>CM028685.1:28449467-28924580 GCA_016760335.1 Gastrodia elata | reverse complement strand
TAGGGGCAAGTCGATAATTTTCTAAGGGTCAAAGGGGGCAAAAACTAACTTTTTCGTTCGAGGTCCAAATTCAGCAAATTCAGTTTCTATAACTTCCATATAATACAGTGAATATTTTTGGGAATAGACCCAATTTGGACTTCAATTGGTCAAGTTATGGCATAACTAGTTAGGGCTATTTTAGTAATTTCTAATTTTTAGAGTTTGTTTAGGACCTAAAATGTTACTAGGTTAAATATACATAGAATTGAATTTTTGAATTGCATCAATTGATTCATTATATTTTTTTGAGTAAAATAAGACATATATTTGATATATTTAGATTAATATTTTTAAAGTTATGAAGCCTTGAAGTTTTGTATTAATAATATTTAATTTAAATTTGATTTAAATAATTTTATTATTCAAAAACATATAATTAATTTCACTATTTTTAATTAAATTAATTAAATAATATTAATTAATTAAATTAAACTAATTACTATTTAATGTAATTATCATTTAATTAAATTAATAATTGATTATTAATTAACTTATTAAATAACCTACTATTAATTATTTAAACTAACTAATTAACTACTAATTAATAATTAATTGACTTATTAAGTTTAATTAGTCTAATACTAATACTTACATAATAATGAGGTTATATAAATATATATATATGTATAATTAATGTTCTCATATATATATATATATTTAAATATATATAAATATAATTTTTCTGCAGGTATTAATGGCGGCGGGACCTGCCACAGACACGTGGCAATTCCAGGTTGGCTGCGGCAGAGGAGACGGGCCCCATGGGACACGCGGCAGTGCCCCGTTGGATACGGGGCTACGCACGGGGCCCACATGCTGACGCTTGGTGGGGCCCGCATGACACGCATGTGACACGTGGCAGGCCCGCTTGACCTTGCGTAGGCGGGGCTCGACCCGGCCCGGCCCGCCGACCTTTCGTCTCCCCTGCGGCACATCGAGGGCTCGTGAAACGGGGACCTTCCCGTCATCACCGATGCACGACCCACCCACCGCTACAAAGGCCTCGGCGAGACCTTTCTAAAGGTGGCAAGAACTTCGGTGGAGGTCTAGTATACCGCCGGTAGGGTTAAACCCTAGGCGACTAGGTGCGACGAATAAAGTGGCTAACAGCTTACACTGTGGATCCTCGTGCAAATTGATCGAACGTGATTGGGTCCATTTGATTGCTAATCCATCAAGTGAAATAAGGTTTCAAAACAAGAAATGGAAGAATGCATTAAGAATGGGGAGAGATCGAGTACCTCGATAATGGAGGGTCGAAAGTTAGGATTCGGGTTCGAGCTCCAGCCGATTTCCTGATCGCGTAAAGTTCATCCTAGATAGCAGATCAAGGCTTAATGGGGGCCTAGGCGGAACGAGCGAGGCTGGGGATGCGCAGGTTGGGCGACGACTACGGTGAGGTGATGCGTGTCTCGGGCGACCTCAGCGAGGAGGACAAAACACGGGGGTCGTCTGATCTTCGATTAGATGGTCAGGATCGACCGTCTGATCCTGACGGGTAACAAAATAGTGCGCAGTATTTAGGGTCGACGGCGTCAATTTATTAATGGCCGCATTTTTAAAATATTAAAATAATGTAATTAATTTATTTATTTAAATTATAATATTAATAATTAATTATATTTAACTAATCAACTCTCAAAAATTCCCAAATATTCACCCCTAGATAGTTGAGGGGTGAGGAATGCAATAGTGAGGTCAGATTTTTGATTCGACGAGTATTTTAATATCCTAATTTTCGAGGTATTTAAATATTATTAAAATATTCGATGAAATTTTGACGACTTCCTATTGACACGAAAACATCACCCATAGCTAATTTGGGGGAAATGAGCACAATGGCAAAGTCTGAATTTTGATTTGTCGTCAATTTAGATAGGTTAATTTCTAGGGTTTCTGGATTTTCCAAAAATCAGGATTTGACCCATTTGACTCCTAATGACCTAATTAGCACAACTTGGGTTGTTACAGGCTCCCCCACCTAAGAACGATGTAGTCCTCGACATCACTCAAGTGGAAAGAAAATACAAGACAATAAAATATAAATTGAACTAAAATCTTAGAATGCTAAGAAAGAATACCTGGATCTAGAAGAGTCTAAGATATTTAGCTTGCATATCAGATTCGTTCTCCCAAGTGGCTTCGTTCCGAGAATGATTCTTCCACTGAGCATTGATCATTTGGAAAGCTCAGGCCAAGATTTGAATTGGTTCCTCGGCATATGATAGATCGGGCTGGATTTGTATTTCTGGGAACTGCACTAGGTGAGATGAATCTCTAAGGCATTTTCTTAAGGATGATACATGGTATACATTGTGAACTACTGCAAAGTCATCTAGAAGGTTTAGTCTGTAGGCGAAAGAACCTATTATGGCTACTACCTCAAATGAACTAGCATAACAGGGGCTAAGTTTCCCTGCTAAGCCAAATCTGAAGACTTTTTCATAGGACTGACCTTAAAGTAAGCGAAATCTCCAACCTTAAACTCTAGATGATGGTGATGGATGTCATGGTATTTACTCTGATGGTCTTGGGATACATGAATCCACTATTTAATCAACTGAACCTTCTTGTTGGTTTCTTCTACTAATTTAGATTTGCACAACTAAACACTGCATGTTTCGGACCAATCTAATAAAGTGCTACATATTCTGCCATATAGGGCTTCATATGGAGCCATCTTTATAATGGCTTAAAAATTATCATTATATGCAAATTCTATTAATGGGAGGTGATCTTCCTAAGGTCCAGCAAAATTAATGATACATAGTCTAAGTAAACATTGAAGAACCTGATTCTCTCGCTCTGTCTGTCCATCTGTTTGCGGATGAAAAGCTGTACTCATTGCTAGGGTTGTTCCTAGGTTCTGATGTATTGACTGCCAAAACTTGGAGGTAAATTGACTGTCTCTATTAGATATAATTGATTTTGGGGATTCCATGCACCTAATTATCTCTTTGATATAAAGATTTGCGAGTTTCTCGACTGAATCTATTTGTTGGATAGGGATGAAATGAGTAGACTTGATCAATCGATCAATTATAACCCAAATAACAGCAACCCCAGATCTTGCACGGGGCAAATTTATAACAAAGTCCATGGATATATCTAGCAATTTCCATTCAAGAATCTCAAGCGGATGAAGCAGACCACTAGGTCTTTGATGTTCTGCCTTGACTAAACTGCAAGCATTGCATTTTTTAATGAACTAAGCTACACTTTTCTTCATTCCTGGCCATCAGAAAGATTGTTTCAGGTCTTGATACATCTTTGAGCTTCCTGGATGTATTTGATATCCTGAGTTTTGGCCTTCATTTAGAACTTCCTGGTGCATGGACTTAGAAATCCATAGACAATCCACTTGATAAATAGCACCTTTATGGAATCGAAGGTCAGTACGATGACCACTCTCGATGGCTTATTTAAAACTCAGATACTCATCATCCTTAGTCTGGGTAATAGACACATCCCTGTGGAATGTGAGCTCCACGTTAATCATTGAGATCATTGTACTCAGTTGGTCCCTATGCACTGATTTGATATCCATTTTATGGAATTCTTCCTCTAGTGAACTTTCAAAAATAAGGGTATTAAGAGTAGCATGACGACTAAGCGCATCAGCTACAAAATTTACCTTACCGGGATGGTATTGAATATCAAGGTTGTGGTCACTGATCAACTCCAACTATCTCCTTTGTTTGCAATTGAATTCCCTCTGGGAGAATATGTACTTGAGACTTTAGTGATCCGTAAATATCGAGCACTGAATTCCATATAAATAGTGATAACAAATATTTAAAGTGAACACTACAACGACTAGATCGAGATCATGAACTACATAATTCCTCTTGTGAGTCTTCAGTTATCTGGAAGCGTGAGTCTTCAGTTGTCTGGAAGCGTAAGATATGACCTTACCTTCTTGCATTAACACGGCTCCCAAACCTATGCCAGAGGCATCAGTGTAGACTTGGTAGTCTACACCTTCTTTAGGAAGTAATAAACTGGAGCAGTGGATAATGCATTTTTCATCGCTTGGAATGCCTCCTCACATGCTGGTGACCATTCGAAGGTCACTGCCTTTTGGGTCAGCTTGGTCAGTAGAGAGGCTATTTGGGAGAAGCCCTTCAAAAACTTCCTGTAGTAACTGGTTAAGCCCAAGAAGCTTCTGATATCAGTTACTGATATGGGTTGAACCCATTCCTGGATAGCGCTAACCTTATTTTGATCGACTCTAATACCATGGGCATCTACAATATTCCCCAGAAAAGCTATTGAATTGAGTCAGAATTCACATTTGGAATACTTAACATAAAGCTCATGGTCACGCAGTTCTTCTAACACTATCCTTAAGTGCTCTTCGTGCTCCTTCTTATTCTTGGAATAGATCAGAATGTCATCGATGAAGATGATAACAAATTTATCGAGGTAGGGTTTGAGGATGTGCTGCATCAAATCCATAAATATTGATGGTGCATTTGTTAATCCAAATGACATTACTAAGAGCTTGTAGTGTCTATAATGAGTCCTAAAGGCTGCCTTCTTGATGTCCAAGTCCTTGACCTGCAATTGATGATATCCATACCATAGATCGATGTTTGAGAACACCTTGGCTCCTAACAGCTGTTGAACAAGTTAATTATGCGAGGCAATGGATACTTGTTCTTGATTGTGATTTATTTAGTTCACGGTAGTCAATACACATATGCATAAAACCGTCTTTCTTCTTTACAAATTGTATTGTGCTCCCCAAGGAAATGAGCTTGGTTTAGTGAGACCCTTCTATAGTAGTTTCTACAACTATTTATTCAGCTCCTGCAATTTCTTGGGAGCCATACAATAAGGGGCTTTAGATATGGGTTGGGTTCCAGGAATTATGTTTATTGCAAACTCCATTTTTTGAGTGGGTTGAAGACCTGGTAGGTCTTCAGGAAAGACATCAGGATATTCACAAACAATATGATTCTCGATTATGGGCATGCTATCCTTTTTTTCACCTAGTTTTGTCACTAGGAAGGCATCGTAACCCTTCTTAACTAGCCTTTTTGCTTTGATAGAATTAATTAATGAAGCTTGGGTATTAAGATTACAAACGAAGGATTTGGCCTTACAACCACTGCCTAAGGTGATCTTCTTCTTCATGCACTTGATAATGGCATTATGTTGGCTCAACCAGTTCATACTCAGTATCACATCGAAGCTAGCTATAGGGAGGACTACTAGCTTGGCTTCAAATTATTATTCTCAATGGGAATTGGTACTTTATAGAATTGGCGAGCCAGCATTTGGGCTTCGGAAGGTAACACAATGTTTAAAGGATTGGCGAGGCGATATAGAGGTAATTCTCAGACACAAAGGAATGACTAGCCCCAATGTCAAATACTATGTTGCAAGGTTTGTTGTTTATGTAAATTGAACCTATTTTACAAATGCAATAATTACTAACTACGTTAAGCAAGAAGTAACTGTAAGAATAGAGGGGTTCAAAAGCATGTACCTGACACTACGTGATTATCCTCAGCAACCACAATTGGTGTGAGGGTATAAACACGAGCAGGACCGGCAGGCCTGTTGTTGTAGGTCTGCCATGTGGGTGGAATTGGAGCATTTGGGCAAAGGACAATGATTGTCTTATGTCTTGGAGCTATAGAAGGAGGTAGTGCTGGGTGAGTTTTTGCAAGTTTCTAGAATAAGTCGAAGACTTGACGGCACTTGGAGCGATCAATTGGATCACCGTTGATGGTTTCCTAGGCCACACATTGAAAATAGCCATGGCTTGCCCTTCCACCGGTGAAGTAGGCTCGACTTCCATGGTAGCATCGACCATAAGGATGAGGCTTCATGCAACCATTGAATGGATCGTCAGAAGGGGCTTCAGCTTTGAGCTAATACACCCTAGCCTGCTTGGGAGGATCATGCTAGAAGGAGGTTGACCCAAGGCTCCTTTGGGCTCCCTCTCTTGCCTGGTACTACTCCACCACCTTAGCAAAAATGACTGCACCTTACTTATTCTGTCCGTGCCAAGTTAGAAGAAAATCTTGATAACTTCCTAAATTCCATTTTGTAGGTTTAGATTGTCTTATCACCTTGAGTCAATTAGATCAAATCATCTTCTATTATCGACTGAGCAGAAGGAGGAATAAACTCTTCTTTAATAATTGATTCAAACTCATCTCAATAAATCTCTTCAACGTTTACTTCTGCAAAATGGAATTTTAGCTCTTTATCCTACCAATATTCTGCTTCCTCGACGAACAAGGGAGTGGTTAGGCGGATAACTTCACTACTATGTCACTTGATGCTAGATAGGCTTTTCTTGATTATCTTTAACCAATTTGCTGCTTCAATGGGAGAAGCAGATCCATTGAAGGTTAGAGGATTGAGTCAGAAAAAAGCATGGAGGAATCCATCCATAGTTGAAATTGATGTTGCTTGAGGATTAACATACATAACTTGGGGACTATGTGGATCAATTGCTCTCTAAGCTACTTGATTCTGCAATTCCATTAGGATCTTCATCATCACCTTATTGATTTCATCAGAAATGAGGAAGAGTTGGAGTTTGTCATCTTCTTGACAGAGGAGGCAGGAGTGTTTGGTTCCAGATTCATTTTATTAAAAAGATTTACCAAATATTTGAATGAGAAAAGATAATAATTTGAAGGAGATGATAACTCATATATAGACAGAAAATGACTGAAATAAGAAATTTATGAATTAAGAATAATATATATATATAAATAAATAAAAATGTTTGAAATAAAAATTACAAAAATTAGAAATAATAATAGTAATAATATATATATATATATATATATATATATATATATATATTAACAAAACATCACTTTTCTATTACTCAAAAGAACTTTGCAGACGACTACCTGTATAGGAATCCTGTTTCGAAAATCAAACGAAAAATCAGATTGATTTTCACAAGGATAAACAAAAGGCAAAAGAATACCATTTTGGAGGGCTACAAACATTTGGCCCAAACCAACAAAAATTAAAAAATTTCGGATAAGCTCTTCCTGATTAGACGCACAGAATACAGATAGACAAAAATAGAATTAAGAACAAACAAATAAACCATAACACATTTAGATTGAAGTCAAAAGCCTTCATGAGTAGTAGCAGAAGATCAACAATCACCGGGTCCAAGCACTGAAGAAAAGTTTGACACCAAACTAGAGCCAAACGAACCTACTGAATTCACCAGCGAGGACCAAATCAAGCAGCCAGCAGCAGCACCAGACAAAACTCAAACATTTCAATTCCAATTAAAAAACCAACTTGAGAACTTGCAAAGAAGAATCATAGCTCTAAAAAACTAGAGAATTAAAAACAGAAGAAGCCAAAGAGAGATAAGCCAGAACACAGGGAAAAATAGTTCAGATTTCCACGTTAGGAGGGAATAAATTCCTGAAGATACTGTCAAAACCACCGCACAACTATCTAAGGTACTGAAGATCGGACCTGGACCCATCCTGAAAAAGAAAGGAAAGCTGCACCTAAAAATAGAGAAAAACCAACTAAATTGTGAGTTGACCACAGCCACAGACAGAAAAGAAAATCTGAGTAGCTATTAAGAAAGTCCAACACTATGTAAAGACCTCCAACAGAAGAATCTCAAATGCCAGACCTCAGCCACACTTAGAATACCACAAAAACCCATCAAAACTTGTGCAAAGACAACCAAAGACGGTCCAGAAGTATAACAGAGATACCGCAGGCAGACAAGATCTGGATAATCAAACGTCAGACAACAAATCAAAATTGCAGATAAATCGTTAGTGCCCTATCAAAAAGAAATTAAAAAGAAAATCAACCAGAGACCAGCTGAACACTATAAAAGGACCATGCCAAACAAAAACCACAATTTTGCAGCCACAACTTACTATCTCAGAACCACAATAAACATTAAATCTGTAGCCACCAGCAATTAGAGCGGTTGCAAAGAGTACTCTTAGGTATCCTGCCATCCAACTCTAATAAAACCGAAACAACAAATCTCAAAGCAAAGAGAGCTAAAAATTCTGCAGCCCCTAGAATTTTACCTTAAAATCCTTAATCTAAAACCAATAAAGATAAGAAATCTCAAAATTCTTACTTCTTAACTCCTTCTTATAAGCTAAGATGTGCTCCTTTGAATCAGAAAAATAAATGTGATCAACAAAACCATTTGACAAAAAAATGCAATAGATATATGACTAAGGAATCACCCACAGGCGGAAACCGTTAATGGAATCTACATTCTCCCAACCAATACAATCGATATAATCCATAAATCTTCTCACCCAATAAAGCTTCAGGAAAAAACAGCCATAATCTTTCCTTTGCACTATAAAAACAAATTTGAATATCTTTCAGAATGCGAAAATGAAAGATTCCTGGGGAAAATAGCAAAATTACAGGAGGAATCAAAGTACAAAGGAAAAATGACATTTTGCGGAAAGAAATTCGTGGCAATAGCTAATTTCATAAACTTATCGATAGCAAAAACGGATCTCTAAATAGAAATAAATAAATAATTCCACTTAACCGAATTTCTAACCTTCCAAATTTGCCAACATATTTGACAAGCAAGAGTAAAGCCAAACTTACCTACCACATTTTTCCAATTTAATAACACTTTAGATACTGTAAAAGAATTGCTAAGACCATTAAAATGCCAAAGATGGTCATAACACTTCCATAAACTCCTTGCATAAGAGCAAAATAAATAAAGATGAGACAGAGATTCTTCATTGTTGCAAGAAATGCAATGAATCGAGCATTTCTAGGTTTTTGGCCATCTCCATTAAGCGCGATCTCGGAATCCAGAATTTTGACGAAGATGAGTTTCCCCCTCTCCTTCCCAAACCCTATCCGGAATCTGGTAATGTTTTCTTTAACTCTAACCTTTCTACACCTTCAATCCGTCTGCCATGTAAAGGAGGTGGTTTTTCCGTGATCGGTATGTGTTTGAAGGGCTGGATCTCAATAAAGGATTTAAACTCTTTCTTGAACTCGTTTTGTAAAGGAGGTTTTTGGATCCGTTCTTTATCAAAGAATAATTTTTCGATTTCTCTAGTTTACTTTGAAATTTTATTGATTTGCTTTCATTTTGCTTTATTAAACTTTCAAGAGGAACGATCAAGGTTTTTGTTGACAAAGATATGGCTAATGCAGTGGATTCTTGTTTTGAACCCCATTGGATAAATTTTTCATCTCTTCGCCCGAAATTAAATAATACTCATCATTTATGGGCCTTAGCTAAAATAGGTGCTCTGATTGCGATTGATAAATTGTCTGGTTTTTTGCATGCTCCCCGTGTGAGGGTTTTGGTTGATCTTGATATCATTAAGAGTAAGTTCATTTTAATTTTTGGTAACATTTTTGAACATTTTCAGAAAGTTAAGGTGGAAAAAGAATACGTTAAATGTTTAGCTTGCAAAAGATGTGGTCATATTGAGTTGGAATGTAAAGTTTTTTCAAGGCCTCAGTGGAGGATTAAAAGAAATCTGACTGTTATTGTTCCTAATACTATGGTTGAAAAGAGTTCTGATCAGGCTATTATCCCTTCTGTAGGTAAGTCCTCGTTGAATATTCAAGCAGAGATTAAGGATTGCTCTATTCCGTTTGAGACTACAGAAGATCTTGCTATTAAAAATAATATTATTTTCTTAATCTTGGAAGCCATCCAAAAAAAGAAAAATGATTCTTTGTCTGAGGTTGGAAGTCAGAAGCAATCAGAATCTGATCTATTGCTTCTGGACTCTGATGGTAAGGAGTGGGTTTCTCCAAGAAAAAATGGTTGGTCCGTAGGTCCAAGGCTGAAATGCTTTTGGAAAGACCCCAGTTCAGGAAATCCTTAAGAATTACTCTTTGATGGAAATGAATTTTTTGTTTTGGAATGTTAGGGGTGTTGGTAATGCAAAAACTAAGGAAAGATTGAAATCATTTTGCAAAAGAAATAGTATTATCTTCCTTGCAATTTTGGAACCCTTAATCAAGCAATCTTCTTTGGAAAGGATTGCAAAATTTCTTGGGTTTTCAATTTTTTTAATAATATCAATGGTAAGATTTGGATCTTTTGGAATCCTCCTTTTCTTTTTGATGTTGTGGAAAATGAGGATCAATGTATTAATGGGAGTTGTGTCTGGAAAAACCAGAACTGGAAATTATCTATTGTTTATGCTAATTGTTCTTATATTTTGATGAGAAATTTATGGTCTTCCTTGGAGAAATGGTGCAATCTGGATGATTTTCCCTATTTGATTGGGAATAATTTTAATGTAGTTCATAAAGAGTCTGAATGTATTGGAAAGAGTCGGACCTGTAATTCGGCCATGAGAGATTTCAATGCTATGATCAGTAATTCAGGTTTAATGGACATTGACTTTTCTGGGTCCCCCTTTACTTGGTCCAACAACTCTACTATTTTGAGAATTGATAGATTTTTAGTTAATCCAAATTTTGCCAGTTTGTTCAATAATCTCCAGGTTGCTCATCTTGGAAGATTTGGTTCTGACCATGCTCCTTTACTGTTGCATTTTGGCTCTTCTTCTATAGGTAGAAGTAGGTTTCATTTTCAGAACAGGTGGGTCTAGCATCCAGATTTTCTTGAGCTAGTTAATTTGAACTGGCGTGATCCAGTGGAGTCGAATGTTTCTCCCATGATTAGACTTTATATAAAGTTGAAAAGGTTAAAGAAATCTCTTATTTCCTGGATTAAAGATCATTTTGGTAATATCTTTGAAAATGTTAGCAAGGCGGAGTTGAAAGTGGGAGATCTTGAAGCTTTAGTGGATGTATCTAAATCTCCCTTGGTGAAAGAACACCTTGATAAAGCTTATAGCCACTTAGATTCAATTTTGAGTATTGAAGAAGCTTTTTGGATTCAGAAATTGATGCTCAAAAGATTCAAAGATGGGGAAAAAATACTAAATTTTTCATCCTTGGTTAATATTAAGAATTCTTCTAATGCTTTTTCTCACATTAAGGATGTTGCTGGTAATTGTATTCCTTTTGATTCTCTCGGGAATTCTGCATGTAATTTTTTTAACTCTCTTTGGCTAGGAGAGGGCTGTGATCTCTCAATGTTAAGGAATGATTTAACTTTTCCAAAAATTTTTGAGGAAGAAATCTATGGCTGTTGTCTCCTCCTTCTTTGAGAGAGATGGAAGGTGTTATTCATGTTTTAAAGGAGGATACTGTGGCTGGTTCAGATGGTTTCTCTCCTTAATTTTTCAAGTTCTGTTGGGAGATTATTAAGAATGATGTTTGGGAAGCGGTGTCAGACTTTTTTCAGTCTAATTATATTCTAAAGTTTGTGACTTCTACCTCTATTGCTTTGATTCCCAAAGGGATAGACCAAAATCCTGAGCGAATTTTAGACCTATTAGTCTTTGTAACATTTTCAATAAGATTGCCACTAAATTTAGGGCTAATAGACTTAGTTCTATTCTTAATAGAATTATTTCTCCTAATCAAATGCTTTTGTCAAAGGAAGGCTTCTTACAGATAATTTTCTTCTTGCTAAAGAGCTTATGCATGATATCGATCAAAAATGTCTGGGTGGAAATGCTATAATTAAATTGGACATTATGAAGGCTTATGACAGGATTGAATGGAGCTTTCTTCTTGCCATTCTAAGAAAATTTAGTTTTTCTGAGGCTTTCATTCAATTTATTTATAAATCTATTTCTAATATCTGATTTTATATTCTTCTAAATGAGTCAAGTCACAGTTTTTGTAAGTTTTCAAGAGGTCTTAGGCAGGTTGACCCTTTGTCTCCCTCTCTGTTCATCATTAAAAATGACTATTTTTCTAGAATTTTATACCATTTTTTTTAATATAACTAAAGGGATTTCATTTCATAATTCTGCTAGAAGTATTATATCTTACCTTTCATTTGCAAATCATACTCTTATTTTCTATAAAGCTTCTTCTAAAGCTTTTAAAACCATGTTAAACATTTTGTGCCATATGGAGAAGGTCTCGGGTATGAAAGTCAACATGGGCAAGTCTAATTTCATTTTTGGAAAAGCTGTTTCCTAGTAGTAGAAGTGCAAATCTTTTAAATATGTCTAAGCTTACGCAAGCTACACTTCCGTTAAAGTATTTGGGTCTTCCTTTGATGAAAGTTATTGCATCTTGGTCACATTTCTGTCAGATCCTGGAGGCTATAACTGGTAAAATTAATGGGTGGGCTTCTAAATGTCTCTCTTTTGGGAGTACAATTATCCTTTTACAAGCTATGATTAATTCTATACCTAATCATTTTCTGGCTATTCTGAAACTCCAAAGAAGTTTATTCAGTGTGATAAATAAAGTTTGTAATGGCTTTACTTTGGAGAAGCTATGGGCTAGGAAAACTGTCCATTGGTCTGTTGGGATGATCTTGTGATTCCCAGAAAAAAAGGCGGGTTGGGTTTTCTTTCCTTTCAGTAACACAGCAGATGCTTTTTGTGTTAAATACTGGTGGCATCTTAGAAGGGGTGAAGGATTAGGGGCTTTTTATATGAATGAAAGGTATGGTAAAACTGATCATGTGGTTGTTAGAGGTCCTAACAAAATGATTCGGCCCTCTTGAGAAATCTTTTGAGGTTCAGAAGTTGCAGCGGAATAGTGTATCTCTTGGGATCTTGCGGAGGGGAAGATTTCTTTTTGGTTTGACAGCTGGTTTAAAGTAGGGGCCTTTATTTTCTCGTTCACCCTGTTGCTGTTGATTCTTTTGCTAAGGTCTTGGATTTTTGGAGTGAGGGTCATTAAAATGTTCAAAAGCTAAAGGAAGTGCTAACTGATAACATATCATTAAAACCATTTGTGAAGTTCCAATTTGTATGGGAGATGATGTCATGAATATAGTTATGGGGAGGAAAATTAAAACCCTGTCTGAAATTGGCAAGGAAAACTCCTCTCCTTAATTTATCCCTAACACTCCTTGACTGCATGCGTGCTTGGTTCCACACACGCCAGTCCTTGGGCCTGCACGCGGGCCGCGAACTACAAGCTGCTGGGTCAGGCCTACTTAGGTCGGGCTGACCGGGATCTTAGCCCCACATAGTGAGAGTTGGATACCCAGAACTAGGGGCATCAAAATTGACCTAGCTATGGTTGTCGCCAGCGGTCGGCCCGCATGCCAATTGAAAGGTCTTAGAGATAGGTTTTGATTGGTAGTCTGATCATCATTTGAGACTGCCTCTAGCACTAGTGAACTCAATCCTTGGTCGGTACTATCAGGCAGAAGCGGAGCGAACATGTAAGGCACCTGCACATAACTATCGATTAGGGCCCGAATGGAGCTCAACGGAGTTCAATCCAGTCAATCAGACCTAGCTAGTTGATTATATCATGATTGGTCTAAGGTTTCAAAATCTAAGATGAGTAAATGTGTAAATGTAAGAGGAGAATTTGGAAGTATCAGATGCTTGCATACATCGAATTGGGTTCTTTGGGTTTGCAAGAATGATGGTCTCCAAATTATGGGTTTTGTTCAGCCGACTCTAGCAGTATGCCTATGCGATAAGAGATGGAATGGAGTTTCGTGGAACCTTAATTGTAATGGGAAGAGGATAAAGGTACAACCTTTGGGTCTCTGCTCGAGCACGATCGTGTAGGCAGAGTCAAATAGTGAGATCCTATGAACCATTTAACCCCACAGAGGTTCGACAGAGAAATCAAACAGTGGGAAATGGACTTAGCCCACTTAGGCTAGGAAAATAGGAATTAATTTGTTATAGTTATTTAATAATTAATACAATTTTAATTAATTAAAAATAGGCAACTAAATGAGCTCTGAAAAATCACAAAAAATTTCACTCTTAACTAAATCGAGGGCAAGGAACTCAAAATGAAGTCAGATTTTATATTATAGATCAATTAATTACCTAAGTTTTTCGAGCATTTACATATATTAAAATATTCAGGGAAAAATTGACGACTTCTAAAAATTCCAAAAATATCACCTCTATCTAATTTGAGGGCGAGGAGTTCAATGACAAACTCTGATTTTGATTTGGAGGTCAGATTAATTTAGGTAATTTTTTTGGATATTCAAATCACCTCAAAAATACTTGCTAAAAATGAACGATCTTGAAATCACACCAAATTTTAGGTGCTGGCTCTTAATGCTATTGGAAGTCTACAGGCGATGGTTTTAACTTAATTTGGATGTCTAAGACTAAGTAACGATAATTGGGTTATTACATACCGGTGGTGGCTAAGGAAGAAGAGGGGGAAGTGGAGGGGATATAGGAGATGAGAGGAGTGGGGGAGGTGAGAGAAGAATGTGAGAATGAGGGAGAGAGATATTTATAATTTTTTTTCATTTTCTCTCTCCTCTTTCTCTCACTTTGATTATTTCAATGTGTACAATTTGATTTTATTTCTCCACTTTCTCCTTAAATTCCTTAAGTGTATAATTTATCTTTTTTCTCTCTCTCTCCTCCTTCTCTCTCCTCTTCCTCTCTTCTCTTTCTCTCTCTTCTTTCTCTCTCCTCCAATATATCACTCTAAGTTTACTTAAGTAACTTAAGATGAGACCAATTTGGATGAATAATACATTAATATGATGAATAGTAAAATATTTGATGAATAATAAATAATTTTATTCTTAAGAAAATGAGTAGTAATTGTAATTAATGCCAAATTTTGCATATTTTTATTGTTTCTAAAATAATAAAACTTGACACAGAGGGGTATCTTGATTGAGACAAATATACTCATGTCAAAATTTTTTAATTTGGAGCAATATTTTATTTTATATTAATTTTTGAAGACTAAAATTCAAAAACTAATTATGGTCAATCTGGCGCTCCAAATTCAACGAAACTTTTTTTATAACCTTATTATACTAATCTTAGTCAATAATACTAAAATCTTTAAATTTATAATTGTATTTAATTTTCCCAAGTTACTATTTTTAAATTATTCAGAAATTAATTCAAGAGTATTCATTATCTGTGTTGCTCCCAAACTTAGGCATTATAATCACAAAAATATACTCTATTTAATGATTTTTTTAGTTTCCACTAATTTTGAAGTTGTCTGGGATCCTAATTTTTGAGTGAGATTTAGTCATAAATTGGATGGTAACGACTTGAGTCATTACAAGGATGATCATGACCCTCCCTCCATCTTATGATGGAGTTTAATCAGACGGCCCATAGGTCATCTTTTGCATGCGTGCAGGCCACGTGTTGCACGTGTGGTTGGCCGCCCGCAAAGGTGGTTTGTGTGGAAAATATGCCACCATCGAAGAAGAGTCATTAAGGCATGTCCTCTTCATATCGACAGGGAACCAATTTCAAGCATTAGTTATGTCATTTTGGAGCAAAAACTAAACTATGAGATTGTGGATAACTCCAGAAAATGAGCTCTCACGGCTTACCCCAATTCCTGTCTAAGTGAACTCCTTAGACTTTAATTGCTTCTCATTTGTTTGTTCCATCATTCATGCTATCTTCTGGGGACCTCACGCACCATCAATCGGGTCTGATCAATCCAAACGAGTTTTAGCATGTACCGTAATGTACAGTGCCCAAGTATCATAATGAGGGAATTGGGGAATCTATTCGCTCCTAATATCCCAATTCACCTTTTATGCAGTGATTGTAATCCTAGTATCCTTTTTGGAATTGGGTCAAGGCCGGAGACTCACTGCAGTGGGAGCAATCTCCCTCCACATTAAACCCTAAATCAATAAAAATTGTCGCCAACAACTAGGTTGATATAACCCGAGTGAGATGGGGGTTTTAAACTTTGAGGGAAGGCCACGGCTAGAGCTTCACATTAAGGTGCGACACGCTTCCTAAGGGGCTCAGAGCTGCAAGATCAAGAATGCCTAATTTCCTTTCTTGTGGTTAACAGAGTAGGTGTACATTGCTCGGCAAGTCGTCCCTGACCCAGGTGGCACTATCATCAGTATGCGCAAGCAACCCGGCCTGTGGGCATGGCACGACAGTTGCATGCATGCAAGTGCATCGTGCATGGGGGAAAAATGGTTATGAACAGTAATGAAATTAGGTTATTTAATTCAATTTAGATAATTTTAATAACTTTAAGAGTATAATTACAGATATATTGAAATTATGTACCAAATAATCCTAAAATGTGTAGAACATTAATATAAAATTTGTTTTCCAATTTAATAAATATTTTTTGCTAATCACTTCTAATGAACATTAAGAGTCATTAAGCCATATATTAGCCATTTGATGTTCGATTTGATCGTGCTAATAACCATTGTACGTATTGTGCTATAAGAAATCTATAGCCATTGTGTTTACATTATTTGAATATAAAATGGAAATGTGAGTTCTTGACTTTTGAATTAATTAATATAAATTCTCAAATTTAGGTTTTTACTTAGATATGATTTCTAAACCCTATGACAATTTAAAAAACTTATCTTATGACATATTTTAACATTAGATAATATTTTGAGTAGGAACATAGCAAGAATAACCTAGTTTTAGTTTAGCACTTGTAAACTTAAATTCAGCCTTAATTTTAGAAGAGAAATTATATGTTGCATTTAGAGTATACCCAATTTCAATAATATTTAAGCAATAAAATTGGTTTTTTATTTTGTTCCTAAAATGTGATTCATAATTACTTTTAGTTTTGAATTATTTTTGAAAAATTGGGGAGAGTTGAGGTTAAACATATAGTGCATCATGGATTCATACAAGTACTCTTCTTCTCAAATTTATGTCAAGGCAGTTGGACTAATTTTCATTTCATTATCATGATATTTAATATTCTCTAAATGATACATTAAATGTACTAAATCCTATCTAGTGCTATGAGATAAGCACTATAAGGTTCAATCTCAGCACCTAGATAACTATGTGAACTTTTAGTGAATGAAATCATCTCTTATGTCCACGTGATATAGTATATATTTTTAGTTAAGCTAAGGAAATGATCTATGTAGCTAAATGAGATTATGCCACATCACTCATAGCTTGAGGCGCTCAAATTCTTTGCATACGTTAAGAATGAACTATGGAGCTCTATAGGTTATTCTCGGCTCACATGCATCAAATTCATACATTGGGTGGTATGAACTGAGCTACGGAGTACAGAGAAAAAATTGTTATATTCCCTCATGAATCAAATGATCAAGCTCTTGTCCAAAATTGTGCACTGACTTTTTTTTGCATAGCAAATATTGTCAAGGCCATTTGCGGTGTTAACGCTCGTGAGTGCACAACGCTTTGGACAAGGCGATCATCGAGCTCTATGAGACTTTCATTTTAATATATATAGCAAGGTATTTATATTTATAACAATTCATCAGTCTTTATCTTGTTAATACAATAAAAGATGAAAAAAAATTGAGATCTAAATAATATTTCATTAATTAGAAGAGTTTACATGCATTACATCATGACTATTACATATTCTTGCCCAACCCTCCCCAAAGAAGGGCTTAGGCTACTATTAAATTATATATAAGAGTTTTTCATTATTCTTAGAAGGTATTAACAAGAAAACATAGTGAGAGTATAATCCTCAAGAACAACGCTTGGCATTCTCTTCGCTTTTCTTCTCTCTTCAATCTTCTTCCCTTCTCCTTGCTCTATGTGCTTTTCCTCTTTCTCAATTTGTTGTATTCTTTTTCCAGCAATACCATGGCCATGTTAACACTAAATTTAATATGGTTACGGTAGAGTGGTCACCGCGAGACAGATTCCCAATTATACTAAGATTAGGTTTTCTCCTTAATCTACTGCGATAACTATAGAATTTGCCACTCATGTTTGCAATTCATTCATCAAAATGCATACTTAAATAATAGAGAGTGGAAGCAAAGTATACAACATTCATATCCATAATGCATAAGTAAAAGTACATAGCTCAACTCAGAGTAAAAGTGAATAAAAGTAAATACATTCAAATTTTAATTATTACAATATTGAATAAAGTTCAAATGAAAAAAAATACTTGCCCTCATAAACTAAAATAAAAGATATTCAAGTCTCAATAGTAGCATGAAGGTCCTCCTCTTGACTAAGCTCCTCACCTCAAGCTATCTCCATGAACAAACCTTAATATGACATGTTGGTTGTTACATGCTAGGGCCCCAGCCAAGAAAATAAAAACCTTATGTTAATCAATTGACTAAGTACATTTTAGATTGATTTAATGAATTTTACAATTTTAAGATATTCCAATTAACTTGACAGCAATAATAAGCATAAGGAGCAACATGCCACAAAGAAAATGGAAAGCTATAAATAATGCATTTATAAGTTATCAAGAATGAAGTATGTAATAGACATACCTCAAACTAGAAGCTATAACAAAGTTAAGCATGTATACATATAGACTGTAAAGTAACTATAACTATTGAAAGAAATTCTAACTTGCTCATGATCATTCAAAGACATGCTAATTAAATAGAAAGTAAAATTGAGCTGTGATACATATAAGTAGACATATTCAAAACATTCAATCAAAATAAGCATCATAATATATAGATATATATATATATATATATATATATATATATATATATATGTAATAGTAAAAGACTGTACAAAAGCTAAAACTGAAGTAAGAGCGAGTAGAGATAGAAAATAACATGTAAAAGTTGTCATAATAGAAGTTGGCTAATAAAGCCACTGTACTGTATTGAAATTATAATTGAACTGAAGGTAACTGAACTGAGTTTCATTATAGTTAGACGTGTACCTAGATTAGTCCTGCCATAACATAAATAAAATGCAGAGGTGGACTAACTAGGACACACTCTATTGAATTATTATCCGAGTTAATAAATTCACTAATTATTAATGATAATGTTTTATGCATTTCAAAACTACATAGAACATTCATCAAATATTTAATGTTCAACTAAGTATGCCAAAAATACAAGGTTCAAGTAACACGAATTATGTTGTTATCTTTTTAATTAAAAATCACATAATATCGCTTACTGAAGTTAAATATTAAATCAATTGACTTAATTGACATATTTCATCAACCATAACAATTCTAGTTAAATTAATTAAGATCGAGCAATTTAGAGTTAAACTCCAAACTTGGGGTTCAAGATCAAAACCCAAGGTGCTAATATTTAAGGATATAATGTTCCCTCACAATTCTTATTCTAATGGTTTAATAACCATAGGGAATTAAGTTTCATTAAGATAAAATAATAAGACTTATAACTTCTAATTTTAAACAAGATTCAATATATTGAATAATTTCATCACTCAATAGCAGTGAATTTACACTAAGCCAGAAATGAAGATCTAAAGTTACAACTCTTAAGACTTTTTTACAAAGTTTAGTTATGGATTTACTTAGGACAATATTGGAAAGGATCTAATAATTATCTAAATTGATTATGCATGATCATTAAGCATTTCAGGAGGTAACAATGTGGATTCTAGTCTTAATAATTTACTTGATTAAACTTTAAGGAAAACTTGGGTTTATCCCTTAAACCTAATTTCTCAAGTTTAAATGATTTTACATTGATTCTTAAATACTCAACTTACTGATTTTAAGGATTTGGATAAGTTCTAAGACTTAATGGCACTTAATCAACACTTGGTCAAAATGGCCAAAATACCCACTCTTTAAGGGTAAAAAATGAGATTTGAATTCTTGGGTTCCAAATTAAATCTACTCAATTCTAATAGGTTTCTTACTATCTAATGAGATAGAGACACCTTAAACTTCTAGTTTGAACTCAAATTAAGCTTAATGATCACTAATCATTATTTGGGGTCCTTAAGAGGTGATTAACCAAATTAATTTATAAAAATGGGTTTTTAAACTTACCAATGAGTTCTTTATCACTTAATGAGTCAAAAGATACTAAGTTAACTAAAATCAGAGATTAATCAAGCTAATTATTCACTAATCGAGGTTTTAGAGTGGAATTACAAAGTGTCTAGTGAATTTAAACCTCAAAAATATTTCTAACCACATAATAGGTTCTCCTATGTCTAAGGAAGATTTAGAGACCTTAATCTTGCAGTTTTGCTAAGAACATATTTCTGTTAACATGCTAATCCAATTTCTAGTGTAATTAAGCTAAATAAAAAATTTAATTACTAAATTAAAAATTTTATTGCAATTTCTTATTCATTGTAGTTTTTGATCAAAATGGTTTATATTAGATCATTCCTCTTAAATCTATATTGGCTATGTTATTTAATTAATACATTTGGAAGTATTGCATAAACTACACCATAGCAATTTCATTATTCAGTCAATTTTTTTAAGGGAAATTAATACAATAATTGGCTAATTAATACAACCCATGAAAAAGGGTGCAGGTTAGGACCAACTGACCCATCATTGTTTGCCTTATACACGCCTTCTTTTCCTAACAGAAGGAAGGATTAGGGTTAGCTTCCAAAATTGAATTCTGATCGCTTGATCCAAACTGTTGCTTCATTTTGATCGCTAACCTTTCCACTATTGAGACATATATAATGCACTAAGAATCCATAATCGAGGAGGCCATATTCTACAGGGACTGATTTGCCATAATTCGACTCTTTCTGAAATCTTGAGTTTACTATGGGGCGCAAAATCTCTCCACGAAGGCCACTAAATAGCTAGCTCTCAATTCCTACACCATTAGGGTGTCAAAATAGATTAAAACCCCAAGACGACTCAGTTTAGAAGTAGCCATATCACTGGGTCCTTAGTCGGGCTCTAGTACTGTTTAGTGCTGTAACCCGATTGATCGATCGGGATCAGCCTAAGCCTAGGGAATGCAACAATCACATTGACAACTTAAGTCATATGCTTAGATGAGCAATTGAGCTGGATAGAGGCTTATAATTCATGTGGAGTAACTTACCTCCACTGGACAACTGCTCCATCCATACAATGATTCCTCAGTCTCTAGACTACACCTGACAGTCCAATTCAAATTCAATTGATGGCTAATTTCTAATACAAATTAATAGCAACTTACAAGGCTATTCTAGAGTGCAATTGGATTAACATTGAGTCCACATGATTTAATAAAGAAGAGGTTTGTATCTGGACAGAAGAACTTGTGAAGACAGGGCTAATTGGATATTTTAGGTGATTTGAGAGATTTTGAGAATCTACCAAGATTCATTGGGGGTCTGAAGACCAGATTGTGCAAATGCATGACTAAAGAGACATTGAGGAGCAGACAAGAAGATTGCAAAAATCACTTGAGGTTGCAGAGGAGACCAGAGATTCAATTGGAGGAGCGTAGTGAGCAAAGAGCTTGACCCAAAGGCTTGTCTCTTAAATTTAATAATGGTGGATTGACCGGGCTTCGTCGCTCGTTGCAATTGCTCCACCATTAGTGGGAAGATGAGTAATGGTCTTGATGATGTGGTGCAGGAGAGGGAGATAGGGTTCTGGTGCCAGTGTGTAACAACCATAGATTGTTATCCTTATTAATTAAAACTTAATCACCTCTTTTAAATTTCATTCCATTGTTTTCATCTAACTATTGGAACCAAATCCTAAAAATTTAGAGCGATTCATAGTTCAATCAAATATTATAATTAATTTAATATATTTGATTAATTAAGAACTTGAAATATATGATTTGACTTTATATTGAAATTTTGACTTTGTCATTGAATTCCTCACCCCCAAATTAGCTAGAGGTGATATTTTAGAAATTTTTGTAAATTGTCAAATTTTCTTGAATATTTTAAGATATTTTAAATACCACAAAAATTAAAATAATTAAATTGACCTCAAATTTATAATTTGACTTTGCCATTATGTTCCTTACCTCCAAATTAGATAGCGGTGACTTTTTCGGATTTTTTGGAACTTGTTTAACAATCTAGTTTTAATAACAAAAAACAATGTTTTAGTTTAAATAAATTGTAAGTGGGGCCTACCACTTGTCCATTAGCTCTAGCCCATCCCCCCTTGAAACAATGATAACTCCCTGAAGCTTATCTCTATAATTAAGCCCATCCCTCCTCCCTCCTTTATCTATGCTCCATTGGCATCTGCTCTCCATTTCAAGCTAAGGTACCCCTCATCTAGTTGATTTAATCAATGTCTTGGTGCAATGGTGTTTTGTTAGTTATTGCATGGAATTAAGTTTGATTATCGAGCCTCAGTCGAACTTGAATAAGTTTGATTAAAGCTCAATTTGTTCTTTAGAAAGTAGTTCCAAGCAGTAAGATATTTATATACCCGTACTTAAGGCATCATTGTTTGCGGCGTTAGAGTAGTCCTTTCATCTCGATTTTGGTACAAATGGAAAGGTCTTGGAGATTCCTTTACATTGGTGTATGGAATCACCTGTATGGTGCCATAAATCAGGATTATTTCAATGTCCTAGGGATTCTACCTTCATTCGTGTAGAATGAACAATAGGTGCTACAGTGTGCTGTAGCACCTAGCTCTTGGCTAGGGGGCGCTGCAGTGTGCCACTGCATCGTAACACCTAGCTCTCACCTAGAGAGCACTATAGTGTGCCACAGTACCTGAGTCTCAAGAAGTTATGCACCGTTGCTCCTGGCTCACAACCAGGGAGCCCTATGGCGCGCCGCACTGCTGTAGCACCGTAGCATGCCATAACTATTGGCTCTTGACCAAGGAGTACTACAGCTTGCCACAGCGCCCTAGCACATCATATGACCTAGCTCTTTTCCAATGAGTGCTACAGCGTGCCGTAATGTAGTAGCACATCGTAGCACCTGGCCTTGGCCAGTGAACGCTGCAGCGCATTGTAGAGAGCCGGAGTGCATTGTAGTGCCCAGTTTTGTACAACTTCACAATTTTTGTTTTCTGCCAACTCTAGAACCTTAGAATTTGGTTTTAGTAAAATCATGCATTTTGCAAATATAGAGGTGACTTTAAATAAGAAATTCATTTGTTTTTCAATTGGCATGATTAGTAGTAAATTTACTTATTCAAATGCTTTATTTAGGGTCTTTAGTTGCTCATTACGGCATGTAGAATTTAATTCTAATGCTTTGTGTCTGAATTTTTGTAATTATTTTTCTTAATTTTGTCTTAATCACCAAAGTGCATGATTAAGGTTAATTAGTGAATTTACCTAATCTAAATGACATGTGTTAGTTCCTAAAGGTTCACTTTGATGTGTAGTATCTAATGGTAAAGTTAGATTTATTTTTTGAATATTACCTTGTTAATTAAATGTAAAGTACTTTAGGATTGGATTAGCCATAATTAGCCTTAATTACTATCTAATTTTGATTACTTGGGCACTCATTGATTTACTTGAATTCGATTGACATTTGCTGATTTTGTTATTTGATCTTAGAATCGTAAGTTAGAAGATTAGGCATAATGATAGCTAATGTTATTGATTATCTTAATTAAGACCTTAGACTCCATTAACTTTCTTTTAAATAAGAGACTAACATGAATTGATCTTTAACCAACTAATAAAAGATATTTGATTTATTAATCAACCATATGTTAAGTACTTATTAATTTGCTTCTTAACTTAAGTGCTTATGGTTAAGATAGAATTTTGAAGATTAGCATGCATGATTTTGCTTCTTAACATAATGATTGAACTTATAAATTTATATGTAATTATACTACTTGATTTAAAATCAGCTCAGGGTAAGTATAGATTTTATGTTGTAAATATAGACTTTGAATCTTTAAAGTATAAAGATAGGCTTAAGTTTAAGTAAATATTAACTTTCATAAGATAACCTTTGAGGTAGGAGATGCCTTATTGTTATACTTTGAGGTAGGATCTTAGATGAACCTTATCAACCCTAGATGAAACTACTTTTAGAGAAAATAGGGAGAGTTGGGTTTCAGCATGAAATTTATTAAGAATTCAAGCAATTACCCTTCTTTATCAATTTAGTGTTAAATAATATGAATGAATTAATTATAATGAAGAGAAGCAATATTTTCTAGGGTGTCCCCCAAATGTATTACTTCTTGCCTAATTCTCAGAGATGAACTCAAGAAGGCTTAATCTCGGCACATAGACCCTCATGTGATAATTATAGGTTGAGTTCATTGCTTACGTCAAAGCTATGAAATATGCAGTTTTTAGTTATGCTTCACATGAACTTGATTCCACTAATGGCTCACTTGCATCAATTTCAAATTTAACTAAGGAAACGAGCTATTAGTCTAGATGGGCTATGTCACATCACCCATAGCATATAATGTATCTAACTCCTCGGATAAACCTAAAATGAGCTATAAAGCTCAATTAGTGACTCTTGACATCACATGCATCAATTTCTCAGCTTAGAAAGGAGTTATGCAATGTCTCTCATCATGCACAAACTTCTCACATAAACTAATGGTGAGCAGTGGAGCTCAGAGTTCATTAAGTGTTATGTGGCATTATTGATCAGCATAGACCTAAGGGGTCGCACTGGCCATTATTGCATAGAAAATGTTGTCATTGACATTCATGGCAATGATACTCAACATGCAATACCTTGGTTCTAAGTGATTGAAGAGCTCAATGGTTTTCATAGTTAAATAAATCATTTACTAAGATATCTTCCTGTTAACATCTGCTTATTTATTTCATTCTTCATAGCATTTAAATCAGAAAGGTAAGATCAAAATAATTTATTAATATATGAAGAGTACAAACACTTTTATCTCTTAATTCATTACATGATTACACCCAACCCTCCCCAAGGAGGGTTTAAACTGCCATTAATATGAAAATATAAAAATATTACAAGCAATAGGGAGACTTTGCATAGCTTTTACAGAAAAAAAAAAAGATGAGTTAGAAGGTGATACGATACTGAGAACTACTGTTGCATTCACTGGCTTGTCTCCCATTCTTTAGCTCATCTCTCCTCAATTCATGTGCTTGGTCCTTTCTTCTCCAAAGTACAACCTTGTCATTCCTTGAGTAGGGGGAACTCTCCTTCTCTATCTCTTACAGGAGCTGTTGGTTTAAGATCTCTCTATTTGTTAAAATCTAGAACCCCCTTTAATCCTGAATTCTTCTTTTTAGACTTTTTCCTAGCTGCTCCACAATTTATTCAACCATTAACTCTCCACTTAGAAAGTTGTGTTTACCTAAAATGTTTATTCTTTCTTTGCTTGGTAATGAAGTGTTTTAGCTGTTAGCATTTAAGTCCTACTGTGGGAAGATAAAAAATATTTACTTTTTGCCTTCCCTTTGTTGCTTTGAATATTTTGCTTAGCTAATTTCACAGTGGGCGCTATGGTGCATGGTAGTGCCAGGCTCTTTGTCCTGAGGGCGCTATGGTGCATGATGGCACTGAGCTTTCAGGTTGAGTTGCAATGTAGCGCACGATTGCATCATGTTCTCTTGAAGGAGAGAACTACAACACGCAGTAGTAGTAGAGTCTCGGTCTTTAGTTGCCATAGCACGTGGTAGAGCCATAGTCACGGTCTTCGGTCCACCACAGTGCATAGTAGTGCTAGTGTTTCAGTCGTTGGACCACTATAGCGTGTGACAGAGTGATACTTTCGAACATTAAAATTATTAGACATGCCAGGCAATATTTTAATTTTGTTGAAGCACATGGTAGCGCCAGAGTCTCGGTCTTGGGACCACCACAACGTGATAGCACCAATGTTTCGGTCTTTGGACCGATGCAACATGCGATAACGCATTACTTCAAATAATAAAATCTTGGAAAATATTACACATCCCTATGGTGTGCGTTAGTGCCAGAGTCTCGTGTTTTGGTCTGCCATGGCACACGGTAGCGTGATAGTCTCAGGTTGATATCCACCACAGTGCGCTATGGCACGCTATAGCGTGTTTTTCCTAGAATGCAGTTAGCTCTTCTTTTTCCTAAAAAATAGCAAAAAACACCAAAGCATAGAAGTACAGATAAAAATTGTTTGTTTTTATTATCTTAATTTACTAAAAATCTTAGATTTATCACCCCCCCACGCTTAGCTTCTTGCTCGCCCTTGAGTAAGCGTAAAAATCAATTTTCTGAATATTTTTTATTTGCACAATTTCAAGAATGGTAAATGGAAATTTTCTTCTTCTAGAATGTTACTTAACAATGTGATCAGTGAAATATACTTTCTAAATTATACTTATCCCCAGTATTTTCTTCTCTTTTCACTATTCTGTCATCCCTCTCTCTTGATGCATGTTGCTAGGCCCAAATGTTATTGGGGGGTTTCTAAGTTTTCTTAGTTGAGGAGAAACAAAATTCAGTGTTTTAGAAATTTCTGGTGCTATATGTGCTTCTTCTTATAAACAACAATGAATGTCACTTTTCAGGAGAGATAGTTTCTTCATCCTATTTTTCTTAGTTTGCATAATTATTTTGGGAGAGATATTTTTCTTCATCCCTATATTTTATTTTTGCAGTCATTCCAAGAGAGACATTTTTCTTCATCTTTTTTATTATTCATTGAGCTTGCTAAGTTCTACAGAAGCCTAACGCATTCTTGATTTCACCCATTTCTTGCTCCTCTCAATCAAGCTCCTTAATTCCCAACCCCCACAATTATATTTTAGCAACATAGATTTTGAGTTTAGGGTACTATAGTGATTGGAGGATACTCTTGCATTCAGCAAATACAATTTAAACTCATTCAATTTCAAAGTTTCACATGTCATTAAGTAACTCAGATTCTGGAAATTTTTTGATATACTACTGCATATAAATACTTGTGCTCTCTTCTTCTTCTTCTTCTTCTTCTTCTTCTTTTTCTTCTTTTCTTCTTCTTCTTCTTCTTCTTCTTCTTCTTCTCTTCTTCTTTTCTTTCTTCTTCTTTTTCTTCTTCTTCTTCTTCTTCTTCTTTCTTCTTCTTCTTTCTTCTTCTTTCTTCTTCTTCTTCTTCTTCTCTTCTTCTTCTCTTCTTCTTCTTCTTCTTCTCTCTTTCTTCTTCTTCTTCTTCTTTCTTCTTCTTCTTCTTCCTTCTTCTTCTTCTTCAGGCTATTGTGTGCTTAGATGGGGTTCATACTCTAGGGGTTGTGGAAGGACACTCATCTAGTCCACTATGCAGGCTCCAATTTGAGAAGATTGTTCAGTAGAGCTGAGTGAAAATCATGATGGAATTGGTGTTGTTTAGACAAGATGGATTTGTAGATCCACCAGTCTTCATCTTGACACTTCCCCATTTGAGTTTGATATGCCCTAATCTTATTCATTCCTTTTTGTAGGTTTTTTAATCTTGATATTATCCTTGATGAAGACAAAGATGCTTCTCCTTCCTCCCTTTATTTTATTCTCTTGCTCTTCTTCCCTTCTTAGTAACATGAGTGCAAGTTATAGTAAGTAAGAGGGACATGGGAAAGAATACTTGTGTCACTGAATAGTACTTTGACTCCTTGGCCAAGACAAATCCCAAAATTCAAAGACCCAAAGATAAAGCTGTGCAAGTCTTGGTCAAGACGTTCCTAAGGTGCTCAAGATTGACTCCGGAGATATGGATATCTTTGGGTCATTTGATCGCATAAACCAACATTGCCCTTGATTGGGTCACCTCACTTAAATGCCCAGATGAGATTATTTTGCTGGGAATAAAATGTGTCACACATTGCCTTCCATTAATTGGTTTTAAATATTATTATCATTGGTGACTACTATTATCTCACTTTTCTTTGGCACAACATGAATGGCTAACCCAAGGGCCATCTGAAATGGGAAATATGATTCTCGCATCAAGCAGTCTTACTATCTCTTTATAAACTACTTCCATAATGTTTGGATTTAGTCTTCTTTGTGGTTCAATTGAAGGCTTAAAGTCATCTTCCATCAAAATTCTATGCATGTAGAGAGTAGGGTTGATTTCTCTAATATTAGCTATGCTCCAACCTATTATTTTCTTTGCATAGTTGATTTTCTTATTTTGAATTTGGCATGGCTGAAATTATTATAGGTAATGAGATTCCTGATAGACTGTAAAATACACATCTGTGCCCGCACGCAAGTGTACGTAGTCTGAAGTAATAATTAGAAGATAAGTTCTGAGATTTATCGTCCTCAAGGAATGATGTTTTTGTTACTAAGGTTTATCTACTTTTAATAATGTTTAGATAATCATATTTTTGGGTTTTTGTGGCTCCTAATTAATAATTATAAATCTTGAAATTTAAAGATATGATGTTAAAAAGAAGAGAGTTAAGGTTTCATCATATAACTTATTATGGGACTGGTGCAAGTACTCTCCTTTCCATTTAATTTTTTAGTGAAACTTGTTTGCATGCTAATTACAATTAAGTGAAGATAGCATTCCTTAGATTGGTCCTCTAATTCCACCACTTTCATGTCTAGTGCACACGATGAACACAGAAGGGTTTGATCCTTAGCACATAGACTCTCATGTGATTGAGTTGAGTTAATTAAGATCCCCCACATCTAGGTTATCAAAATAATCATTTAAATTAGCGATCACACAAACTTGATTTCCACACACATGATACATGTGCAGTTCATTGTGCTAAGAGGATTATGTCATGTTCATCCACAAGCATTCAACTATTTCTCTTTCTCCTTTCATGTATGCTGAGCTACTGAGCTTGATTGGTGGCTCTTGGCTCACATGCATTGACCTCTCGACTGAGCTCAAAGAATAATATTGTTAGGCTTAAGAGCTTGCCACTGGGCTCTAATCACTAACACACACATTCCTAGCTTTATGCCAAATGGTAAGCTATGCAGCTCAAAGAGATTTAGGTTATCTAATCTCCCTTTCATCTCAAGTTAAGGAGTCTCACATCGAGAATCCTCCGTGCAACGAATATGTATTAATGGTGAGGACCTTTATGTGCATTCCTTTTAACTTGAGATGTCTTGTCAATTCAATATTATCTTTGTTATAAACCATTTATAAGAAAAATATAAAACATTCATCACATGCATGCTTGCATAGGATACACATCCACATCAAAAGGTAAGAAATTTAATTCATTAGAGAAATTGATACAAGCACCATATGTCGCTCTACTTGTTACATGACTCTATCCCAACCCTCCCCAAGGGGGGAGTTAACTCTCTCCATACCAAAAGAAATACAAGACATGAACCCTTGCATGGTTCTACTGTATGATAGAATACTAGGAACTGACCTTGGGCATTCTCCACTTTCCTCCTGCTCTCCAACATCTCCTCCTTCAGCTATTGGATTTCCTTCTCTTCTTTCTCAGATGGAATTATTATCCTTCCTTAGTTTGGGTTCTTCCTTTTTTCTCTGCAAACAGCTCTGAATTTATTATCTTGAATGTCAAAGAGGGGAACCCCCTTTTAGTCTTGAATGGATGATTTTATAGAGAATCCTCTAGTCATTACAATTAAATCAGCCACCCTTTCCAACTTCCTTGAATTGATGACTTGCAGTTATTCTAACATTCTCTTGAGAAAAGGCAAGAATTAAATATTTGGAGATTCAAATAGTTTGGGGAAGGCAAATGGGTTGAATTTGTGCCCTCCCTATGCTGTTATTAAGTTATCAAACCTGGCAAAAATTATGGCGGGCACTGCGGCACGCTGCAGCGGGCCCGCAGCGCACTTGTAAGCGCAATGGCTTTTGAATTCAATTTTCTTGGTGTTCTTATGTGTGCTATAGTGGATGTATTATTTTCAATGTATTTAACTTTTTTGTTTCTTGCTGCAGCGTGTGGTAGTGCTGATCTTTTGAACTAAACCCGCTGCAGCGCACGATAGCAGACATGTTAAGCATTCTGCTAATCCTATCCCGCTATAGGTGCACGGTAGCGGTGACATTTCAAGTTGGATCCACTACAGCACGTGGGAGCAGATCAATTAATCTTCATTTAATTTTTTTACTCCGCTAAGGCGCGCTGTAGCAGTGAGGTTTCAATTTCTGACCGCTATGGCGCACTGTGGCACGCAGTAGTGCGCCACAGTGGTTTTATTTAAATCTTCAATTTTAGAGTTTGGGTTTTATAATTGCTGATGTGGTGTGCTGTGGCGGTGAGATTTTGAGTTTGATCCGCCTTGGTGCGCTGCATCGCGCTGTGGCGTGCTACAGTGGTTTTCTTCCAGAATTTCAGATTTGCTCTAGATTTTGCTATGCTTATTATTTTGCCTGAAAATGTTGAAAAAACTCATCAAAGTAGACTGTTCCAATCATATAGTTGCTTGTATTTCTTCTTTATTTTTGTATTAATCTAAGACTTATCACACCCCCCACGCTTAGAATCTTGCTTGTCCTCGAGTATGCTCAAGAAGATTTTTCCAAATTTAGAATCATGAGATTTAATTTTAGATGACAATGTGAAGTGTCTTTTCAGTTGATTAGTTGCTTAATTGTAGTGATTTATAGAAATTTAATCTCTAACACATTCTAACTTAAGCTCCACTCTTTGATTACTTTTATAATATCCAATTTTATGCTTGTGATGCTACTTCTTAATTAGGGGGAAGTTCTCTAGGAATTCTTAATTAAGCTAGGCATGAATGAGTGTAATGACCCCAATCTTGGATAGGAGATTAATCCAACATTGGGATGTTACCTTAGTAACAGATTGTGAAATACACATCTGCACTTGCACGGAAGTGTACGTGGTCTGAAGTAATAATTTGATGGTGAGTTCTGAGATTTATCATCCTCAGGGAATGGGGTGTTTTATTATTAAAGTATATCTAATTTTAATAATGTTTAAACAGTACGAATTCGGCTTGATTTGGTTCTGTTGTCAAAGCAATAATTTAGATGTAAAGAAACTAATTCAAGTAGAGAGGAGAGTTGGGCTTACTCCATGTCAAATGATGAGGACCTTAAGTTATATTACTTCTCAAGCACATTTCATTTCTTTTATTAAGCTAATTAATCAAGGGCACATTGTATTCCGTAGAGTTATCCTTTATTTCCTTCAAGTGCAAATCTTGTGCGAGAGATGAACACACTAGGGTTCAATTTCTACACAAAGATTCCCATGAGATCGCAAGAAGAGCACTTTAGTTTTCCTACGTCTAGGTTGCGAAAAATTGACAGTTTTAATTAGCCAATCTCAAGAGCATTGATTCCATAATGAGCTTCTCGAGCGTCATGCGCTGTTCAGAAAAGGAAGTGATTTTATTGGGCTCTATGACTATGTCACATTGTTTATGAGCTCTCAAAAAATCCACTCCCTCCTTTCACGTATGCTGAGCAACGGGGCTTCAATTAATGGGTCTTGGCTCACATGCTTTGACTCCTTAATTGAGCATATAGTACCGTGCAAGAAGGCTCAAGAACTTCTCACTTAGTTCTAAGCTCCTCTTTCACACATACCCCACTCTTAACTAAGCAATGAGCCATGGAGCACAAGACTTTCATGTTGTTTAATTAGAATTTATAGTTATATTTTCATAACATAAGATTTTGATTTGTTCACAACTTATTCTTGAGATAATTCCATTGAGTCATTCAAAAATAGATTTTCTTTAGATCAATACTTGAAGGAAGTTCTACATCATTCATTAGTCCTTTATATTTTCCAATGGGCTTAGCCCAACCCTCCCCAAGGGAGTTTAGCCTTCCATTACAGCTAAGAAAAAGAAGAATAACATACAAGGATGAAGACCCTTTCATAATCCACTAAATGAAAAATAAAAGCAAGATTAGAGTTTTACTAGGAACATCCCTAAAAGGGGTTCTCCAGATCTCTCTTCTTCTTCCTCTTCTCCTCTCCTTTAGCTCCCTAGTGCAGCCTCTGGTTCTTTCTCCTCTTGCAATGGTTCTTTCCACTTCCCTCAGAGAGGTCTCCTTCTTCCTCTATGCAGCCCCCTAAAAATTGAACTTCTTGGATAAATATTGGGAACCCTTCTTAAGTAAAGAAGAGCTGCATTTATAGAGCGGTAAATCCTCTTCCTTGTCCTTCAAATTCTGCATCTTCCCTCCAAAATTTTGCAGCAATGAGTGCCTCTCCCACTTGAGGCATGACAAGATAATCTCTTTTCCATTTTTTAATCTCCACATCACTTCAAAAATTCAATTTTCCTTTTTATTCCCTCCCACTTGAGGCATGATAAGACAATCTCTTTTCCATTCTTTAATCTCCACATCAGTTCAAAAATTCAATTTTCCTTTTTAAAAACAATTCTGATGTAGGAGAAATAATGGCTGGGAGACAAAGAGCAGGTTGGGGGTCTTGTCCTAACAGTAATAAATGCCCTGAATAGACAAGAAATTCGGTGCACCACTGTAGCACGCTGTATCGATTGAGTCCCGCAACTCATTTGCTGCAGCGCGCTGTGGCTGTTTTACATCATGTAACCTGCCCGCTGTGGCGCGCTGCAGCGATTGAGTCCCGCAAGCTCTCCCGTTGTGGCGCGCTGTAGCGGTTGAGTTCTACAAGCTCTCTCATTGTGGTGCGCTACAATCGATTGAGTCCTGCAAGCTCTCCCGCTGTGGCACGCTGTAGCGGTTGAGTTTCGCAAGCTCACTCGCTATGGCACACTGTAGCGGTTGAGTCCCACAAGCTCTTCTGTTGTGGCGCACTGTAGCGGTTGAGTTCCGCAAGCGCACCTGCTGCAGCGCGCTAAGGCGCGCCGTAGTGAAAATGCTACAGAATTCAAAAATGTCCTTGTTTAAAGTTTTCTGTAGGTAAGTAGCTGTGGCGTGCCGTGGCGCGCTGTAGCAGTTTCCTTCCAGAATTTGGAGAAATATTCCAAATATTCCAGAAATTGCTGAAATTGTTGAGCTTGTATTTTACCTGAAAAAAGGCAGAATTTAATCAAGAAAGTTGTTTAAAATAAGGAAATAAATATGCTTTTTCCTTTATTTAAGATATAAATTATGGATTCTCACTTAGCATCTAATATCTAATTAGAAGGAAGTTAATCAAACACTAGATGTTAAGTAGCCAAGTCTCTTTATGAGTAGTTGGTAAGTTAAAATAGTTGCAATGAAAGCAATAGAAGATATATCAAACATTGCAAGTATAAACAAGACAAGCAATAACTATCCACTCATTCAGCCAAGTAATTAAAAAATAAGTAATGAGAATGCAGATACATAGGTTGGTAAATATAACTCAAGCAGTTAAAGTTAGTTATTACATATTCATTTAAATAAAAGGATACGAGAAAATATTATCACTCTCTTACTAAAATTAAAGTGCATGTAAACTTTAAAATTAAGCGAAAACTATTCATTTAAGCTCTTCATGCACTAGGACCTGCATTTCCTAAATCAAAGAGCTCTTGATCTATCATATTTTGGTATTTAAATATGATAGGGGCAAGCCAATAAAAGAAAAAGTGTAGTTAGACTAAACAGTATAAACACATTTTAAGATTGGTTACATTTTAAGTTAATAGGATATCACTAGCATAATTCGCAATTTATTTTAAGCAGCAGAACTATGGAAACATTCAAGTAACGGAAAGAAATAATTATATCTGTAAAGAAAGATAGCATGAAAGAAATTGAGTAAGAATACTCACTTGTATCTGGTTCTAGCCTATATCCAAAAATGGTAAGGGAAAAACATCTTAAAAGGCTAGAAACTACTATATGCATTTAAAATAAATGAAATGAAAGTAATACATATTCAATGGAAGTTATGCTAAGTATGCAAATGAGATACAGTGCAGAATTTAAATGAAATTAAGTAACATACACTGTATTCTAAATGAACTGTAAGTAAGCAAAACACAACACTGAAAATAAAAAGTGCAAAGCATAGAAAGGAAAGGAAGTATCTTAGACTTTTGGTCTAAATATACATAGCCTAGGACTATGTGTATGTAACATAGCTAAATAGCTATAATGATATCTTATAATCAATGAGATTGTAAGAACTCATATTTTTTTAATTCAAGTTGTGTTAAGAAACTACCTTATTTTGCTGGCATCTTCTACCGAATGAGATGAGGAGTTAAGCATGTCTGCCTAACTAGTTCAGTGGGGTTCAAATGGATTCAAACATTCACATTCATCCTCATTTGAATGTGAATTTTACATTCACATTCACCCACATTAGAATGTGAATTTTTGGAGTAACGCTGACCTTTCTGCCCTGTTTGCCCTTAGGCACACCCCTATTCTTATGAAGCTTTTATTAATTCATAAAAATCTTGTATGTATGTTTAAGGAATTTAGGCTCAAAGCTAAGCAAGCATTCAAGGAAAATTTCAAGTAATTGTAAACTACGTGATATCCAGAGTTGTCTAAATTGTAATGATCTACTTATTGATTGGAGCAAATTGAGCTCCTAATTAACTTGTAGATATTGATCTTCAAGTCAATTTAACGTAATAGTAGAAATAGAAGAAGTTTGGAAAATTGTGTTTTCAAGTAATTGGAAATCATCCTATACTAGTCCTAAATTAATCAAATCATATATATTAATGATTAAAGTTTAAGAAAATTATTAAAGGAAGAAAAAAATTGAAGTTTTATTAAGCTAAGAGAAGTATAAGTTAAAGTATAACATACTAACTTCATCATAAGAGCTTATGAATTAAAAGGTTTCATATCAAACTAATCACTAAGTTAATTAGGATCAAATGATAAGAAATGTTTAAATAGAATAAGGAAGTGAGATTAGTAATATACCACTCTAGGCTTATTAAGATTTATAGATTTAATAATCCTTATAAGATGTCTTAGATCATGATAAACAACTAAGGATTTCTCAATTCAAGTATTAGAGAATTTAAAAGAATATTAAGAACTTAAGGAGAAGGAGAACTAGAGATTCAAATTAATATAATTGGTCATTAATTCTACTAAACTCTCTAAATGAAATTAGATGTAAAGTTAATATACTATTTCTCAACTTACTAGAAGATAAAATGAAAGAACTAGTATTAAGGAATTAATACTAAGGTCAAGCAATTCATATGAAAATTATTCACTTTGGAAATAATATGTGACAATAATATATGCAATTTGTAATCTAAAATCATGAGATAACTTGACTAAGATTCCAATGACAATTTAATTAAACTAAGAATCTAAATTTCATGATATAAAATCAATACATGAACATAAATCAAGAAGGATACAATGAACTAACCTTAAAAGATTTCATAATATTTCTATTACATACTTGCAAATTCTATTAAGATTAACATGGAATTAACATAGCCTTAAATTCTCAAACATTAATTACATTTCATTTAGAAGCAGCATTGGATTCAATATTTTATGGGCAACATCATTTAATTTTAATATTGCAAAGAACAGCATTATGTGATTCAACATTACAAAGAGCAATAGCATTTAGTTCAGTAATTAAAAAAGATAGTAGTAATTTTAATTAACAATATAAGGAACAGCATTATGTATCTTAACATACACGAATAGCTGCATTTGGTTTAGCAATTAAAATTATAGCAATATTTATTCAACATTTTAAAGTATTATAACATTAATTCAGCATTGCAAGGATATTAAAATGTAATTCAGTAATTATTAAAATACAACATTACTGATTCAGAATTTCAAAGTATTACAACATTGATTCAGCATTGCAAGGATATCAGTATCTAATTCAGCAATTATAAAAATATAACATTATTGATTCAACATTTCAAAGTATTACAATATTGTTTCAGCATTGCAAGGATATTAATTATTAATTCAGCAATTATAACATATAGCATTATTAATTCAACATTTCAAAGTATTGCAACATTGATTCAGCATTGCAAGGATATCAATATTTAAGATGGTCATATTAGATTCATCACCCTACTAATAACTTGATGGTCAATTTGAGCTAGTGAGGTTTAGCACTATGTCAATACTTACTACTTCTTTCATTACATTATAACTATGTCAATACTTACTCGAGCTAATGTATTTGCAACTATGGATATGGTTAAGTTGGCGACTAAATATAGGTGTTTCTTCACCATTCGATAACAAAATATAAGTGTTTCTTCACCATTCATATCTCAAGTTGTCGGCTTTACATCCTTAATTTTCTAAATCAATCGTTTCTCCTTAACTTTAGTCAGTTTAACCTCTTTCTATTTTTATCATGCCTTAGGAACCTACTCATAATAACATGGAAACTAAAGGTTGATTAAGTTTAAATGTTTCGTCAACATTAAATTCTGCAATAGCATGACTATAAATTCTCATAAAATTAACAGCAATGCAAGAATTTTAAATATTATATTCAAGCTACATATCATGAGACCCAATTAAATGCATTACATTTGAAATTGACATTAACTATGTGACTTTGATAAATTCATTATAAGGCATTTGAACCTTTCAAATTATTAGAAGCAAATACTTATAACAAATCTTTCATACAATTACAATTTATGTAATCTTATTTATTTTCTACAATGAATCATATGATTAACGATAGCTCACGAGTCATGAAACCTCTTAACACTTCTTGTAGAACATCAAGAAAAAAGCCATTTCATAAAATATAATCTTATCTCATAAAATAAAATTATAGATTAAAATTTGAATAGTTGACAAATACCCAGAATATGATATATAAAAATAAAGAATGAAAGTAATATTTGATTTCCTTTTCTTCACCTAATCGCAATAGAGATTGGATCAAAGGAAGTGAATGGAGAACCTCAGAGTACAAAAGGAACATAAGAAACTAGGTAATTGAATCATTAAATGATATGCTCATTAAAAACTAATATGTTATGCAATAATCGAATTCTTAAATGAAAGTAGGTCATACAGAAATGAGTCTATATAGTACTTGTTTTGCATTCAATCATCCTAAATATATAGTTTGAATATTTACAAATCATTCGTATAGATTATTAAAAAATCAAAAAATAGAGGAGAGTTAAGAAGAAGGATTCTAGAAATCAACTAGTTCAATTTGTTAAGAAGAAGGATTCTAGAAATCAACTAGTTCAATTTCATTCAAATAGTTAAATCATATTAGATCGAATAATCAATATTCATCATTAGAATCAATTGATCCAGAAAATATTAAGCAGAAGAAATTATATCCATTAAGTTTCTAATGGTGCTGAAGGTACCTTGCTGTGTCGACGGCGTAGTCTAGGGTTAGGATTCAAAATAGAGAGAAGTTAAACGGCTTAGGGCCTCCTCCCGTGCGTAGTTTCCCTCAATGTCGAGCTCTTGTTTTCTGCTTTAGGTAGCTGCAATGGGAAAATGGGGTGCTTAGAGAGGTTGAGGGGGATTGGGGAAAATGGATGGAGGACTGGAGTGATGTACGCCCACTCCTCCCCTCATCAGCGTATGATGGCAGGTGAAAAAGAAGAAGATGGCATATTGGGATTCAATGGTAACAATTAGATGGGCTTGATCGAGTGAAAAGCTCATCTGATGGTTGATGGCGCTCTACGTGTTTACGAAAGGATTCACATTGATCGGGCTGTTAGATCTTTTACGATCTAAATCTATGATCCGATCGTAACGGGATAGGACGAGAAGCATCTGATTGGAAGAAGTGGTGTTTTGTGTTCAAGAACTATAAACTGGATCTCTGCATTTCATAACTTAGTCATTTATATTTTATAAACTTAAATATATTAATTAATTCAATTCAAAAGGAATATAAAATTAATTAATTATTTTATTAAATTTAAATATTCAAATGTACTCTGAAAAATATTAAATTTTCACCTTTACCTAATTGAGGGGTGAGAAATTCAAAAATAAAATTAGATTTTCGATCCGAGGTATATTTAATTTTTGTAATTTTCAAATATTAAAATATTATTAAAATTTCATAAAATTTTTGTTATCTCCCAAACAATTCCAAAATACCACCCCTAGCTAATTTGGGTGTGGTGAGTCCAATGGCGGACTCCATTTTTGATTCTAAGGTCTAAATAAATTAGGTGTTTTAAGAATTATTAAAAACTAGTAAATGTTGAAATTTGTCAAACAGTCTCCAAATCGCACGAAATTTGAGGTGGAGACTCTTAACACTATTATTAGAGTAATGGATAAAGATTATCAATTAGGTAACTAATTGATGGATAACAATACTAAGGTTGTTATAGTGGGTGACTTAGAGTTGTATGTTATATGTGCTCTTTCTTATAAATCACAAAGAATAATTTAAATTTTAGGAGAGATATTTTTTATCATTCTATTTTTCTCAAATTTTTATACTTTGGGAGAGATATTTTTCTTCATTCCTAATTTTGTTTTTGGAATTCTTGTTCAGCTTAAAGGAAAGATATTTTTCTTCATCCTAAACTCAGTTCTTTGTGATCATGAGGCCTATAGGAGCAAAACACACTCATAAGTTCACTCAATCCGTGCTATTTATTAATTTAGTTCCTCAGATTTTACCACCCCCATACTGTAACAACCCAAGCTGTTATCCTAGCTAATTAAGACTAATCTCAGTCTTAATATTGATCCTAAGTATTAATCAAGTTATTAGGAGTCATCCACTAAGACCTAATCTAAACCAAGAGTCAAACGGATCAAAACCTGAGTTTTTGGAAAAACTAGAAACCCTAAAATCTGACCTGCCTAAATAGATCTTAGATCAAAATCGGACTTCGCTATTGCGCTCATTGCCCCCAAATTTGCTAGGGTGAAGTTTTCATGTCAATTGAAAGTCATCGAAATTTCGACAAATATTTTAATAATATTTAAAGGCCTCGAAAATTCAGAAATTAAAATACTCGTCTAATCAAAAATCTGACATCGCCGTTGCGTTCGTCATCCCTCAATTAGCTTGGGGTAAATAATTTGGAAATTTTCAGGAGTCATTAATTTAACTAATTTTTAATTAATGAAATTAGGATTAAATTAGTTAATTATAGTTATTATTAGTTTTTTTAATTAAATTTCTAACAGCACTGTCATCCATCCCTGTGCCATCTTGCCCCTGCCGTTTGATCGAATGGCAACTCTCAGCCATTCGATCAGCCGATCCAACGACTCCCGTATTATCTCCCTCGGCTTCTCCGTGAGCCCTCCACGCGTCGCAGCACCGCAGGCCACGCCCAACGGGTCGCTGCCGATGCTTCGTAGCCTCGCGGTCTCTGCCAGACCTCTTTCTCATCTCCTCCAGGAGCCGTCCTAGACCTACCATTATCGCAAACAGTGGACTCGAAGCTCGGACCTTGTCTCTGCCCGACCTTCTCCTTTGCATTCAATGCCTAGAATTCCATATGCAATAATTGTCATGTTGTGACCCGATCGAATGACAATCGGGTCAATCGTTCGAACCTGTTCCGCCGAACCGCGTGTCATCTCTTGCACACCGTAAGGGTGTTCATAGGGTTAGAGATTTCAGGAGCCGCCGGTCAGCTCCGGGGTTGGATCTGGTCCCGTCGGATAGGTCTCGTCAAGACCTACCCTCAGCCGTGTGTTCTAGCCCCCGGTGAGGTTGGGAGGGCCGCGGATCAGCTTGCCCTAGTCCTCCTCGGCTCGGGTCGTGGTGAAGAAGGTGAAAGGCCGCACCTCTGGGTCGGGCCGGGTCGGCTTGGGCCCGACCCGCGTCCCTTCGGGATGCGCCGCGTGCTGGTGGGCCTCGCATCCCCGCTGTCAAGCGCAGGTTCACTGCCGCACCGCATCTGCGGGGCCTGCGTCAGTTCTGACTCTGTGTGGGGCTCGCAGCCCTTCTCTTAGCCATTATGGTGTTGCCGCGTGGCATGCGGGCTTTGCCTGCAGTGCCGCGATTAGTCCATTTCCGCCATGTGGCAGTGGCGGGTCCCGCGCAATAAATTCCTACATAAATTTATAAATAATAGATATTTATTTAAAATATATATAATTGTATATATATGTACATATTTATATATATAAACTAATTAGCATTCATATATACTATAGTTATGCTATAACAGAAATTTTAGGCTTTGTTATATATATATATATATATATATATATTATATTAGTTAAATTAGTTAATTAGTATTAAACAATGCTTAACAACTAGTTAATTATGATAATTAGGGGGTTTAGTTAATTAGTTAATTGCTAACCATTAGTTAATTAAATAATTAGTTAAATAAGAAAATAATTAATTAAATTAATTAGCTTAATTAATAATTTATTCAAAATAAAGAATTTATCTATTAAAAAATAATAAATGAATTAAATTAATTAAGATTAGCATAATAAATTTAATTAAAATCAATAAACATTATTTAGGTTAATTTAATCAATTAATTAATTAAATTAATAACAGTAAGATTATTTATATGTTTTTGAATAGTAATTAATTCAAATTGTATAATGAAGAGTAAAATAAATTAAATTAATTTAATAGCTTTCAAAATATTGATTCAAGCATAGCAAATATAGGACTCATTCTACTCAAAAAAATAAAAAGAATCGAATGACGTAATTCAAAAATTCGATCCGGGATATATTTAGCCTAGTGACATTTTAGGTCATAATCAAACCCTTCCAACTTTTAACAAGCACATTTTCTAAGATTCTAATTTGGGTTCTTACAGATCTGGCTACTAATTGTGATAAGGTATTAAGTTATTAATGCACCTAAGTTACAAAGTGCCTTGGAGAAGGTTCTATTTCCTATTATGCATGGTATTGTGAAACTACTCGAGTTTTTTCGTTTAATAAGCATTTTTTGTTGCAAAATTGCACTGTATTCCTCCATTAATGCCACCTTTTCCCTTTCATAATATCATCTTCTTTTTGACAAATCATCTTTCATGAATTTGGCATAGCTAGGCATTTGTTCCAAGGCTTCAACAAAATGAATGTTTATGTGATGAGTTTTGAAAGTTTCAGAAAACCTTTGGAACTATAAATCAACTTCTTATCTAGCCATACATTGAGGACCAGGTATTGGTTGGCTGATTTTTGGTTATTATTTCTATGTTGTAAGTTTAGTTAAGAAAATTCCTTTTTCCCTATATTATTCTTTATCAGTTTACCATCTTCTCTCCTCTTCATTCATATTTAAATTGATTTCCTTATCACTATTACTTAATGGTGATTTTTCTACTACATAATGTTATGGAATTACTTTGCTCATTCTCACATTCACTTTTAGTCCCACCAATGCAGGTCTTATAAGATGATTAAGGATATCCTCGAGTTGCTTCTCAATTCTCTTAACATAGTTTTCTTGTTTTATTAATGTTGCTTCATGTCTATTTAATACAACGTTAGTCTTGTTCATGAAATCACTTGTAGAATTTCAAAACTAACTCGGAGACTGCTCTAAGTGATCCTTATTACTAAGGTTACTAACATTGCCTAAGTTTGTATGAAATGTCTGCGTAGGGATGTTGACATTATTTTGAATGAAATTGATATCTCTTATATCCCAATGTGGTGGATGGCTACTGATATCAAAAAGAGTGTTAAGATGATTCCCCCAAGAATTTTAGTAAAATACTTCTTGAATTGCACTTATTTGTGCCAATTTTTTATTCAACATAGCAATTTCATAATGAAGTTTGGCTATTTTGTGAGATTTAGTTATTTTCTTAGTTTCACTCATGTTATAATTTAGCCTTTTAGTGAGTCATTAGTATGCATTATTAGCCATCTCTTCCAATAGGTCAAATGCTTTCTCTTGAGTTTTGCTACTTAAGGAGCCCCCAATAGTTGCATCTATCAAGGTCCTAGTGGGTGCATTTAGTCCATTATAAAATGCCTGAACCTGCTTTCATCGTGGGAATCAATAATGAGGGCAGCACCTTAGGCAATCCTTAAAGCATTCCCAAATATCATAAAGGGTTTTTTGACCTTGCTGAGAGTAATTTGTGATCTCAATTCTCAGCTTGGCAGTTTTAGCTGGGGGAAATATTTTGCTAAGAATTTCTAGGCTAAATCATTCCATGTGTGTATTGAATCTCTAGAGACAACTTTTAGCTCTGTTTCTCAACAAAAATGGGAACAATCTTAACCTAATCTCTTCATCAGTAATGCCATTATATCGAAACGTATCGCATATCTTTAAAAAGTTTGGGATATGTAAATTTGGGTCTTCAGTTGCTTGCTCACTAAATTGATTATTTTGAACCATTTGTAGTGTTGAAAATTTTATTTCAAAGTTGTTAGCTTCTATATTAGGTTGGACTGTTGCATGTGGAATTCCCCTAATAGTGGGCATAATATAGTCTCTTAATGCTCTTCTCCTATGTGGGGCCCCGTACCCTCCGCGGCCATGCTAATACTGATATTAGCATAAATACGGGGAGTATGGTGCTCCAACTGTGGTAAATCTCCAACTCAAGTAGAGTCAGGTAAGACCCAACCCACCTTAAGCCAAGGACTTGTCACCTGGAACAATAAACATACATCAATATATCAAAGTAGCGAAAGTAACATACAATATAATATAACATCCACATCATATCATAGTATCTAAGAGTAATGGAAATAGTAACTCAACTCAAGTGCGGAAAGTAAATACATCCAAAATTTAATTATTATAGACTGAATTAAAAGAAAGAAAAGATATCTCAATCTCACTACAAGAAAGGAAAATCTAATTAAGCGGTAGTAGGAAGATCCTCCTCCCTCACTAGCTCCTCTCCTGTAGAACTACCAATGAACAGCTCCAAATCTGACATTTGTTGGTATCACAAATGCCAGGACCCCAGCCAATAAAATAATAAGGTTACAATTAGACAAATTATCTAAGTACATTTTAGGCTATTTTAGTGAACTAAATATTTAAAGATATCACATTTAATTTCTTTAAACATGCAAACAATATAGGGTGCATCAAGCTGCAAAGAAAATGATAGATATAACCTACTCATTTATAAATAAACAATGAGTATGTAAAGTAACATACCAAATCTAAGGCTAAGCAAGGTGAAGCTAAAGAGCAAAAATAACTACAAGTACTAAAATAAACTAATCCTAATATGCTTATGATCACATAAAGACATGCTGAGTTTGTAAGAGTAAACTGTGCTGAAAAGTGCCGAAATAAACATGCAAAACTAGCATCCTAAATATGCCAATACTTAATAACTACTCAATGGAAACATATGTACAAGCATGCATATTTGATATATAAATGGCCACTGAAACATGTGGAAAAAATAAGCTAAGAGCATAAATGAGTTAAAAATAAAGCCACTGAGACATGTGGCAAATCAACTAAAAGCACTACAAAGTAAGGCCACTGAAATATATGGCAAAAGAAAACCAAGCACTAAAACTGGACTGCAGTAAGAGTAAGCCTAAAACATAGTACTGCTATAACAGAAATAGGCCATACAGGGCCTCTAAACTGAAAGTTCAACATGTGTCCATCATGGGCATCATCAGAGCTAGGTCCGAGTTGAACTTATAGAATAAGATATGTATCTATCCTAGCTAAGCACTAGGTTAGGCCTGAGTCTATTCTATAATAAAACTAGAACTGAGGAGGTAGACTAAGCTAGGACATACCTTACTGGACTGAATGCACTAGAAGAATTGGATGAATGTTATGCTTTTCAAATTCTAGCTTAGGATGTATCTTCAATATCCTAAGTTCACATATTATGCTCAAGGATAAGGTCCAATACTCAAGGGGTGCAGAGCAATCAAAGTCAAAGTAAGCAAGAGACTCAAGTATACTTATGTGATATTAGTTGTTGTCTAATTTATCCAAATCTAATTATTCTGAGAAGATACAAGCTTAGGTGTAACAACCCAGGTTGTTACCTTAGTCAATTAGGACTAATCTTAGTCTTAAAACTAATCTTAAGTGCTAATTATTTCATTTGGAGCCAACCACCAAGATCTAGTCCAAACCAGAGGTCAAACGGATCAAATCCTTATTTTGGGAATTTCAGGAACCTCGGAAACTGACCTATTTATTTTGACATCCGATCGAAAAACGGACTTCGCCATTGCGCTCATTGCCTCCAAATTAGCTAGGGGTGAAGTTTTGGTGGCAATCGGAAGTCGTCAAAATTTGACGAATATCTTAATAATATTTAAATATCCTAAAAATGAGGAAATTAAAAACTCGCCGGAATCGAAATCCGACTTCGCCGTTGCATTCCTCACCTCTCAATTAGCTAGGGGTAAATATTTGGTGATTTTTAGAAACCATTTAATAAGTTAATGAAATTAAGAAATTTTAAATTAATTATCAAATATAAATAATTATATTATTCTTTTTCTTATTCTCTTTTTTTTTTCTTTTCTTTCTTCTTTTTCTTTTCTAATTTCCCGGACTCCTCTTTCTCCTGCCCTAAAGTCGCGATCCGCACGCCTCCCTCATCCGCTCGGCCGACTCCTTCCAAGCTGCACCTTCCTCCTCACCCCTCCTCGCGCGCCACGTGTCCTCTCCTCGAAGTCTCCGTCGCCTCACCTCCTCGCAACCTCTGCCTTCTTGCCCGATAAAAGCCGAAGGCTTTATGGTTCGTGCGTCCTCCTCGCCGGCCGAGCCTCGCTTCTCCACCTCCTTGGCACAGCAAGGACTCGCCGACCCCTTCCTTCACCCCTCCTGATCCTCCTTCCTCCTCGTGCGCCGGTAATGAAGCCAAGTCCCTCAGCCGAGAGGCTTCCACCATCTCCTTCCCACTCGGCTTGGCTGAGAGCATCGGCTCGCCCCCATCGGTTCCATTCCGCGCCAATCTCTCGCTCCTGGACCAAGTCGCTATTCCTCCCGCCTCTAAGGTACCCCGCTTCCCAACTCCTTCTTGTCTCAACCTAATCTAAGTACTCACTTCACCCAATCATTCTCTCAATGGCTATGTATAAGGATGTATCATTTGCATTCTTTTTGAGAACGTATACCCCTCTCTATTCTGTTTGTATGCTAAATGATGAGATTAATTCTTAGTGCAGTGGAGTTCTAGTGTGTTGTAAGTATCCATTTTAGTTAAAGTAAGCTCGGTTTTTCGCATACAAATTGGAGTTGATCTTTACTTTTCTTCTTGACCAACGATTTTGCGATCTCAGAATTTATTTTATTTGGGTGTTGATCATGGCTTAAGGATATTTACATTTTTTTTTTTTAAATCATAAATTTTTATGCATCTTTGTTACAACAAGTAGACTGTAAACCTACTCAATACGGAGTATACTGCTGAATGCAAGCATCCATAAGAGATAAAAACACAAAACCTTTAAATCAAATAGCTACAAAATAAGACAACCAAAAGCTAAGGTAACCACATAATCATGTTGCTCGTACAGTGCTACAAGGATCACCTTGTATCACCATAATCCCATTACCAAATCTGAAAATGATTCTCTTATCAATTTAAATTGCGAATTTATTTTATGTTTGCTTTGATAAAGGTAGAAATGGCATCTTAAACTATCAAAATATGAAGGCTTGACAAATAAAACTCTTTAAGGTGATACCCATTTATATGTTGGTTGGGCACATAAAATCAGTAAGTAGCATTTCTGTTGAGTATTGACTGCTGCATTTATATTTTTGCTATCATTTTTTTTTTTTTTTTTTTTTAAAGAATCATTAGCATTCTTTCAAGGTTAATATCAAACTTGTTGTAAAACAAACTGATGCGTGATAACATATTGTAATATGCAACTCTCGCTATACCTACAAGTATATTTCTGCATTAAAAACCAAGAAGAGCACAACTTCAATTTGCCGACATTCAGTCCCTATAAAAGAGCCGGTCGTACAACTGCCCAATGATCATACCTCCACTACTTGGAATTTTTTTTATATATATAACATATTTCTGCATATTGGAAAAGAATATTTGCTGCTTAGATTTGTATAAATTCTACATCTAGCTATTGTGAAATGGTTGAGAACAGCCGAGTGATTAGAAGTAAAGCAATATGCTGTTCGAAATTTAATGAACGTTAAAGTGATTATATTTAACTAAATTTATACAAATTTTTAAAAGACTTAAAAATGATTAGATGATCCCTAAATTCATTGTGACAACAAAATATTTATATTCGTTATCCGTAAATCATGACAAGTATTTTTTTTTTTTTTTTGCTGTTGTTGTTTATTAAACGTTCATTTAGCCGTAGATTTCACTGAATGGATAGCAAAATGTGTATCTAAGTTTGTGAAGGGTTCAAGTGTTGATCTTCACATCACCTAGCTTGATGGCAAATTTTGCAATTCTATCAATCTTATTATCATATTTCAAAGTTTTTCTTATAAACTTGATTTGAAGAAAAGACATATATTTGATTAGAATATTGTGTCATTTCTACATTCTCACATGAAACATATTCCTCCTTAGAGTACGTAAATTTATTTATATGAGTTAAAGTAAGTACCGATTTATATCGTAAGTACTGTAATTGCATGAAAAGCACAAAGCTCGCTTTACAACAGAGGATATTCAGCATTAACTTCTCAATGGCAAAAACATAAGAATATGTTTATATTTATTATACAAAAAAAATAATATATTATTACATATATAATTGCTATATAATTATATATACATATAATAGCCCGATTAATACATAATCTACTTATATTATAATTAAATCTATAGCATATGCCTCTATAACTATTAGTATAAATCTTAAGTTAGAGGTATATTTATATGTGTAAATACCGGTAGAAACTTAAACGATAGATTTTTAAGATTTGGCTAGATTATTTAAATATGCAGATATATTTATATATGTTATCTTGATGTGGCCTAAATAAATGAGTTAGTTAAGTATGCAAACACAGATTTAGACCACGGCTATATATGTATATATTCGTCGTATAATCATATATATGTATTAAGTATATAAACTGCAAATCAATTCTAGAATATTAATAATAACTGATTATTAGTTTTGTTAGCATCAGAACAAATAAATAAAATATACCATATGTATAGGAAGATATGTGTGTATGCTTGTATAAGATTATAATTATATGGGTACGAATATGGATGCTAAAGAAAAATTAATAATCTGTATGATTAAGTTAAAAGATAACATTTATATATATACGTACTTTTATAATACTAGAAATTATTATAAGTATATTCCAGCTTATTTTTATTTAAATAGCAGTCGGTTAAATTAATTCATAATAATAAGGGGTTAAGAATTTAGTGCTGTTAGTGGATCAAAACTAGTTAAAACCTTCAAGTATAAGCACTTGGAATATAGCATACATATATATATCTATATATTCAATTTAGTATTAGACATAAATGTAGACATATAAGGTAAGCTTAATTAATGAATAAATAATTAAATAAGGATGACTAGCCAGTTAAGTAATTAAACATGATAGATAATTGATAAAGTATAGCTCAGAGTAGTAATTAAGCTAAATTAATAATATGGAGAACTTATTTACCCTCGAAATGAAAACATTCATAACTTAGCCGTTTGAACTCAAAATCTAGTGTTCTCAGACTCTATGGAATCCTTGAACTATAACCAACAATAAACTGAAATAATATTTAGGATTTGAATCCTAAAAATTTAGAAAATGACCAAAATACCCCTGGCCTCATTTTGGTCATAACTTGACCGTTTGAAGTCCAAATTGGACGTACTTACTGTCTCTCTTTAAGTTAGACATTAAGAAATCAGTTGGAACTAAGAGAATTAAATTCTGACCCGTAAGTCAAAAGTTGACATTTTGACCCTTAGAGTAGGGGCAAAATGGTCATTTTACCCTAAGATTGGACTAAGTACCCCTAACCTTTAATTAACATTCCAAAAACATTAAAACTAATATTATAATCATGTTAGTGACATTTAAGTGAGTGAAATCAACCCTTAGATTAGATTCCAGGATTCTTCTAAGTCTTAAACACTACACCGTAAGGACCTTTCCTAAGATTAGGACTAGATCTTAGGTTAGAGTTCATTCATTGGGTAAATTAGGTTACCCAATGGGTGAAATCTTGCTTTTATTAGTTTCTAGACTTTTCTTCTATTTGATAACTTGTTCTGATTAGTTTGCCTTTAAACCTTAGATTTATGATAGGAGATTCATCCTATTAAGTTTGATTACTTAATAGGATTGGCCTTAACTAGTAGATCACCTATAGAATAAAACCTAGAACTTAGGTCTTATCTTTTTTGGATTATGTGATTAAACCTAAATCTTGTAGTGTTTAATCCATAATCTTTAAGTTTAGAAGATCTTGATCAAATCTTAGTTAGAACGTCTAAATTCACAAAACTAGGACGTATGATTTATTGATTTAACTCATAGTTGTCTATCTAATTGAACTAGATTAGCACCTGATCAGTTCTAACTCTTTTTAACTTATAAGGACAAATTTCTAAGTTACACTCGATAGTAGGAAAATGGTGATCCTGAACTTGTGTAACTTGGAATAGTTAGATTAGTTAAGTAGAAAACAAATGATATTACCATGTTTAGTAGAGTCCCTTACTTTTATTTGATAATTTATTGCTACGCATTTCTTGATTTTTGTGCCATATTTTCTTGAGCATGTCATATAAGATTTTTGATGCATGAATAAAATATTAGGAAAATATGGAGACTCCTTAGATTCCTTGTGAAAATATTAAAGTGATTAATGAAAAGATGATAATTATATGAGCTGCCTCTCAGATATGTCCTTATTGCCTAGTCTCCTTATGTCACTAGAGGAAGGACTTGTTTTGTTGTGTGCTTTATTGCATAGCCTCCTTATATCGCTAGGGGCACACCATTGGTGCCTTAGCCATATTAGTTCTAAGGTTACTTTTGTGTGCTTAGTTGCCTAGCCTCCTTATGTTGCAAGGGGCACACAGTTGGTGCCTTAGTCGTACGGGTGCTAAGATCCTTCGATTACTTTTGTGTGCTTAGTTGCCTAGCCTCCTTATGTCACTAGGGGTACGCAGTTTTGTGACTTAGCCGTGATGGTGCTAAGATCTTTTGATATTCAATGGGCTAGATTAGCTCTTTTCTGTATGGCAGATTATACACAGTTGTTCATATGTATGCAGTTTGATGTTTTGTTTACTTTTTAGCATTTTCTTATTCAGTCAACTATTTCTGGTACTGCTTATATATTTTAGGATGTTAGAACCTTGCTGCTATTTATATGTATCACTGCTGAGTTATTTTATTTTAATTGACATATTTCTTTTGATCACCAGCAAGTTTAGGATGTAGTATTTCTCTTACAATACTTATTTGATTATCTATATTTATGCCTTACCTTATTTAGCTTGCATGTGAGGCATGTCTTAGCCTCTCTTCTTGCTTAAGTTATAAATGATTATTTATAACTTTTCCTCTTTCTTATTGTATTGCCAGTCACTCCTTTATATATTGTTGCTTAGGAAAAATGTGTAAATTGGTGATATTATAAAACACATAAAAATGTATCAACCTAAAATGTACTTAGACAAATTATCTAACCAGATTTTCTCTTTTTTTGGCTGGGGCCCTACATGTGAAACTGACAATGGCAGGCATAGAGCAGATAGAGGATCCAGTACCTGAGGAGGAGCTATACATAGAGGAGGTGGAGCAGCTCGGACCAGAGCATATCTAGTCTTTAGATTTATATGTGAGAATGAGTGCATTTGCATTTCCTTTTTATTTAAACTTTGAATGTTGTAATAATACAGGTACCCTTGACTATGCATTTGGATTTATATGCTTATATTCTGAGCCATATTTTGCACTTATATTATATTGTGACACTTGGATGTCATTTATTGCTTTCGCACTTTGTACGTTTACTTATATAGTGACTATTAGATTGATTATGTGTTAATATTTCTCTAATCAGGTGGATTGTAGATTCCATCCTAATCTAATGATAAGTGAGGGGTTAATCAGAGTGACACTCCACCCTTGGCTTAATCCTTTGGCAGATTAAGGGTGTGGGTCACCATATTAGGATCTCCAATATCCAGCTATCGAGTATAATCTCAGATTCATGACCATAATATTAACATTAGAACTTAACAAGTTCCAATTCATAATCAAATGATGACTATAAAGATTGAAGTAAGTAAATCAACAATCTAATTATTGTTATTATACTCACTTAACCCAAATCTTGGTTAAGTAAATCAAGATTAAGGATCCTAGATTCAAAATCCAAATACGGGGTTCAAATTTTGAATCCGAGGTAATATCCTAATGAGGATCTAGGGTTCACACTCAAACATAATCTAAAGGTGCAAAATCATATAAGCTAAAGGATTAGAAGCTAAGATCCTAATGAAAGGTTAATCTACTATTATAAGATAAAATAATCAATCAAGAATTTAGAATCTAAGATCTACATTCAATCTTTAGGATAATTATATTATTCTATAGATTGAATAAGTCCTACACATATAAGGAGGTTTCAAAAGGATTAGATAGTTAATCAATTAAGGAATTCCAAAGGAGATAATTTAATTCAATTAGATGATCTAAAGTCTAAGATCTAATATCCAAGGTCTAAGGTTTTGATCACTTCAGATCTAAGCTAAAAAATTTGACTTATGATTTTACAAGAATATTTACTTAAGATTTGCAGTTTATGAATTAACTTAATAAAGTAATTAAACTAAAGATTTAACATTAAAGCTATTTAGGTTTGCTTTCTTAAGGAGGTGGTTTTGAGCACTCTTAAGATCTTAAGATCTTATTTAGAACCTTTAAGATTTCCTTACTCAACTTCACCTTTATTAACATGAGATTTTAGAAAAGTGTTAATGAATTAATTAGGTACACTTCACTAGAATTTCAAGGCTTAAAGGGTGCTTAAACCTATTTTGGCCAAAATGACCAAAATACCCCTCTTAAGGCTAAAAATGGGATTTTAAGATTTAATCATATAAATTGATTCAAGTCTATTTTAATGAGTTCTATAATGATTAGTGAAGTAGGATAAACACTTACCTTAGGGTTTGGATATTTAATTTAGCTTAATTAGCATTAATCATATTAAGAGGCCAATTAAGGTGATTAAGAAAATTAGGGCATTCTAGGGAGATCCAATTACATTTATAGGTTCTACTATACTTAATAAGGTATTAGTAATTAGATTCACCAAAATCAGAGACTAATCTAAGGCTTAATTTATTATTCCCATATTAGGGTAATTAAGGAGTGATTAACAAAATTAAAGATCTTAAGTTACTTTTAATGGTTTATATAGGTTCCTTATGGTCTCATGAGTAATCAGAGACCTTACTTAACATTTTTGGACTTTAATTGAATTTTTTATAATTTAAGTAAAAATAGAGAAGGATTAGGCAATTATTTTAAATCCAACCATTAGATCCTTGATTTTATTTTATATTATTATTTTTTGTATTTTTCTAATTAAAATGGTATATTGGATCATACCATTTGGATAAGTATAGCTAAAGTTATTTCATTAATTTATTCAGCATTTTTATTTAAATTGGAATCATATGGTTTTTATTTAAACTAAAATATCCCTTATTTTTCAGAAGGAATTTAATTCCTAAATCAATTTATTTACCCAACCCAAATTGTAAGCTGCGCGAGTCATTCGGGGCCTGGTTGGACCGGCACTATCGCACCGCGCGGGCTTGGGTTGGCCTGGCCCGAGGCGACAGTGTCATCGTCCTGCACATCTTCTGTGATGGGCCGACCAGGGAAAACTTAAGTGCCAAAATTCTTGATACTCAGCAATGTCGGTGGCTCAAATAAATCCCTACATGATCCTGGAGTCAAGATGCATCGATCCCACCATTAAGCCCTCTCTGATACGCATTGGATCATCGGATGGCTATTCAATGGGTTCGGCCCTACTCACAGCATCTAGGGTTTATTGTGAAGAGTAAATTCTTTTCAAAGGGACCACCAGTCAGCCAGAGCTCAATCCCAATACCATCCTGGTGGTGAGGTGGATCGAAGACCTCTAGCCACGAGCTTTGGGGTGCCCTGGATCATCGGGTCCTTACTCGAGCTTGACTGTGAACTCACGATGGAAACTAGATGATTGGAACGATCAAAGTAAGCTAGCCCAGATCCTAGGAACAATCACATTAGGTTTGGTATGCTAGCCTTATTGATCAGGAAGTGCATTGAGAGGAGATTGGGACTCGGGACTCTAGAGGAGTGGAGGCACTCCGTTTGGATGAAGCTCAGTCCCAACAGTGAATTTCCACTACCAGCATTGAGCTAGACCAAACACAGCTAATTTCTAAGAATCCTAAGTTCTGTCCAAAAAAGGGAAAATGATCCCAGCATCCAAAAGCTTAATGATCTCCTTATGCACCACCTCTCTTATATTCAGGTTTAATCTTCATTGAGGTTTTATAGAGGGTTTGAAGTTGTCTTCTAGCAGTATGCAGTGCAAGTATAAGGTAGGACTAATACCTTTCAAACCAGCAATGTTCCATCCTATTTCCCTCTTATGCTCCCTTAACAATGCACACAATTTAGTCTCTTGGGTTGGGCTTAACCAAGAAGAAATTATTATCGGTAAGGATGTTCCCTCCCCAAGATAAACATATTTTAAGTGCTTAGGCAAAGGTTTCAAGTCCAATTTAGGGGGTTCAGCTATAGACAGCTGCATTTTTTTTCTTACCTAAATTAATTCATCAATGTTGTTTCCTTCCTCTTCAATTCCAGCTTCTTCTTCTTCCTCTAAATCTAATTCCTCTATATCTCCAGAAATTAGCACCTTTTCTACCGCATTTACTTTCTAACACTCCTCATTTGGCCCAAAAGGATGCCTCATTGAATCTTTTATATTAAAACTCACCTCCTCCCCCTCATAACAAAGACTCAATTCTCCCTTATCAATATCAATTATGAATTTCCCAATAGCAAGGAATGGCCTCCCCAAAATTATAGGAATCTCATGGTTTTTGTCTTCCATTTCCAACACAATAAAATCAGCAGAGAAGATAAATTTATCAACATTTACTAGAACATTTTCCAAGATTCCCATTAGAGTTTTTGCAGATCTATCGGCTAGTTAGAGAAGGACTGAGGTAGGTTTTAAAGAATCAACTCCCAGTTTTTTAAATATGTAAAATGGCATTAAATTTATTGAGGCACCCAAATCACATAAAGCCCTTTTAAAAGAATGATTTCTTATTGTGCACGGAACGGTAAAGCTTCCTGGGTCCTTTCTTTTTAGAGGAATTTTCTGCTAGAGCATGGCATTACATTCCTCAGTTAAGGCCACAGTTTTCTTTTCATTTATTTTTCTGTTCTTTGACAGGATGTCCTTCATGAATTTTGCATAACTAGGCATCTGTTCCAATACTTCAGCAAAGGGAATATTTATATGAAGAGTCTTAAAAGTTTCTAGGAATTTTTGGAACTGGTTGTCTAACTTCTCCCTTGCCGTTCTTTGAGGATAGGGATGTGAGGAGTGTGGTCAGAAGGTTTGGTTATGAATGTGTTAATTTCCTCATTCATCTCTTTATCTTTGTCCTTATTGATTTCTTTATCCTCAATTGATCTCTCTCCCAAATCTTGAGAAGTATTTTCAGAATTTTTTAGTACCAAAGGTTCTGTAATTTTTTCGCTTCTCAGAGTTATGGAATTGTCTTATTCATTCCGATAGTCTCCTATGGCTCCCGCCAAGAAGGGTTGATTTAGTTGCGTCATAGTCTCTTTTATTCTTAACTCAATTCTTTGAACAACTTTTTCTTTATTTAAGAGTGTGTGTTCGTGTCGATTAAATGTTGCATCCGTTCGGTTCATAAAATTAGTTGTGTCCATTTTAAACTCTTTTAGGGAATCCTCTAAGCTTCTTCCCTCCTTAATTTGTTGGGTTCTATAGTTTTGAACAGCATTCACTCCCTCAGTTTCTCCCTCATGATTCGAAATATGTTGCCTTCCCTCTAATCTTTGGGTTAACATGTCATTTTTGTTTCTTATTTCAGTAATCTGATTTAATTCATTCATGTTATCTACGTTCAACTTATTTAAATGTGGTTGCTCAGTTGGCCATTGATATGCGTTGTTAGCCATTTCCTCGAGGAGATCAAGGGCCTCCTCAAGGGTTTCACTACTTAATGATCATCCTGCGGCTGCATCTATGAGGGTCCTTATGGGTGTGTTTAATCCAATGAAAAAAATTTGCACCTGCATCTACAAAGGAAACCCATGATGCATGCAATGCCTTAAGCAGTCCTTAAAACATTCCCAGCCATCATACAAGTTCTCACCATGCTGTTGAGAGAAGTTTGAAATTTTATTTCTCAGCCTGACAGTCTTAGAGGTGGAAAATACTCGGCTAGGAATTTCCTTTCCAAGTCATCCCACATCCTTATAGACTCACCGGGTAGAGAACTGAGCCAAACTTTAGCTCGGTCTCTCAGCGAGAATGGGAATAATCTCAATCTTAAGGCGCCATAGGATACCCATTAAATCGGAATGTGTCACATATTTCCAAACAAGTTGAAATATGTGCATTCAGGTCATCCGATGCCATCCCACAAAATTGATTATTTTGGATAATGTTCAAAGTGGATGGTTTTATCTAAAAATTAGTTGCTTGTATAGGAGGTCTAGCAATAGCATTCTGAACTCCTATTACCATGGGAAGTGCATATTCTCTAAGCAATCTTCTCCTAGCATTTACCATAGGTTCTGCAAGGTTCATATCTAAGTCTTCCATTTGCGCATTTTGTTGGTTTATAATGATTTGCTCTCTTCTAGCTCTCAAATGAGTTCTATCTATTTCAGGATCGTAAGAGAATTCTGTAAGATTTCTCCTAATCATGCAATTAAGGTGTCACGATCTAGAATCAATTTTAGCAATTAATATTTAGCAATAAATATCTACAACAAATGACTGCAGAATTTGTAATAAGATAATATGCAATAAAATTTAGCACAAGTTCTTTTTAGAAAGTTTTTCTAATTTTTCTCAAGCAAGCAAATAAAGAAATTAACTACAGCTATGTAAGAATATGCACAAGTTAAGTAATTCTGAATCACTAGTTACTAGAGAATTGTACTTGATAAAAAACAAAAACTGCTCCCCGGCAAAGGTGCCAAAAACTTGACAGACGGAAATACACGTCTGTGTTTGCACGCAAGTGTGCGTGGTCTGAAGTAATAAGTGGAAAGTTTAGTTTCTGAGATTTATTGAACCTCGGGGAATGGTTGTTTTGATACTGAGTTGTATTTTCTTTCACTAATGTCTAGATGCAATTTTGGTTGATTTTTGTTGGTTCCTAATTAGCAATACACAATACTTTGAGTAAAGATACAATTTAATTAAAAAGAAGAGAGTTGAGATTTTGTTGTAATATATAAGGGTTTGTTATATGACTTTATTGTTTGAATGTTTACGCTCAATTTAATTACTTAATTAAATTAAGTGAACACCATTGGAATTGAAGTATCCATCAATTACATTGGGTTCAAGTTTAGTGCACAAAGAGAACTCCTTTTGGGTTCCTTTTTAGCACATAAACTCTTATGAGATCTAGTTTCATTAATTTGATATTGACTTCCTACATCTAGGTTATCAAAAATATCTTTTAATTAAAATGATCTCATAAGCAAGATTCCATTTACCGTGCATCATGCACTTCACACGCAGTTTAGCTAGATGGGAGGATGCATTGGGTCATTGGATTATGTCACATCATCTATTGAAGTTTCCAATGTCCTCTCATGCCTTCTACTTTGCTGAGTAGCAGAGCAAGGTTAATAAAGAACTTAGTTCTCAAGCATCAATCATTTGAGAGAGCTACTAAGGGAGGGTGCAAGTGAGCTTGAGAATTTTGTCACATAATTCTCAGCTCTACTTGCACTACCTTCCTTGCTCTTACCCAATTGATGAGCATTGGAACACAAGCTCTTTTAATTCAAATAAATAAAAATTTAATTCATCCAAGCATTCATTCAATATTAAAAATTAACAATATAACAAACAATTTTTCATTACAATTAAACAATATCATCATACACCAATATTTCCCTAACACAATTCTACAACTACATCTCGACCCTCTCGAAGGGGTTTTTAGCCTTCCATTACTAAGCAAGAAAGAACATACATGTAAGGAAAAGTGAACATCACCATCAACTTATGACAAGAAATTCATCAAGGGAGTTTAGGAGAAATACAAGGAATCACCCGGAAGTTTTCTGGGGTACTCATTACTTTTCCTGCACTGTCCTTTTGAAGCTCCACCCTTCATTCTTTGCTATATTTTCTTCCTTCATTTTCTTGGTCCTCTCTTCCCCTTGGAGAGTTCTCCTTCTTTTCTCTTCCTGCAGCCTTTCTCTTAGTCTTTTGAGTAGCAAAGGTTAGAACCCTTTCAAGGTCTGAGATTGGCCCTTAAATAGGGATGCACACAGCCTCAAAGCCTTTAATGTGTGACCTTTCCTCTTCCTTGATTTAATACCAATCCCTTTTAATGTTTTTTTTCTATTTACACTAATGGGATTCAGCAGGTATTTAATATATCAGTTTTCAAGAGTCTGAGGGAGGCGAAAGGTCACATTTTTGTGGCCTTCCCCATGCTTCTTAACTGCTATTTTCTAAAAAATTCTGGGTCGACTGTTGAGGTGTGCTGCGGCAGTGTCATTTCAATTACTGTTTTGCTGCGGTGTACTGTGGCAGCCGCATTTCAATTTCTTTTCCACTGCGGTGAGCCATGGCAGCAATGCTCCAAATGTATTTACTGCACATAAGTTAGTATCTTTTTCATTCGGTTGCTACAACGTATGCTGAGGCGCGCTGTGGTGCACTGCAGCGAACAACTTGCAGATAACTATTCAATTAGCTTTACTATAGTTTTATAAACTGAAAATTCACCCACTGCGGCACGCTACAACAAACAACTTGCAGGATCACTATTCAATTAGTTGTTTATAAAGTTTTAATAATCAATGAGAAATGACATTGTAGCGTGCTGCGGGGTGCCGTGGCGCGCTGCGGTGTGCAACTTGCGTATTTATGTTTGATTACTCGTTTATAAGTTTTAATAATCAACGAGAAAAGATGTTGCAGTATGCTACAGTGCGCCGTGTCGCGCTGCGGCGTGCAACTTACGTATTTTCTGTTCAATTACTCGTTTATAAGGTTTTAATAATCCTTATCAATATGACGTTGTGGTGTGCTGTGGTGAGCCGTGGCACACTACAATGGTCTTGCTCCAGGTCTGCAGTTCTACTTCCAAGTAAGGCATTTTTTTAAGGGGATGCCATGACACACTGCAGCGCGCTGAGCGCGCTGCGACGGTTTTTGTCCAGAATTTGGTAAATCAGCCCTTGCAGTTTGTTTTCTTCATTTTCCTAAAAAGACATCAATTTATACTCAAAATATAGGGAAATATATAGTGATATGAATGTTTAAACACAGATTTTGGCTTCAAATTTTGGCTATATCATGCCCCCATACTTAAATTCTTGCTCATCCTCGAGTAAGCTCAATAAATGTGAATTTATGAATTTGTCCTTGTTTAAGGATTCAATGTGTTAAGCTCATGTATCATGAATTTGGACGTCAAGCATACTATAGTCAAAATTACTTCATGTCTCCAAGTTCTACTACCCCTCCAATCGAGTTCATGTGTCTACACTTCCTTTTGTTTCAATTCAAAATGTCATGCTTAGTGTTTAAATATGGGGAGGTGATCCTGAAATTCTAACCTTAATGATGCAATTGGTGAGTCTTTGAGTATTGTGCGATGTGTGCTCCTTCTTATGATTCACAAGGACATTTTAACATGTTAGGATATATATTTTTCTTCATCTTAAATGTTCACTTGTTTAGCTTGGGAGAAATATTTTTCATCATCCTTTTATATATTTATTTTTTTTTTCAGTTTCAAATTCCTTTTTTAAGGGAGAGCCAATTTTCTTCATCCCTTAATGTAGTCCTTGTGATCACAAAGTCCTACAGGAGCCTAGCACTTAAAATTATCACTCACCTCTTGCTACTTTGGTTTAATTTTTAGATTTTTCACCCCCACACTTAAACTTAAGCACATTTCAATTTAAGTTCTAGAAACCAAGCTTAGTAGGCTCATGAACTCGATAAGGGGTGTGCCACTTGAATTCATTATCATCTTATCTCAAACATGCTTGCATCTTAATTCTATACCATAAATGTTTCTTTTGACAATAAATCTAAAACTTGACTGCATTCAGAAAATTCTCTTTAAAGTTTAATTTTAGCAAAAATGTAGGGTGTGTGAAATACGAAATTTATTTTATTGATTGAAATCAAAACTACAAAATAGAAAATAGAAAATTAAAACACAAAAATAGGAAACAGCACAAACTTATTAATCGTGGGTTACCTCCCATAGAGCACTTGTTCTTACATCTTAGCCCGATGCCAATTTTGTTTGTCTACATGACTCCTTCTCTTAGGGGATCCTACAATAACCAACTCTCTTTCTCTTGCACTTCAGATCCATCAAAGTAAGGTTTTAGATGGTGCCCATTCACCTTAATTGTCCCAACCGATGCAGTGATATCCACACTTCCGTGGGGGTATATTTTTGTGATTATAAACGGGCCCGTCCATCTTGATTTCAGCTTTCCTGGAAAGAGCCTCAACCTGGAGTTAAATAACAATACCTTCATTCCTAGTTCTAGATATGTTGGTCTTATTAGCTTATCATTCCATCTCTTAGTTCTCTCATTGTATAGTTTGGCACTCTCATTTGCCCCCAACTTGAATTTATCCAGTTCATGCAATTGCAAAACCCTTTTTTCTCCTGCTAGTTTGAAATCAAAATTCAGCCTTTTAACTACCCAAAAGGCTTGATGTTCTAAATCTATCAGCAAATGACAAGATTTTCCATAAACCAACTTGTAACGGGACATTCATAAAGGTGTTAGGGTTTATACGCCCAAAGTGCATCGTTTAATTTCATGGACCAGTCCTTCCTAATTTTTTAACAATTTTCTCTAGGACTTGCTTTAATTCTTGACGTGACACTTCCACTTGGCCAATGGTTTGAGGATGGTATGCTGTACCTACCATATGTTTCACCCCATACCCTTCAATAGAGTTTCTAATTATTTATTACAGAAATGTGTTCCACCATCACTTATTAGGACACAGGGCATACCAAACCTAGAGAGGGGTTGTTACCATAGCTAAACCTAGGCTAATTAAGCTAAACCAAGCCTTAATTTTGATTCAATTAGACTCAATGGTTCATTTAAACCTAATCCCAGATGTTTGGAATCAGTTGGAGCTAAAATGGAGAGTTTGGTATTTTTGGCTATTTTTAAGACCTAAAAATTACCTAAATTAATTTGATCTCCAAATTAAAATCTGATTTCATTTTTGAATTCCTCATACCCTAACTAGCTAAGGGTGAATTTTTAGGAATTTTTGGAGCTCATTTGGTCCTAAATTGGATTTAGAATATTTAGAAATAATTATATTTATTTAATTGATTTATTTATAATTAAATTATAAAAGGCGGGATTTGCTATCAGGACCGCGACATATCCGCTGCAGAGTCCCGACAGCGGGGCACTGGGTTAAGCCACTCCATGCATTAGCACGCATCCTGGCGCGAACCATCGAACGGAAGGATCTCCTCCGCGTTAAGATTAGATCCTATGCGTCGGATTCATCGCTAGCATCCGATGGCTACCATCCTATCCTGTTTAATTAACGCATCCGAGCCATCCGAGACCAACGGTCGATCCATCAGACGGTGGACACGAACTCGAGCATTTTGGATCGGCTCCCTCGTCTCACCCCATCTGCGTCTGGTCCCCCCCGACAGCCAGAAACCTCCAATCCCTTGTCTGTCTCTGCATTAAGCCTCTGGATGTGGCCTAACTAGCCGTAGCCACTTAGGGAACCATTCGTGATTGTTGCCCGGGGCTAAGCTAGCTCGAATCGATCGTATCGATCGATTGAGCTAGCGGCCGAGCCATGGCTGAGTCCGAGTAAGAACCTAGCGATTGGCTATGCCCCAGGTTATGAAACCTTAGGGGTTCAACTCGCCTCACCTCCTTGAAGGTGTAGGTATCAAACCCCGACCGATTAATGGCCTCTGTGAGAAGAATTGTCTCCTCACAGTAAGCCTGAAATGCCTCTATCGAAGGCGTCTCGGGTGAGTAGCACCCATCGATCCAGAGGGATCCAGATGGGGGTTTTTAGTCCAATTGACGCGTCTCAACCCTAGGAACGTGAAGGGATCAAGCTGAGCCACCGCTGTCATCTGAGCGTTGAGAATTTCAGTGCGAAAGTTCGCCTGGGATGGACTTGTCGAGAGGTTGAAGATGAAGTCTGGGCCGGGCTGACGCCGTCCCGCGTGGTTCTGATTTTGGGCCGCGATTAATAATGAATTATAGGATTAAATTTTTTTATAGTTATTAATTTAATAAGTCAAATCCTATAATTTTAATTTAAATAAACATTTAGAATAAATTATTTAAATAACTTTGGCTATACTGATTCAAATAGTATAATCCAATATACCATTTGAATCAGAAAAATATAAGGAATCTAAATATAAAATAAAATCACAGATCCAATGGTTGGATTTAAAATAATTGAATAAACCTTTCTGTTTTTAATTAAATCGTAATAAATTCAATTAATCTCCAAATTAAGTGATTAAGGACTCTGATTGCTCACTAAACCCTAAAGAATAATTATGGCCTCTTAAAAATAATTTTGGACACTTAATTTTCTTAATCACTCCTTAATCACCTTAATTAAGGATTATTGAATTAAACATTAAACTAATCTCTGATTTTGGGTAGGGTAATTCCTAGTGCCATCTTAAGTCTATTAGAACCTAAGTGCAAGGTTGGATTGCCCTAGAATGCCCTAAATTCTCTAATCACTCTTTTTTGCCTAAAAATGTGATTAGTGTTAATTAGCTTAATTAGGTTGTCAAAACCTAAGATAAAGGTATTTACCACTCCATTAATCAATATGAAACCCCTTAGAACAAATTAGATCCAGTTTGGATAACTAAACCCTAAAATCCCAATTTTAACCTTAAGAGGGGCATTTTGGTCATTTTGACCAAAATGTGCTTAAATGCTCCTTAAAACTTAGAAATTTCAACAAACTACCATAAGATAGATTAGAAATGTTCTCTGAACCCTTAGGCTAATAATACTAATGACTTGGACATTAATTCAAGAAATCTCCACTTAAACCCTAATTAAGACACTTAGATCTTAGGTGATCCTAAAAGAGTCATTTGGCCTTAATACTTAAATCTAATAATTGCAATTGTTGAATATCACCTTAATAAGTTCAATTTAGTTAGATTTTGAACTTAAATGCCAAAAGAAATGCAATTAGTAGAGTCTAAGTTGAAATCCTAGTTTGAGTCTAAAGTGATAAAAAATTAGATCTTAGATCTTAGACCTTAGACATTGGATCTTCTACTTGAATTGAACTATCTCCCTTGGAATCTTTAAATGATTCATTGTTTAACCCTTTGAAGCCTTCCTTGTGGGTATAGGATGATTTAATCTATAAGATAATGAAATTATCTTAAAGATTGAATATAGATCTTAGATTCTCAAAGTTCTTAATTGATTATTTTATCTTATGATTAGTAGAATAACCTTTCACAAAGTTCTTAGTTCTTGGATCATTCAGCTTATAGGATTCCTTACCTTTAATTTGGGTAGTAATTGAGAACCCCAGATCTTTAATAGGACTTTTACCTTGGATTTAGGATTGGGACACCAAAGTGGAGTTTAAGTCCTAAATCCTTAAATCTTGAATTACTTAATCAAGATTTGGGTAAGAAGGTAAAATATTAATAAATTAGGTCATCGATTTATTTACTTAATCCAAATAGTCACCACATGATTTTTGGATTAGAACTTGTTAAGTTTTAATGTTAACTATAAGGACGTAAATCTGAGATTCTACTCGATAGCTGGATGTCAGAGATCCTAAACTTGTACCTTCTCAGAATAGTTAGATTGGATAAATAGACAACAACAGATATCACATAAGTCTAGATTGAGTCTCTTGCTTACTTTGACTAGATAGCTTTGCATACCTTGGATATTGAGCTTTATTCCTTGAGCATAATAGGAGAACTTAGGATATGGATGATGCATCCTAAGTTAGTATTTGAATTGCATATCATTCAGTTTTGCATTGTTTGTAGTTAGTAGAATATGTTCAAGCTTAATCTGCCTCTTCAGTAGTAGTATTATATATACTGGACTCAGACCTAACATATTTGGATGGCTAGGGTGGGGATTGATTGATTGATATTGGAGGTCCTGTATGGCCTATTGGCTGGTATGGCAGTACTATGTCTTAGGCTTATTGCTACTTTAGATGAATTGTTCGGTATTATTTTCTATTTTACTTTGCCACATGCTTCAGTGGCCTTATTTCCAGTACTTGCTCGCTTTGCCGCATATCTCAGTGGCTTTACATAGATTGCTTTGCTTTTGCCACATGTCTCAGTGGCCTTTTCTTTTCCTTTTCTTAATTAGTATGTTGTATGTATACTCATATGGTTTACTTATATATATTGGCATGTTTAGGATGCTAGAATTGCATGTTTTTAGTACTTGGGTTTTTTTTGTATACCCAGCATGTGTTAATATGATCATAAGCATGTTAGGTTAAGAATTATTATGTAGTTACTATTTCTTTTTGGCTTTTAGCCTCACCTTGTTTATTTTGCGTTGTATGTCATTCTTCATACTAGTTGCTGGCTATAAATAGATAGTTTATAGTTACCGTTAATCCATAGCTTGTTGCATCTATCACTGCTTGCATGTTTAGCTAATTTAAATGTGATATCTTTAAAATATTCAGTTCATTAAAATAGCCTAAAATGTACTTAGACAATTGTCTAACTGTAACCTTTTTGTTTTGTTTGCTGGGGCCCTGGCATTTGTGATACCGACAAATGTCAGATTCAGACGTATTCATGGGCAGTGTCGCAGAAGAGGAGCAGGTTTATGAGGAGGATTGTGCTGCTGCTGTTTAGATAAATCTTGCCTTTTATATCAGTGAGATTGAGAGACATTTTAATTCTTTTTAAAATTCAGTTTGTAATAATTAATTATGGATGTGTTTCATTTCTGCATTTCGATGAGTTACTATATTGTTTTCCCTCTTTCTACTATGTATGCTTGTGGATGTTACTACTCGCCTATTGCTTCTGCCACTTTGATATGTGCCACAATTGGAGCTCCGTACTTCCTTGTTGTTAGTACAGGGGGCACCACAGTTGGTATCAGAGAACACCATAAGATGTCAGAATGGGATCTATGATTCCTTTCTACCTAATGGACTGTTCTTCTAAAATATAAACATCAATATAGGTAACATCCATAACATAGTAGTTTTTGTAACTCTATGCAAAATGTAGAAGGAGAATACTCCCATCCTAATAAATTAGTCATCTGAAGTCTAACACAAATGTAATAAAATTCTATCCTCATAATCAAATGAATTCTGGAGAGTTCGATATAGACTATTATCTGCATGCTTTCAAGACAGTTTGGAGCTGTAGCTTCAAGTGGAGGCAGGAAAGCAACTGACAGATTGAAGGAATTTCGACAAAAGGGATCTTAGTCCTGGAGAAGCTTCTACAGCAAGCTGTATATCGAGGGCTCAACTTTCCCATATACGTACAAGAATGGTTGAGCCGAGTCCATTCTGATACACATAGAGTGTCTTGAGTCACTTTATGTAGATATTGTGACAGATCTGATGTTGGATTACACCGGAGTTTGGTGGTATGAGACCAAGGCGACGCTCGAGAAGAAGCGTAACAGGAAGCGTCGGGAAGTCACTTTTGAGGATTTTTGTGTAGCCTTTAAGGCAGAGTATATTGATAATGTTTGAGTGATAGTTAGGATAAATGTTATCTCATTCTCAAGCAACCCTATTAAATTTATAGTTTTTGCATTGTAATCCCATATTTCTATAATTAATGAAAGATTTTTGATTTCCCTTCCTTAGAGTAAATTATGAGTTTGTCTTTTTCTTTAAAATTAAACTAGAATGGATTCCGGATCACCACCTACCATTACTCCTGTCAAGAACACTGTTGCCTCTAGTAGTTCTAGCGATGAGGTGGCTCATCTACGAGCCATGGTGGAAACTCTGTTGGAAAATCAAGCTCAATAGGCGCTCATTATGCAGAAATTACTAAATGATCGTGCAACTCCAGTCACTGTCGCTGCTCCAATAATATATGCTCCACAAGCTGCTCCTTCTTCACATCATTCAGCAGATAATCTCCTTCACAATTTTCTGAGGTTAAGGCCTCCAACCTTTGGTGGGAACCTGTCACCAATGGATACAGCCGTTTGGCTGAAGGTTGTGGAAAGGGATCTCATTAGTCTGAAGGTCCCGAACTCAGAAGCTGTCCATCTCGCCACCCGTCTGTTTCATGCGGAAGCAGAATATTGGTGGGAAGAGATTTGAAATACCAAGTTCGTTGACTACAAGTTAGAGGACATCCCCTAGGATGAGTTCATCGAGGCCTTCAAGGCTGAATTCATTCCCCCATCTGCACAAAACATTATTGCAGACACAATTATGAGGTTGACTCAAGGGAGTCATTCAGTAGCTAAATACGAAAGGGAATTTCATAGATTGATTCATTTCATGCTAGAAGTTAGTCATTCTGAGTCAGCTAAGTTCCACCTCTTTCTTTGTGGACTCCGAGGTTCACTAAAGAACCAGATCGTGCCGCTCTATCTGACTAGCTTCTTCAAACTGGTGCAAACGGCTAAGGTGGTTGAGCATCACCAATCTAAAGAGGATCTTAAGCGAAAAGCACAAATAACTTTAAACCTGCAGGGAAACTTCAAGAGACACGGATCCAACCCTGCAAAAGTATATCAGCTAGAAGCTGCACCTACTGCCTAACAAATTCAAAATTGTACTAAGCCCCATCTGTATGGCAAGTGTTACCACTTTGGCCAGAGGTGTTTTAATTATGGGCGTACAGGCCACAGGTTCTATCAGTGTGACCACAAAGAAATGGTAGACGGAGTTCCAATGAAGCCTTACCAGAAGAAGCAAGTGTTCAGAGAAACTCCGTTAAACTGGAGGGAACCAAATCTGGCCATAATACCAGCACCTGCTTCTGAAGTTACTCACACACAGCCGCCAGCTCCCAATTCTCAAAACTATCAGCGACGGCAGCCTAACAATCATCCTACTGGCCTTGCATGAGTATATGCCTTAACTCCTATTGAAGCCACAGAAGACAACAATGTGGTTTCAGGTACACACTCCTAAACCTCTCTCCTGCTAAATTGCATTTTTGTATTTTAAATCTTTTCAAGTTGTTGATGCGAAACTATATAATTTGGGCACATTTTATTTCAACAACTAACCTGTAACGTATTGTTCAATACTGGTGCTAGTCACTCGTTTATCTCTAAATGATTTGCCAAAAGCCTTAAACTTCACGCATGCAACCTAGCACAAATGTTGAGTGTTGGGCTTCCATCTGGAACCCAACTAAGTGCCCATAAATTTTGTAATATCAAAGTCCCGATAAATGATCAAGAATTTCAGGCCAAACCAATCGTCCTGCCAATAGCTAACTTTGATATCATCCTTGGGATGAATTGGCTCAGTGACAATGATGCTGTGATAAATTGTCATAAAAAGAAAATCACTCTCCATTCCCAGCGCAAGTCTGAAACGTTTGTAGGAAGGACCAGCACGCAATTATCCTTAATAAATGCAATTAAAGCAGAACAGTTGATTGTTAGGGGTTGTAATGCTTACCTAGTTACCATGATGGGCGAAACAAAAGAGAGTATCCCTCTTTCTGATTGTAAGGTAGTCAGGGAATTTGCCGATGTATTTCCAGAAGAATTGCCTGGAGTACCTCCTTTCAGAGAAGTAGATTTCTCTATTGAAATAATCCCGGGTACCCAGCCAATATCCAAAGCACCTTATAGAATGGCACCTAAGGAGCATCAAGAGCTCAACGAGCAATTGCAAGAGCTCTTGAATAAAGGCTTCATCAGGTCAAGTATGTCTCCTTGGGGAGCGCCAGTTTTATTTGTGAAAAAGAAGGATGGATCTATGCGTATGTGTATAGATTATTGTGAATTGAATAAGGTCACCATAAAGAACAAATACCCACTGCCTAGAACTGATGATTTGTTCGACCAGTTATCCGGAGCCGTTATATTTTCCAAGATCGATTTAAGGTCTAGATACCATCAACTGCGAGTAAAAGAAGACGATGTACGGAAGACTGCTTTCCGTACTTTAAATTTTTGGTGATGTCATTCGGACTCACCAATGCACCATCAATCTTTATGGATTTGATGCAGGGAGTGCTAAAACCGTATTTGGACAAGTTTGTGATCGTCTTCATTGACGATATCCTCATTTATTCCAAAACTCTGAGAGATCATGAAAAACATCTGAGGTTAGTGTTGGGAACTTTGCGTGAGCATCAATTGTATGCCAAGTTCTCCAAATGCGATTTTTGGCTCCATTCCATTGCATTCTTGGGGCACGTAGTCGATGCTCAGGGGTATTTGGGTAGATCAGAGTAAAGTGCTATTCAGGAATGGGCTCAACCTAAGTCTATCACCGACATTAGAAGTTTCCTGGGATTAGCGGGATACTACAGAAAGTTTGTTAAAGGCTTTTCATAGATTGCTTCACCGTTGACTAAATTGACTCAAAAGGCTGTTCCATTCATCTGGAGTCAGGAATATGAGGAAGCATTTCAAACTCTAAAGGATGCCCTTTCTACTGCACCAGTTCTTGTTTTAACTAAATAAGGTTTGAACTATCAAGTATATACTAATGCCTCTGGAATCGATCTAAGTTGTATTTTAATGCAAGAGGGTAAGGTAATTGCCTACGCCTCTCATCAGTTAAAACCCCATGAGTGAAATTATCCAGTCCATGATCTTGAACTTGCAGCCATGATATTTGCCTTGAAAATATGGTGCTACTATCTATACAGAGTGCAGTGTTCAATTTTCACTGATCATCAAAGTTTGAAGTATATCTTCACCCAGAGAGAGTTGAACTGCTGCCAGAGAGGATGGTTGGAGCTCATCAGCGATTATGACCTCAGTATCTAATATCATCCAGGAAAAGTGAATGTAATGGTCGATGCTCTTAGTCGTCATGCTACTTTAACCTTTATGATTGCATCCAGTTCTTTAGAACTTGAATTTCGTAAGCTCGAGATTTCTCCAGTCAGTGGCGATATGCTGAGTTCACTATTAGCAAATATTAATGTGGAACCCACTTTCCTCTGAGATGTCTCTATCTCGCAAACCAAAGATGATGAGTATCTGAAGCTTAAAACAGATATCGAAGGTGGTCTTCGTCATGATCTACAATTGCGAAATGGTGTAATTTATCAAGGTAATCAATTGTGGATTCCTAAGTCCATGCATCAAGAAATGTTAGTCGAGGGCCATAATTCTGGATACCATACCCATCCAGGCAGTACTAAGATGTACCAGGACCTAAAACAATCATTTTGGTGGCCAAGTATGAAGAAAGATATAGCTGACTTTGTGGCCAAATGCCATGCCTATAATTTAGTGAAGGCTGAACACCAAAGACCCGGTGGTCTTCTGCATCCATTGGATATCTCTGAATAGAAATGGTTCGATATATTTATGGATTTTGTCATGGGATTGCCTCGTGCAAAATCAGGTGCTGATGCGATCTGAGTGATAGTGGACCGTTTAACTAAATCAGTACATTTTCTTCCCATTTGTCAAACGGATTCTGTAATGAAGTTAGCAAAACTCTACGTCAAAGAAATTGTCAGATAGCATGGGATTCCGAAGTCAATCGTATCTGATAGAGATAGTAGATTTACTTCCAAGTTTTGGAAAGCTGTGCATCAAGATCTGGGTACGACTCTAGCCATGAGTATAGCTTTTCATCCTTAAACGGATGGTCAAACTGAAAGAGTGAACCAAGTTTTGGAAGATTTGCTTAGGCTATGTATTCTTGATTTTGCTGGTTCATGGGAAGATTACATTACGTTAGTGGAGTTTGCCTATAATAACAGTTTTCAAGCCAGTATTAAGATGGCTCCTTATGAAGCGTTGTATGGTAGAAAATGCAATACTTCGCTAGCTTGGTCAGAAACAGGAAGCGTTCAGCTCTTTGGTTCAGAATTAGTTGAAGAAACCAGTAATAAGATCAAATTAATTCATTAGAGAATTCATTCAACTCAAGATCGTCAGAGCAAGTATCATGATTCTCACCACCGTCTCCTAGAATTCAATGTGGGAGATTCTGCTTATTTAAAGGTCAGTCCAATGAAAGGTGTCTTCAGATTTGGCGTAGCTGGGAAACTTAATCCCCGCTATGTTGGACCTTTCAAAGTTTTGGCCAAAGTAGGATCATTCGCCTACCGGTTAAGCATTCCTGATGGCTTTGCAGCTGTTCACAATGTATTTCATGTATCATCATTGAGAAGATATCTTTGAGACCCTTCTCATCTCATTAAACTTCCAGCAGTAGAGATTCAACCCGATCTTTCGTATGCCGAAGAACCTATCAGAATCTTAGCTCATGATCAAAAACAACTAAGGAAAAATTCAATTCTTATGGTTAAGATTCAGTGGAAGAATCGATCCTTGGAGGAATCTACCTGGGAGAAAGAGGCGGATATGCGTAATAAATATCCACAGCTCCTTGCAAGACCAGGTATTGTTCTTCTCTTTCTCATCTATTATACTTGGAACTTGTTCTGTCCCAGTAGTATTCTCTTCACTTGAGTGATGTCAGGGATGACATCATTCTTAAGTGGGAGAGTCTGTAATAACCCTGGTTGTTATCATAGCTAAACCTAGGCTAATCAAGCTAAATTAAGCTTTAATTTTGATTCCATTAGACTCAATGGGTCATTTAAACCTAATCCCAAAAGTTTGGAATCAGTTGGAGCTAAAATAGAGAGTTTGGTATTTTTGGCTATTTTTAAGCCCTGAAAATTACCTAAATTAATTTGATCTCCAAATTAAAATCTGATTTCATTTTTCAATTCCTCATACCCTAATTAGCTAAAGGTGAACTTTTGGGAATTTTTGGAGCTCATTTGGTCCTAAATTGGATTTAGAATATTTAGAAATAATTATATATTATATAATTGATTTATTTATAATTAAATTATAAATTTAATTAAATTATAAAAGGCGGGATTTGCTGTCGGGACCGCGACAGATCCGCTGCGGGGTCCCGACAGCGGGGCACCGGGTTAAGCCACTCGATGCATTGGCACGCATCCTGGCGCAAACCATCGAATGGAGGGATCTCCTCCATGTTAAGATTAGATCCTATACGCCGGATTCATCGCTAGCATCCGACGGCTACCATCCTATTCCGTTTAAGTAACGCATACGAACAATCCAAGACCAACGGTCAATCCATCAGACAGCGGACACGAACCTGAGCACTGTGAATCATCTCCCTCATCTCACCCCATCTACGTCTAGTCCCCCCCGATAGCCAGAAACCTCCCAGCCCTTATGGCAGTACGGGAAGACCCCAAAATTCCCCTCCTGCCCTCGACGCATCTGTCTTGCCGGCCGTCTTCTCCCCAAATTGTCCATAGCTGTTGGCCCGAGCCTTTCTCTTCGGCTCGAGCCTCCTCCCATTGCCAAGCTCTGTAAACCATCCCCAGAGCTCCTAGTTGCCTGTAAATACCCCAGCATCTCTCAGTGAGTCCCTTTGCTCACTAAGACTCCTCAATTTCCCCAGCTGAAGCCTCTGGAGCTCCCATCTTCCTCGGCAAATTTCTGGCATTCCTGAAGCCTTGAACCGCTGATAGAGGGCCCGTCTGGTGTTCAAACCCCCTATGAACCTTTGTTCGCTGGTTAGGAAGCTCCAGCACACTTCAGTTCTCCTCGGCCAAGTCTACAAGCCGTCCTCAGGAACAGCCTTCTCCCATGGATTTTCTTTGATCCAATCCCTTGTTTGTCTCTGCATTGGGCCTCTGGATGCTGCCTAACTAGCCGTAGCCACTTAGGGAACCAATTGTGATTATCGCCCAGGGCTAAGCTAGCTCGAATCGATCGTATCGATCGATTAAGCTAGCGGCCGGGCCATGGCTGAGTCCGAGTAAGGACCCAGCGATTGGCTACGCCCCAGGTTATGAAACCTTAGGGGTTCGACTCGCGTCACCTCCCTGAAGGTGTAGGTATCGAATCCCGGATGATTAATGGCCTTTATGAGGAGAATTGTCTTCTCACAGTAAGCCTGAAACGCCCCTATCGAAGGCGTCTCGGGTGAGTAGCACCCCATTGATCCAGAGGGATCCAGATGGGGGTTCTTAGTCCAATCGATGCCTCTCGACCCTAGGAATGTGTAGGGATCAAGCTGAGCCGCCGCCGTCGTCTGAGCGTCGAGAATTTTAGCACGGAAGTTCGCCTGGGATGGACCCGTCGAGAGGTTGAAGATGAAGTCCGGGCCGGGCCAACCTCGGCCCGCGCAGTTTTGATTTTAGGCTGCAGTTAATAATGAATTATAGGATTAAATTTTCTATAGTTATTAATTTAATAAATGAAATCCTATAGTTTTAATTTAAAAAAACATTCAGAATAAATTATTTAAATAACTTTGGCTATACTGATTCAAATTGTATGATCTAATATACCATTTGAATCAGAAAAATACAAGGAATCTAAATATAAAATAAAATCACAGATCCAATGTATGGATTTAAAATAATTGAGTAAACCTTTTTTGTTTTTGATTAAATCATAATAAATTCAATTAATCTCCAAATTAAGTCATTAAGGGCTCTGATTGCTCACTAAACCCTGAAGAATAATTGTGGCCTCTCATAAATAATTTTGGACACTTAATTTTCTTAATCATTCCTTAATCATATTAATTAAGGATTATTGAATTAAACTTTAAATTAATCTCTGATTTTGGATAGGGTAATTCCTAGTGCCATCTTAAGTCTATTAGAACCTAAGTGCAAGGTTGGATTGCCCTAGAATGCCCTAAATTCTCTAATCACTCTAATTGGCCTACAAATGTGATTAGTGTTAATTAGCTTAATTAGGTTGTCAAAATCTAAGATAAAGGTATTTCCCACTCCATTAATTAATATGAAACCCCTTAGAACAGATTAGATCCAATTTGGATAACTAAACCCTAAAATCCCAAATTTAGCCTTAAGAGGGGCATTTTGGTTATTTTGACCAAAATGTGCTTAAATGCTCCTTAAAACATGGAAATTTCAGTGAACTACCGTAAGATAGATTAGAAATATTCTTTGAACCCTTAGGATAATAATACTAATGACTTGGATATTAATTCAAGAAATCTCCACTTAAACCCTAATTAAGACACTTAGATCTTAAGTGATCCTAAAAGAGTCATTTGGCCTTAGTACTTAAATCTAATAATTACAATTATTGAATATCACCTTAATATGTTCAATTTAGTTAGATTTTGAACTTAAATGCCAAAAGAAATGCAATTAGTAGAGTCTAAGTTGAAATCCTAGTTTGAGTCTAAAGTGATCAAAAATTAGATCTTAGATCTTAGACCTTAGACCTTGGATATTCTACTTGAATTGAACTATCTCCCTTGGAATTCTTTAAATGATTGATTGTTTAACCCTTTGAAGCCTTCCTTGTGGGTATAAGATGATTTAATCTATAAGATAATGAAATTATCTTAACGATTGAATATAGATCTTAGATTCTCAAAGTTCTTAATTGATTATTTTATCTTATGATCAGTAGAATAACTTTTCACTAAGGTCTTAGTTCTTGGATCTTTTAGCTTATAGGATTCCTTTTCTTTAATTTGGGTAGTAATTGAGAACCCTAGATCTTTAATAGGACGTTTACCTTGGATTTAGGATTGGGACACCAAAGTGGAGTTTAAGTCCTAAATCCTTAGATCTTGAATTACTTAATCAAGATTTGGGTAAGAAGGTAAAATATTAATAAATTAGGTTGTTGATTTATTTACTTAAACCATATAGTCGTCATATAATTTTTAGATTAGAACTTGTTAAGTTCTAATCTTAACTATAAGGACGTAAATCTGAGATTCTACTCGATAGCTGGATGTCGGAGATCCTAAACTTGTACCTTCTCAGAATAGTTAGATTGGAAAAGTAGACAACAACAGATATCACATAAGTCTAGATTGAGTCTGTTGCTTACTTTAACTAGATTACTTAACATACCTTGGATATTGAGCTTTATTCCTTGGCATAATAGGAGAACTTAGGATATGGATGATGCATCCTAAGTTAGTATTTGAATTGCATATCATTGAGTTTTGCCTTATTTGCAGTTAGTAGAATATGTCCTAGCTTAGTCTGCCTTTTCAGTTATAGTATTGTATAGACTGGACTTAGACCTAGCATATTTGGAAGGCTAGGGTGGGGATTGATTGATTGATATTGGAGGCCCTGTATGGCCTATTGGCTGGTATGCCAGTACTATATCTTAGGGTTATTACTACTTTAGCTGGATTGTTCAGTTTTGTTTTTTGTTTTGCTTTACCACATGCTTCAGTGGCCTTATTTTCAGTACTTGCTCGCTTTGCCATATGTCTCAGTGGCTTTACATAGATTTCTTTGCTTTTGCCACATGTCTCAGTGGCCTTTTCTTTTCCTTTTCTTAATTAGCATGTTGTATGTATACTCATATGGTTTACTTATATATACTGGCATGTTTAGGATGCTAGAATTATAGGTTTTTAGTACTTGTGTTTCTTTTGTATACCCAGCATGTGTTAATATGATCATAAGCATGTTGGGTTCAGAATTGTATTGTAGTTGTTGTTTCTTCTTAGCTTTTAGCCTCACCTTGTTTATTTTGCGTTGTATGTCATTCTTCATACCAGTTGCTGGCTATAAATGGATAGTTTATAGTTACTATTTCTCCATTGCTTGTTGCACCTATCACTGCTTGCATGTTTAGCTAATTTAAATGTGATATCTTTAAAATATTCAGTTCATTAAAATAGCCTAAAATGTACTTAGACAATTGTCTAACTATAACCTTTTTGTTTTGTTGGCTGGGGCCCTGGCATTTGTGATACCGGCAAATGTCAGATTCAGACGTGTTCATGGGCAGTGTTGTAGAAGAGGAGCAGGTTCAGGAGGAGGATTGTGCCGCTGTTGTTTAAATAGATCTTGCCTTTTATTTCAGTGAGATTGAGAGACATTTTCATTCTCTTTAAAATTCAGTTTGTAATAATTAATTCTAGATGTGTTTCATTTCTGCATTTCGATGAGTTACTATATAGTTTTCCCTTTTTCTACTATGTATGCTTGTGGATGTTACTACTCGCCTATTGCTTCTGCCACTTTGATATATATATATATATATATATATATATATATATATATATATATATATATATATATTGATGAATGTTGTAGTACTTGGTGACAAGTCCTTGGCTTAAGGCAGGCTGAGTTTACCTAACTTTACTTAAGCTGGGGATTTGCCATAGTTGGAGCACCGTACTTCCTTGTTATTAGTACGGGGGGCACCACAGAACATGATCTTTCAAGAATTTGATCACCATCTTAGCATCATTATTTGCACAAGATATAGCTTCAACCCATTTGGAGACATATTCCACTCCCACTAATATGTAGTTACTTGAATTGGAGATGGGGAATGCGCCCATAAAATCAATTTCCCAAACATCAAAGAGTTCAACTTCAAAAATTTCATTGAGAGGTAACTCATCCCATTTTCCTAAATTCCCCATCCTCTGATATTGATCACAGCTCTTTACAAAATCAGCAACATCCTTGAATATTTTGGGCCAATAAAATCCAGATTGCAGCACTTTTGCCGCTATCCGATCAATACCATGATGCCCTCCATAAGTAGATGTGTGGCAATCATATAAGATATTAATTATTTCAGTTTCAGGCACACATCTTCTTAGGATTTGATCGGGACAGCATATGTATAGGAAGGGATCATACCAAAAGTAATTCTTAACATCAGCAAGAAAAAATTTTCTTTGCCGATAGTTAAATTCTTTTGGGATCACCCTTCCTGCAGGATAGTTGGCAAAATCAGCAAACCAAGGACGATTGCTTACTGCAATTAAGTAGAGCTATTTGTTAGGAAAAGTTTCACAAATTTCTTCCCCTTCTTTATGATTTACATGAGTCAATCTAGAGAGGTGATCAGCCACCATATTATCGCACCCCTTTTATCACAGATTTCCAAGTCAAATTCTTGTAGCAACAAAACCTAATGTATGAGTCGTGGTTTTGCTTCTTTCTTTTGAAGAAGATACTTGATTGCAGCATGATCCGTGTAAACAATTGTTTTTGATCCAATAAGATATGCCCTGAATTTGTTGAATGCAAAAATAATCGCTAAAAGTTCTTTCTCGGTGGTGGCATAATTTTTTTGGGCCTCATCCATTAACTTACTCGCGTAATAAATGGAATAATTTTTTTTTTCCTTTCGTTGTCCTAAAACTGCTCCCATCGCAAGATCACTAGCATCACACATGATTTTGAAGGGGTGATCCCAGCTAGGAGTGGAAATTATAGGAGCTTAAATAAGAGCAGATTTTTATGGCATTGAATCCCCTTATGCAGTTTTCATCAAATTTAAATTCAACATCCTTTCCTAGAAGTTGGTATAAAGGTAAACTAATTTTAGAGAAATCTTTTATAGACCTTCTATAAAACCCCACATGCCCAAAAAAACTCCTAACTCCCTTCACATTAAAGGGTGGGGGGCAATTTCTCAATAACTTCAATTTTGGCCTTATCTACCTCAATTTCTTTTATTGATATAAGGTGACCCAAGACAATCCCTTCCTCTACCAGGAAGTGACACTTTTCCCAATTAAGAATAAGATTAGTTTCCTCACATTTTCTTAGGACCTTACCCAAGTTTGTTAAGCAGTCTTCAAAGGACTCTCCCATAATAGAAAAATCATCCATAAAGATCTCTTGAAAATCTCCTATCATTTCAAAAAAGATGACCATCATGCACCTCTGAAAAGTTGTAGGTGCATTACATAGACTAAAGGGCATCCTCTTGAAAGCATATATTCCATAGGGACAAGTGAAGGTTATTTTTTCTTGGTCTTCCGGGGCTATCGAAATCTGATTATACCCCGAGTAACCATCCAATAAACAAATGTAAGGGTTCCCAGCAATCCTATAAAACATCTAATCAATAAATGGGAGAGGATAGTGATCTTTCTTAGTTGCCTTATTTAATCTTCTATAGTCTATGCATACTATCCACCCTATAACCTTCCTTATAGGGATTAATTCATTATTTTTACACAAGGTCACAGTCATCCCACTTTTCTTAAGGACCACATGAATAGGACTTACTCAAGGGCTTTCTGAAAAAAGGAAATTGATCTCAGCATCTAAAAGCTTAATGATCTCCTTATGCAGCACCTCTCTTATATTTAGGTTTAATCTTCATTGAGGTTCTATGGAGGGTTTGGAGTTTTCTTCTAGCAGTATGCGGTGCAAGCATAAGTTAGGACTAATACCTTTCAAATCAGCAATGTTCCATCCAATTTCCATCTTATGCTCCCTTAACAATGCAAACAATTTAGTCTCTTTCTTAACAAAGAAGAAATTATTATCTGTATGGATGTCCCTCCCCAAGAAAAACATATTTTAAGTGTTTGGGCAAAGGTTTTAAGTTCAACTCAGAGGGTTCAGCTATAGACAACATTTTTTTTCTTGCTTGAATTAATTCATTAATGTTGTTTCCTTCCTCTTTAATTCCAGCTTCTTCTTCTTCCTCTAAATCTGATTCCTCTATATCTCCAGAAATTAACACCTCTTCCACCGCATTTACTTTCCAACACTCCTCATTTGGCCCAAAAGGATGCCTCATTGAATCTTTTATGTTAAAACTCACCTCATCCCCCTCACAACAAAGACTGAATTCTCACTTATCAATATCAATCATGGTTTTCCCAGTAGCAAGAAATGGCCTTCCCAAAATTATAGGAATCTCCTGGTTTTTGTCTTCCATTTCCAACACAATAAAATTAGTGGGGAAGATAAATTTATCAACCTTTACTAGAACATTTTCCAAGTTTCCCATGGGTGTTTTTACAGATCTATCGACTAGTTGGAGAAGGACTGAGGTAGATTTTAAAGAATCAATTCCCAATTTTTTAAATATGTAAAATGGCATTAAATTTATTGAGGCACCCAAACAACATAAAGGCCTTTTAAAAGAATAATTTCTTACTATGCACGGAATGGTAAAGCTTCCTAGGTCCTTTCTTTCTAGAGGGATTTTCTGCTAAAGAATGACACTACATTCCTCAGTTAAGGCCACATTTTCCTTTTCATTTATTTTTCTTTTCTTTGACAAGATGTACTTCATGAATTTTGCATAACTGGGCATTTGTTCCAATGCTTCATCAAAGGGAATGTTTATATGAATAGTCTTAAGAGTTTCTAGGAATTTTTGGAACTGGTTGTCTAACTTCTCCCTTGCCATTCTTTGAGGATAAGGGATGTGAGGAGTGTGGTCAGAAGGTTTGGTTATCAGATTGTTAATTTCCTCATTCAACTCTATATCTATGTCCTTATTGAATTCTTTTTCCTCAATTGATCTCTCTCCCAAATCTTGAGAAGTATTTTTAGAATTTTTTAGTACCAAAGGTTCTATAATTTTTCTGCTTCTCAGAGTTATGGAATTGTCTGATTCATTCCTATAGTCTCCTATGGCTCCCACCAAAAAGGGTTGATTTTTTTGCGTCATAGTCTCTTTTATTCTCAACTCAGTTCTTTGAACCACTTTTTCTTAATTTAAGAGTGTGTGTTTGTGTCACTTTACTGTTGCATCCATTCTGTTCATAAAATCAGTTGTGTCTATTTTAAACTCTTTTATGGAACACTTTAAGCTTCTTCCCTCCTTAGTTTGTTGGGTTCTATAGTTTTGAACATCATTAACTCCCTCAGTTTCTCCCTCATGATTTGAAATATTTTGCCTTCTCTTTAATCTTTGGGTTAACATGTCAATTTTGTTTCTTAATTCAATAATCTGATTTAATTTGTTCACGTGATCTACCTTCAACTTATTAGAATGTGGCTGCTCAGTTTGCCATTGATATGCATTGTTAGCCATTTCCTCGATGAGATCAAAGGCCTCCTCGAGGGTTTTGCCACTTAATGATCCTCCCGCGGTTGCATCTATGAGGGTTCTTGTGGGTGCATTTAATTCATTGTAAAAAATCTGCACCTGCATCCACAAAGGAAACCCATGATGCAGGCAATGCCTTAAGCAGTCCTTAAAATATTCCCAGCCATCAAACAAGTTCTCACCATGCTGCTGAGAGAAGTTTGAACTTTCATTTCTCAGCCTAACAGTCTTAGCAGGTGGAAAATACTTGACTAGGAATTTCCTTGCCAAGTCATCCCACATCCTTATAGACTCACTGGGTAGAGAACTTAACCAAACTTTAGCTCGGTCTCTCAGCGAGAATAGGAATATTCTCTATCTTAAGGCATCATCGGATACCCCATTAAATCGGAATGTGCCACATATTTCTAGAAAAGTTTAAATATGTGCATTTGGGTAATCCGATGTCATCCCACTACATTGATTATTTTGGATAATGTTCAAAGTGGATGGTTTTATCTCAAAATTATTTGCTTGTATAGGAGGTCTAACAATAGCATTTTTAACTCCTTCTACCTTGGAAAGTGCATATTCTCTATGCAATCTTCTCCTAAGATTTGCCATAGGTTATGCTGGGTTCATATCTAATTCTTCCATTTGTGCATTTTGTTGGTTTAAAATGATTTCCCTCTTCTAGCTATCAAATGAATTCTACCTATTTCGGGATCATAATAGAATTCCGTAAGATTTCTCCTCCTCATGCAGTTAAGGTGTCACTAGCTAGAATCAGTTTCAGCAATCAATATTCAGCAATAAATATTCACCACAAATGATTGTAGAATTTGCAATAAGATAATATGCAATAAAATTTAGCACAAGTTCTTTTTATAAAATTTTTCTAATTTTTCTCAAGCAAGCAAATAAAGAAATTAATTACAGCTATGTAAAAATATGCACAAGTTAAGTTATTCTAAATCAATAGTTACTAGAGAATTATACTTGATACAAAATGAAAATGGCTCCCCAGCAACGACGCTAAAAAGTTGGCAGACAGAAATACACGTCTGCATTTGCACGCAAGTGTACGTGGTCTGAAGTAATAAGTGGAAAGTTTAGTTTCCAGTATTATCAAACCTTAGGGAACAGTTGTTCTGATACCGAGTTATATTTTCTTTCACTAATGTCTAAATGCAATTTTGGTTGACTTTTGTTGGTTCCTAATTAGCAATACACAAGACTTTGAGTAAAGATATGATTTAATTAAAAAGGAGAGAGTTGAGATTTCGTTGTAATATATATAAGGGTTGGTTATATGACTTTATTGTTTGAATATTTACGTTCAATTTAATTGCTTTATTGAATCAACTAAACACCATTAGATTTAAAGTATCATTTAATTACATTGGGTTCAAGTTTAGTGCACAAAGAAAACTCCTTTTGGGTTCCTTTTTAGCACATAAACTCTTATGAGATCTAGTTTCATTAATTTGATTTTGACTTCCTACGTCTAGGTTACCAAGAACATATTTTAATTAAAATGATCTCACAAGCAAGATTCCATTTATCACGCGTCATGCGCTTCACACGCAGTTTAGCTAGATGGGAGGATGCATTGGGTCATTGGATTATGTCACATAATCTATTAAAGTTTCCAATGTCCTCTCATGCCATCTACTTTGCTGAGTAGCAGAGCAAGGTTAATGGAGAAATTAGTTCTCAAGCATCAATCATTTGAGAGAGCTACCAAGGGAGGGTGTAAGTGAGCCTGAGAATTTTATCATGTAATTCTCAGCTCTACTTGCACTACCTTCCTTTCTCTTACCCAATTGATGAGCATTGGAACAGAAGCTCTTTTAATTTAAATAAATAAAAATTTAATTCATCCAAGTGTTCATTCAATATTAAAAATTAAGAATACAAATAGTTTTTCATTATAATTAAACAATATCATCATACACCAATATTTCCCTTACATAATTCTGCAACTACATCTCAACCATCTCCAAGGGGTTTTTAGCCTTCCATTACTAAGAAAGAAAGAACATACATGCAAAGAAAAGTGAACATCGCCATCAGTTCATGGCCAGAAATTCATCCAGGGAGTTTAGGAGAGATACAAGGAATCACCCGGAAGTTTTCTGGGGTTCTCTTTTCTTTTTCTGCGCTGTCCTCTTGAAGCTCCACACTTCATTCTTTGCTTTCTTTTCTTCCTTCCTGTTCTTAGTCCTCACTTCCCATTGGAGAGTTCTCCTTATTTTCTCTTCCTGCAGCCTTTCTCTTGGTCTTTTGAGTAGCAAGGGTTGGAACCCTTTCAAGGTCTGAGATTGGCCCTTAAATAGAGATGCACTTAGCCTCAAAGCCTTTAATGTGTGACCTTTCCTCTTCCTTGATTTAATTACAATCCCTTTTAATATTTTTATTTGTTTAAGCTACTAAGATTCAACAGCAATTTAATATAATAGTTTTTCAAGCAGTTGGGGGAGGCCAAAAGTCACATTTGTGTGGCCTTCCCCATGCTTCTTAATTGCTATTTTCTGAAAAATTAAGGGTCGTCCGCTGCGGCGCGCTGTGGCTCGCAGCAGCATCGTCATTTCAATTACTGTTCCACTGCGGCGCACTATGGCAGTCGCATTTCAATTCTAGTTACGCTGCGGCATGCTGTGGCAGCAATGCTCCAAATGTATTTCTTGCACATAAGTTAATATCTTTTTTGAGCAGTCGCTGCAGCGTACCCTGAGGCGTGTTGCAGCGCGCTACAGTGGACAACTTGCATGTTCACTATTCAATTAGTTTTACTATAGTTTTATAAAATGAAAATTCACCCGCTGCGGTGTGCTACAATGGACAACTTGCAGGATCACTATTCAATTACTTGTTTATAAAGTTTTAATGATAAACGAGAAATGATGCTGTAGCACACGGCAGCGCGCTGTGGCGCGCTGCAGCGTGCAACTTGTGTATTTACTGTTCAATTACTCATTTATAAGGTTTTAATAATCCTTATCAATATAACGTTGTCGCGCACTGTGGCGATCTTTCAACTTGCGTATTTTTTTATGGGGATGCCATGACGCACTGCAGCGCTCTGGAGCGCGCTGCAGCAGTTTTTGTCCAAAATTTGGTAAATCGGCCCTTGCAATTTGTTTTCTTCATTTTCCTAAAAAATCAATTTATACTCAAAGTATAGGGAAATATATAGTGATATGAATGTTTAAACACTAGATTTTTACTACAAATTCTGACTATATCAGAGAACTTGGCACACAGTTGATGTTTACGTAGAGATTCTAATAATGACCTCAGATGATCTTCATGATCTTTTAAGTTTCGAGAATATATGAGAATATCGTCAATAAAGACGATTACAAATTTGTCTAAATATGGCTTAAGAACTCGCTGCATCAAATCCATAAGGATTGGTGGCGCGTTGGTGAGTCCAAAAGACATCACTAAGAATTCAAAATGACCATAGCAAGTGATAGACTGTAAATTACACATCTGCGCTTGCACGCAAGTGTACGTGGTCTGAAGTAATAATTTGGAATGTGAGTTCCTAGATTTGTCATCCCCAGGGAATTAGGTGTTTTGTTACTAAGTATATCTACGTTCAATAATATTTAAATTATGCGTGTTTTGTTTAAATGGTTCCTAAACAAGCACAACAAGTCTTAGTAGAAGATAACTACGATAAAAATGAGAGGAGAGTAGGGTTTCTCCCACATGATATGTTAGATGACTTATGTATGATGGTTCCTCAAGCATATCCTTTTCTCTTTACTTAATTTTTAAATCAAGTGCACATTATCCTCCTTAGAGTTTGACTCCAAGATTTACAAGTTTAAATCTTTTGTCTGAAATGAACACATAGTTGGTTCTATTTCAGCACAAAGACCCATATAAGATTTTTAGATTATTAGTTTTCCTCTCATTCCTAGCTTATATAAATGAGAGTTATTAATTTAAGATCTTACAAGCATTGATTCCACTAAGAGCATCATGTGCGTCATGCATAGTTTAGATGAGAGAGTGATTTTATTTGGGCTCAATGACTATGTCACCTCATTCATGAGCTCTCAAAGAATCCATTCCTTCCCTTCACATGCTCAATTAGTATGCCTTAGCTCCACGCTTCAATACTTTAGTTGAACATAGATCAAGGTGCACTAAGCTTATGAACTTTCTCACATAGTTCTAAGCTTTTGTGCACTCATGATTCGAGCTCCAAACTAAGGGTGACCTATGGAGCATAAGACCTTTTGGTACTTAAAATCATTTAGTCCTTCATCAATTGGTCCACATTCAAGTCCATAATAGTACTTTTAAATTTCTCTAACAAGTAATTTAGTTCACAAATTTCATTTAAGCTTGAGGAAATTTTCATACACAAAAGTCTCTTTCAGTTCATGTAGGATTGCCCCAACCCTCCCCAAGGGGGGGCTTAGCTCTCCATTACACTAGAGAATAATAAGAACACATACATGGATAAAGACCCTTTCATGATCAATTAAGAAAGATAAAAAGACAAGACTTAGAGAATACTAGGAACGTTCCTTGATGAAGTTCTCCGAATTTCTCTTCTTCTTGCTCTTGGTTGTTCTCCTAGGTCCATAGTGTTGCCTTTCTTCCTTCTTCTCCTTAGCAATAAGAGTTCTTCCACTCTTGGAGAGTTCTCATTCTCTTCTATGCAGCCATCTCCTTACTTAGGATGTTAGTGAGCCAAGTTGGGAACCTTTCTTAAGTGAAGAAGAGCTTAATTTATAGAGGGGCTGCATTCCTCTTCCTCTCTTTTCAAATTTTGCATTTCTCACTTAAAAAAAAAACTATTGTGATCATTTCAAATGCAACTTAAGGGGTGAAGTGACGTCTAATTTTCCATTCTATAGTCTTTACATCACTTCAAAATATTAATTCTCCATTAAAAATACTTTTTGCTGTAGAAGGAAGGCTGGGAGATAAGGAGTGGGTTGGGGGTCTTGTCCTAGCCTCATTTAATGCACTATTCGGACAAAAATTCAGTGCGCCGCTAGAGCGCGCTGTGGTGCGCTACAGTGACCGAATTGTGTGAAATGTTCCGCGGTGACGCACTTTGGCGTTCTGAGCTTTTTCTCTGATAGTCCACTATAGCGCGTTGTAGCGCTTGCACCCCATAAGTTCTCCCGTTGTGGCGCGCTGCATCGCCTGAGTCCTACAAGTTTACCCACTGTGGTGCACTATAGCGCCTGCATCCCGCAAGTTCTACGACCGTAGCGCGCTATAGCGCCCGAGTCCCGCAAGTTCTCTCGCTGTGGCGCGCTATCGCGCCAGAGTCCCGCAAGTTCTCTCGTTGAAGCGCGCTGCAGCAAATTTCTTCCAATATTCTTAGAAACTTTCCAGAATTGCCCAAAAATTGCTGGGTAAGTATTTTTCCTAAAAAATAGGTAGAATTTGATCAAGGAAGAAGTTTTAATATAACAAATGAAAGAGATTTTTCCTTTGTTTAGTATATAAATTATTGATTTATTGCACTCCCACACTTAAACTCTTGCTCGTCCTCGAGTAAGTTTAAAAAAGATATTTTTCTGTTTCTAATGTACGAGAGTCAACAAGTAATATCAATAAGAGTTGATTTGCGATTCAAAGCTCGTGCTTAACTGAAATGACAAGAGCAATTGACATCATTTAAATTTTTCTAATCTTGGATATGAACCGAGGTTAATAGACTAATCTCCAATTACAAGTATTTATGCTTGGTGTTAGGTAATGGAGTAGGTTCCTTGGAATTACTGAACTAGGATTGTAGTGAGTACTTAAGAGTTGTTTGTGCCTTATGTGCTCCTTCTTATGAATCACAAAGATATTTAAAATCTTAGGAGAGATATTTTTCATTATTCTTTTTCATTTCTTTCCTTTGGGGGAGATATGTTTTTTCATCCTTGCTTTTACTTTCTTTTTTTTTCATCTTTAGGGAGAGATATTTTTCTTCATCCAAATTTTTAATATTTGTGATCATGAAGTCCTATAAGAGCCTAGCACACTCCTTAGTTTACTCACCTTAATTACTAGTTTTTATTCCAAAGCCTTCTCTCACACTTAGTCCTTAGCATTAATTTAAATTGTTGAAGACTAGATTCAACCTTAATTCATTCCTTTGTTTAGATGATTTAATGCTGTCAATGCATTTAGTCATTTTTTATAAAGCAAACATTGGTTGATAATCAATTTCTATATTGATGTTCTTGTAACTTCCATAATCTTGAAAAATTCAGAAAAGTTTGTCACTTGCAAATCATAGAAAAATTTTGAAGATATGAGAGTCCATAATTTATTTTCTTAAATAAAAATAAAACACAGAAAAAGAAAACTACAAAAAACTAGCAATGCAAATAAGAAAAGATACAACCTATTCATTCTTAGTCTTCTTCGTCCTCCTCTTCTTCTTCCATGTTGTAGGAGTAGTCGCATGGATAGCGGGTGTCCGGGATGGGGGCACCAACAGGCGGTCGAGACAATACAGACGCGTCCGGTCCTCCTTGCAACCTCCACTCCTTGAACATCAATCCTAGAGCTTTATGGAATTTGGACTGGAATTCGCGCTGCTGGGCAAGTTCCTTTTTGAAGAACCGTATGTCGGCTACCAAAGCAGTGTCTAGATCAGTTTGTTGTGAATCCGTAGCAACAACTTATCGGTGAGAGTACAGCCGGATGGAGCTGACGTTTCCCCTTGATTACCCCTCCTTTTCTTGGCTTGCTTTCACTCACAAGAACGGACATTCAAATTTTAACGAGCAAGAGCGATGCTGGGGGAATGATAAAGTCGGGGGATAGAATTTTTACCCCTTATGGCATGCATAACCCAGATCAATGACCCTAAGGCTAATGCAGTACAGGTCCCAGGAGAGCTTTCCAGAGCTACTCAAAAATGATGCTAGAGATACGGATCTCTCCCAGTCTAATCAATGAGCATAGGAGGAGTGCTCTGGCGTAGGTCACTTCAGTCATGTGACCTGAAGGCATGACAAAGCTAGAAATAAAAACCAACCACGCACTACTCGTGTCTGTCAATTCAAAATGAGGAATGTTGGCTAGGCTTCCCTCCCATGTTGTGTTTTCATGGATGAGCTTTGTAACAAGATCAGAGGGATCATAATGAGATTCCAAAATTTCTAAGTAAGAGGAAGCATTTACCTCCACTAACCCATAAAATTGCTCGATTTGAGCAATCCCAATGGATGCTCCTTTACCCCGTACAAAAATTGTCCGGCTAGTCGCATTTATGGCATTAGCGTATACTTCCTAGAAAATAGTCGGGTACGAGGGAGATTTCTTTGTCACCATCTCCCTCCATCCCCTAGGATCGACTTGCTCATTCAGAACGGGCAAGTAATGCCCAAAACTCTTCTCAGGGATTAACTTTCCCTGAGAGGTTGTGGAGAAGAAATGGTGCTCAGCTTCCGTGGAGGAGAACCTCTTTTGTTAAAGGATCCTCCTGAAGATGAAGCCCCCGCCTCTCTATGTGGAATTGCCTTCTTGCCTAATGACATGATGCAAGAGAGAAGAGGATTGAGAGACTTAGAGAGAATGGGAGAGATTGGAAACTTGAGAGTTGAAGGTGCAAGGTAAAATTGCTCATATCCTCCCCTATAAATAGCCCAAGAATTCAGCTTAGGGAAATGGCACAAGGCTTTGGTCAAAAGATTCCTTACATGCCATTAATTTGACTAGCCATAAATGGGAGGGCTGAGCAGCTTTTCCAGCCACCTTTTGACTGCCTAGGAATTCCAAACAATGGCATTGAGTAACTGCATTGGATTCCCTAGGAAGCTCTGACCAACACAAATGGAAGGAATCGCTATAGCGCACTATCGTGATAGGTTTCCTACAACAGTTTAGCCATGCGCCATAGCGCACTGCTGTAGTCAATGTTTCGAAAAGCTCCTGCTATAGCCCGCTACAGCACGCTATGGTGCTAAGTTTCCCAAATTTTTTTTTTTTAAGTTGGGTTGCCTCCCAAGAAGCGCTTAGTTTAACGCCTTTAACTAGACTCGTTAAAGATCAAACAGTGGGGTCGGGAGGTTTTTCTTTCTAAATTCTTGAGGTACTTGGGTGAGCACAACCTTTAAGTGTGCTCAACCCTTCGTCCTCGTCGTTTCCCTTCATGGGATCATCCTTTCCAGGCTCAGAATTTTGGGGAATCTTCTTTTTCCTTTTTCCCTTCTAGTTTTTCTTCTTCTCACACCCTCCTTACTCTCCTTCTCCGATGTAGAGTTAGAGCTATTTTCAAAATTTCTCTCTCTCAGAGTTAGATTTTCAAAAATATAATCAATCTTCATTCTTTCTTCTATATCTTTTCTCCTCGCCTCATCCTTCATTATTCTTTGTTTAAAATAGGTGGGTTTTAGATCAATCAGCTCCGATCTCCTTTAATCTAAACACTCATCATCCCATGGCTGACGTCTATAATAGCCTTAGTGCTCATAGAAAGGGCCGCCCGAATATATTGGTAGAGTTTTTGTTCCATCTGTTCCATGCACACACCACAAAATTAGATGGAATAATGAAGTTTCCCAATCCTACGGCAACGTCTTTAACAATTCCTAGAGGGGTCAAGGATTCAAGATTTGCAAATTTAAAATCATGGAGGTTTACTCCTTTCCTCCTACCTTTAGATTTTCATATATATGGTAGGCCATAACAATGACTGAAGCACCAAGATCACACAATGGATCTAAAAGTACTTCATTCCTCATTATGCAAACCTTCCAGGGTCATCATATTTCGACATTGTGAGCTTCTCACACTCGGTTCCTCTCACCCCTTCTCTAGCCTCTAGCTCCTCTTCAGTAGCACTTAAATTCTCAATTTTGTATTCTCCATATATTCTATCAGAATGAATCACACTTACTAACTCCCTAAGATTTACTTCAATAGAACTGGGTAAAGCTCCTTGCTGTCGAATGGTCAGCTGCTTTGAGATATGCCCTAGTAGTCTCAATGTTTCTTAGGGATGCTTCTATTCCTTAGATGGAGGCATCATGGCGGGTGATTGTAGCTTCAGTGCGACGCATGAATTGAATTGTTTCAGCCTTAAATGAGTTGAAGGCTCCTTTCAAATTTGAAGGATGATGATTATGATTGTTTCTATTATTAAACCCCTATTAATTTGATGAACTCCCCCCATTATGATTTCTATTATTATTGTTATTACTCCACAAGAAATTTGGGTTATTTTTCCACCCCGGGTTATAAGTATTGGAGTAGGGGCTGTTCATAGTGTTGTTGTTTCTTAAATAGTTAACTTGTTCTGTGTTCAATTATACGAAAGGATTATTCAAGTTATAATTTTCACTAGTGTATCTCCCCCGGCACAACTCACACTGATTTTCTTGAATAACATTAACATTCATCTTCTCTATGCGTTCATTTAAGGCGTGGATTTCGTGTTGCAGTGCCGTTATTTGATTTGATTCATTTATTTTTATTGATTCCTTTTTAAGCCTTTCAGAAGGCTATTGGTATGCATTGTTTTTCATTTCTTCTAAGAGGTCATAAGCCTCTTCTTGGGTTTGCTGCTAATTGAGCCTCTGGCAGCTATATCAATAAGAGTCCTTGCTAGAGTATTCAAACTATTGTAAAAGATTTGAACTTGCATCAATTAAGGAAACCCATGATGTGGGTATTGCCTTAGGCAATCCTTAAAATAATCCCAACCATCATAAAGTTTCTCACCTTCTAATTGAGTGAAGTTGGTTATCTCAATTCTCAGCCGAGCAGTTTTAGCCGGAGGGAAATACTTGGCTAAGAATTTCTTAGCTAGATCATCCCACATGCGGATTGAATCACTCGGGAGAGAGCTGAGCCAACTTTTGGCTCTATCTCTTAATGAGAATGGAAAAAGGCTTAGTTTAACTGCATCTTCAGAGACGTCATGAAATCTAAAGGTAACACAAATTTTAAGGAAGGTTGAAATATGTGAGTTAGGATCTTTTGTGGCTAATTTGCCGAATTGGTTGTTTTGAACCATACTCAAAGTGGAAGGTTTGATCTCAAAGTTGTTAACTTCAATGTTGGGCTTTACAATAGCATGGGGGATTCCCCTAACAGTTGGTAGTGCATAGTCTCTAAGTTCTCTTCCCCTCAGCTCTCCTAAAGGCTCTCCAAGATTTTAATTAAAATCTTCCATAGCGGCTTGTTGATTTAGATGAATGTTTCATTCTCTTCTAGATTGTAAATAGGTTCTTTTAATTTCTGGATCAAAAAGATATTCAGTGTAAATTCTTCTATTTATGCAAGACATAAATTAAGCTATCAAGAGCAAATATAACAATAACATTCAATTATTCAGTAGACTAAAATAAAAGACAAAATGGGTAAGTGGTTAGCACTTATAATTACAAAAATAAAAAATTAAAACTATATGCAAAGGATTTGCTTAAATCACCATTTACTGATAGATTCTCCTTTATATGAAACAAGTACCAATTCTCCGGCAATGGTTCCAAGAACTTGACAGACTATAAATTACATGTCTGCACTTACACGCAAGTGTACGTTGTCTGAAGTAATAATTTGGAATGTGAGTTCCGAGATTTATCATCCTCAGGGAATTGGGTGTTTTGTTACTAAGGTATAACTACGTTCAACAATGTTTAAACTATGCATGTTTTATTTAAATGGTTCCTAAACAAGCACAACAAGTCTTAGTAGAAGATAATTAAGATAAAAAGGAGAGGAGAGTAGGGTTTCTCTCACATAATATGTTAGATGACTTATGTATGATGGTTCCTCAAGAATTTCCTTTTCTCTTTACTTAATTTTTAAATCAAGTGCACATTGTCCTCCTTAGAGCTTAACTCCAAGATTTATTAGTCAAATCTTGTGCCTAAAATGAACACACAGACAGTTCTATTTCAGCACAAAGACCCTTATAAGATTTTTAGATTATTGGTTTTCCTCTCATTCCAAGATTATAGAAATGAGAGTTGTTTATTTAAGATCTTACAAGCATTTATTTCACTAAGAGCATCACGCACATCATGCATAGTATAGATGAGAGAGTCATTTCATTTGGCCTCAATGACTATGTCACCTCGTTCATGAGCTCTCAAAGAATTAATTCCTTCCCTTCACGTGTGCTGAGCAGCGGAGCTCAATTAGTGCGCCTTAGCTCACACGCTTCAACACTTTAGTTGAATATAGATAAAGGTGCACTAAGCTTATAAACTTTCTCACATAGTTTTAAGCCTTTGTGCACTCATGATTCCAGCTCCAAACTAAGGGTGAGATATGGAGCGCAAGACCTTTTAGTGCCTGAAATTATTTAGTCCTTCATCAATTGGTCCACATTCAAGTTCATAATAGTCCTTTTAAAATTCTTTAACAAGTCATTTAGTTCACAAATTTCATTAAAGCTTGAGAAAATTTTCATACACAAAAGTCTCTTTCATTTCATGTAGGATTGCCCCAACCCTCCCTAAGGGGGGGTTTAGCTCTCCATTACATTAGAGAATAAGAAGAACAAATACATGAATAAAGACCCTTTCATGATCAACTAAGAAAGACAAAAAGAAAAGAGTTAGAGAATACTAGGAACATTCCTTGATGAAGTTCTCCAGATTTCTCTTATTCTTGCTCTTGGTTGTTCTCCTAGGTCCATAGTGCTACCTTTCTTCCTTCTTCTCCTTAACAATAGGAGTTCTTCCACCCTTAGAGAGTTCTCCTTCTCTTCTATGCAGCCCTTTCCTAACTTAGGATGTTAGTGATCCAAGTTGGGAACCCTTCTTAAGTGAAGAAGAGCTGAATTTATAGAGGAGCTGCATTCCTCTTCCTCTCCTTTCAAATTCTGCATTTCCCTCTTAAGAAAAAAAAACTGTTGTGATCATTTCAAATACAACTTGAGGGGTGAAGTGACCTCTACTTTTCCATTCTTTAGTCTTCATATCACTTCAAAATATCAATTCTCCATTAAAAATAATCTGCTATAGAACGAATGATAGCTGGGAGACAAGGAGCAGGTTGGGGGTCTTGTCCCAGCCTCATTTAACTGCACTGTTCAGACAAAAATTTGGCGCGCCGGTGCAACTTGTTGTGGTGCGCTATAGTGGCTGAATTGCGTGAAGTGTTCCGCAGTGACGCGCTGTGGCATTCTGGGCTTTTTCTCTGATAGTCTGCTAGAGCGCGCTGTAGCGTGCTATAGTGCGCTATAGTGCCCGCATCCCATTAGTTCTCCCATTATGGCAGGCTGCAGTGCTTGAGTCCGCAAGTTCACCTGCTGCGGTACGCTATAGCGCTTACGTCTTGCATGTTCTCCCGCTGTAGCTCACAGTAGCACCTGAGTCCTACAAGTTCTCTGCTATGGCGCGCTGTAGCGCCTGAGTCCTACAAGTTCTCCAACTGTAGCACGCTGCAGTGTATTTCTTCTAGAATCTTTAGGAACTTTCCAGAATTGCCCAGAAATTGCTGGGTAGGCATTTTTCCTAAAAAATAAACAAAATTGGATTAAGGAAGCAGTTTTAATATAACAAATGAAAGTGATGTTTCCTTTATTTAGGATATAAATTATGGATTTATCAGCGAGTACGGAAAGCGGCCTTTCTTACATCATCTTCTTTTACTCGCAATTGATGATATTCAAACCTCAAGTCAATCTTAAAGAATATGACAGCTCTAGATAATTGGTCGAACAAATCATCAATTCTAGGCAATGGGTATTTATTATTTATGGTGACTTTATTTAGTTCACAATAATCTATGCACATACGCATAGATCCATCCTTTTTTTTTCACGAACAAAACATACTTGGCCTAATAAAGCATTTATTCAAGAGCTCTTGCAACTGTTCGTTAAGTTCTTGAAGTTCCTTAGGCACCATTCTGTACAAAGCATTAGATATAGGCTGGGTACCCGGAATTAATTTGATAGAGAGCTCAACTTCTCTGGAAGGAGGTACACTAGGCAAATCTTCTAGGAATACGTCGATAAATTCCTTAACTACTTCACAATCAGAGAGAGGGATACTTTCTTTTGCTTCGCCCATCATAGTAACCAGAAAAGCATCGCAATCCTTACTAATCAATAGTTCAGCTTTAATAGCTTTGATCAATGATAATTGTGTACTGACTTTTCTTATAAAGGTTTCAGACTTGCCCTGGGAATGAAGAGTGACCTTCTTCTTAAGGCAGTTTATCACGACATTATTGTTACTAAGCCAGTTCATCCCATGGATAATATCAAAGTTTGCTAATGGCAGGATGATTAATTTGGAATCGAATTTGTTACCATTTAATGGAATTTTGATATTACAAAACTTAAGAGCACTAAGTTGGGCTCCAGAAGGAAGTCCAACACTTAATGATTTTGCTAAATTGTACGAGTGTTGTTTAAGGTTGTTGGCAAAATATTCAGAAATAAATAAATGACTAGCACCTGTGTCGAATAATACATTACAGGGCTAGTCATTAAAATATAGCATGGCTAACATGATTTATATGAATCCCATTAATAAATTGCAATGATTAAGGTACAAAAATGAAAGAAAAATTTTAGAAATGTGTACCTAAAACTACATTACTATCTTCTGCGGCTTCCAGAGGTGTTAAAGCATATACTCATGTTGGAGCAGTAGGACGATTGTTCACCTACTTTCTGGAATTGTTCTGGAACTTAGGAGTAGAGGGTTGCTTTTGAGCAACTTCAGATGCAAGGGTTGGCATTTTTGCCAAACCTGGTTCTCTCCTATGTAGCGAAGTTGCTCTAAATACTTGGTTCTTTTGATATTGTTTAATCTGGACACCATCCACTATCTCTTTGTAAGTGCAATGATAGGACAGGTGGCCTAGATGCCCACAAGTGTAGCACTTATGACCAAAGTGGTAACACTTGCTATAGGGATGAGGCCTATTACAGCCTTGAATTGGTTCAGCAGTTGGTGCAGCTTCAATTTGATAAACCTTTGCAGAGTGTGGTTTATGTTTTGAAGGCTTCATGTCTATGGGGAGTTGATTGCATCTTTTGCTTGAGATCTCTCTCTGAGTGATGATGCTCAAGCACCTTAGTTGTCTCTACTAGTTCAAAGAAACTAGTCAGATGAAGTGGAACAATTAGATCTTTCAGTGAATCTCATAGTCCACAGAGAAAGCGATATCACTTAGCTGATTCAGAATAGATAATCTCTGGGGCAAAATGAATCAACCTACAAAACTCTCTTTCGTAGTCGGCGATAGAACAACTTCCTTATGTGAATCTCAGAATCGTGTTTGTTATGTTATTTTGTGCAGACAGGGGAATGGTTTTAGCCTTGAATGCTTCTACAAATTAATCCCAAGGGATGTCTTCTAGTTCATAATCAACAAATTTTGTATTCCGAATATCATCCCACCAGTATTCTGCTTCAGCATGAAACAAATGTGTCGTGATACGAACAGCTTCTGAATATGGGATCTTCAGACTAATTAGATTCTTCTCGACTGCTTTCAGCTAGTCAGCAGTATCCATTGGTGATAAGTTTCCACTGAAGGTAGAAGGCCTTAGTCTTAAGAAGCTATGGAGATGACTATCCATGGAGTGATGGGAAGGAAAAGGATGTTGTAGAATGGGAACACTAGGAGCAATAGCAACAGCTGGTACTGAACGATCGGTCATCATTTTCTTCATTACAAGTGCTTATTGAGCCTAGTTTTCCAACAAGGTTGCGACCATTGCTCGCAGGTGAGATACTTCATCAGAAGAACTGCTTGAAGTGACAATATTCTTGATAGAGGTAGCAGCAGGAGGTGATCCAGAATTCATTCTAGATTGAGGAATACAAATCTAGGATTCAGAATTATTCTAAGGAAGAGAATAATAAAATTTCAAATAGATGCCAAAAATTCTCATTACTCCTGACATGAGGGATTACATAAGGTTTAGAAAATACTAAAAAGACATAACACTACTAGAATCATCTAATTCAAGAGATGATAATTATCCTAACTAACACTTAGACATCCTTAATGTACTCAGCACTAAATGCAACACAAAAATCCTCGTAGGTCACTGCCTGACATTTTCTCTTGCATTTTTGTCATTGGACTCAAGCGAAAGGCACAATCAACTCCTAACCAGTATGAAGCCTTCAAGAGGCATTGACCTAACTCTACAAAGGTCTATCAACTTGAAGCTGCACCCCCAGCTGAACTAATTCAAGGCTGTAATAGGCCTCACCCATATGATAATTGTCACCACTTTGGCCATAAGTGCTACAATTATGGGCGACCAAGCCACAGGTTCTATCACTGTACACATATGGAAATAGTGGATAGAGTTTCGATGAAGCCATCTCAAAAGAACCAAGTGCTTAGAGCAACTCCGCTAAATAGGAGAGAACCAAATTTGGCAATAATGCCAGCACTTGCACCTGAAGTTGCTCCAGAATAGCCCTTAGCTCTTATATCCCAGAACTATCTCAGGAGGCAGGTAAACAACGGTCCTGCTGGTCCTATGCAAGTGTATGCTTTGATGCCTCTGGAAGTCGCAGAAGATAATAATGTTATTTCAGGTACACATTTCTGAACTTCTCCTTTGTTAAATGCATTTCTGTACCTAAATTATTGCAATTTGTTAATGCGATTCGTATGAATAAATTAGGCACACTTTGTTTTAATGACCAACCCTATAATGTGTTATTTGACACCAGTGCTAGTCATTCATTTATTTCTAAATATTTTGCCAACGTACTTAAACCACATTGGTACAACTTAGCAAATTCTTTGAGTGTTGGACTTCCATATGGAGTCCAACTAAGTGCTCACAAGTTTTGCAACATCAAAATTTCATTTAATGGTCAGGAGTTTCACTCCGAATTAGTCATCTTGCCATTAGCAAACTTTGATATCATCCTTGGGATGAACTGGCACAGTGACAATAATGCTGTGATAAACTGCTTAAAAAAGAAGGTCACTCTCCATTCCCAGAGCAAGTCTAAAACCTTTATAGGAAAAACCAGTACACAGTTATCATTGATCAATGCTATTAAAGCTGAACAATTGATCAGTAAGGGTTGTGATGCTTTTTTGGTTACTATGATGGGTGAAATAAAAGAAAGTATCCCTCTCTCTGATTGTAAAGTAGTTAAGGAATTCGCCAACGTATTCTCAGAAGATCTAACTAGTGTACCTCCTTCCAGAGAAGTCGAGTTCTCTATTGAATTAGCTCCGGGTACCCAGCCTATATCTAAAGCTCTGTATAGAATAGCACCAAAGGAACTTCAAGAACTCAATGAACAATTGCAAGAGCTCTTGAATAAATTATTTATTAGGCCAAGTATAACCCCTTGGGGAGCACCCATTTTATTTGTAAAGAAGAAGGATGGATTTATGCGAATGTGCAAAGATTATCGCAAACTAAATAAAGTCACCATAAAGAATAAATACTGATAGACTGTAAATACAAGTCTACGCTTGCACGCAAGTGTACGTGGTCTAAAGTAATAAGTGGAATGTGTGACTTTTTGGAAATTTATCGATCCACAGAGAATTGGTTGATTTGGCACTAAGGTGTATCTACTCTCACTAATGTTTAAGCTATAGTATGTATTTGATGAGTGGTCTAAAATTAGCACAAATATTCACTAAGTAAAAATAGCAAGATTTAAGAAAGAGGAGAGTTGGGGCCATCCCACATGCCATGACATAATATTTATGTAGATTGGTTTCACAAAATTTATCATTCAATTTAATTAAAATCAAGTGCACATTGTTGTCCTTGAGTCTAGATCAAGGTCTTACAAGTTCAAATCTCGTGCACAAAATGAACTCACATTCGGTTCTACTTTGGCATAAAGATTCTTGTAAGATTCTTGGGATTTAAATTTCAATCTTATTCTCTTGATCAAGGAGAGCTTGATTTTGAAATCTTAGGATCTTACAAGCATTGATTTCCACTACGAGCATCACTCGCATCATACATAATTGAGATGAGGAATTCATATGTTGGGCTCAACGACTATGTCACTTAGTTTATGAGCACTCAACACTTCCTTCCTCTACCTCAATTAAGTTGAGCTAAGGAGCTCATTTAGTGGGTCTTAGCATCACTTGCATCAACTCTTTAGTTGAGCTTAGATTAAGGTGCATTGAGCTTATAAACTTTCTCACATAGTTCCTAGACTTCATGCACTCATAATCTAGCATCCAACCATAAATGAGCTAAGGAGCACAAGATAATTAGTTCTTGGAGTTTCCTTTTTAGTTTTTTTCTCATAATCACATTCAAGACTAATTAGACAAAAATTTCTTAGTAAGGCATTAAAATCACAATCAAATTATGCTTGAGGGAAAACATTCATACATTAATATTATATTATGCAAATGGGACTTCACCCCCAACTCTTCCCAAGGGAGTTTAGGTACTCATTGCACAAGAAAAGAAGAAAAACACATACATGGATAAAGACCCTTTCATGGTCAACTAAAAAGAAATATAAGAGTGGAGTTTAAAAGATACTAGGAACACTCCGTAGAAGTTCTCTGGAATCCTTCTTCTCCTTCTCAATGTTCCCTCCTTAGGTCTCTAGTGCTTCCTTCTTCCTCCTCTTCCAAAGCAAGAGCTTGCCTTACCACCCTTGAGGAGTTCCTCTCTTCCCTTGGCTCTCCTCCTTACTTAGTAGAATTTGGCTAAAAATTGTGAACCCTCCTCTAGTCAAGAGGAGGGGTATTTATAGGAGGGGGGCTGCCTTCTTCTTCCTTCATCACAAACCAGCTTTTCCATTCAAAAATCTGAATTCATCATGGCAATATCCTCCATTGATGGTGAGGTGATAATAATCTTCAATTGTTAAATCAAAACATCACCTCAAAGCCTCCTTTTCTCAAATAAAATGGGCTGCTGCAGGAAATGATGGCTGGGGACAAAATGCAGGATAGAGGTCATGTCCCTAGCCCCAATAAATTCTTGTCTGGGAAAACTTTACGGCGGACCGCCGCAGCGCGCTGTAGCGCATTGTGGAGCGCTGCGGCGTGCTCTGGTTCTTAGCAAATTGGTTAAGTCCCCCGCTGCAGACCACTGTAGTGCGCGATCGTGCGCTGCAGCGGTTAATTCTACAAATACTGTTAAATTAGTTGGACAGCCTTATTTATATAGTTAAGTATTTCAGCTACAAACCACTGTAGCGCGCGACCGCGCACTGTAGCGGCTTATTCCGCAAACACTGTTCAATTAGTTGGGCATCCCTATTTAAGTATTTCCGCTACAAACCACTGTAGCGCGCGACCGCGCGCTGTAGTGGCTTATTCCGCAAACACTGTTTAATTAGTTGGGCAGCTCTATTTATATAGTTAAGTATTTTCGTTACAAACTGTTGCAGCGCGCGACCGCGCACTGTAGCGGTTAATCCTGCAAACACTATTCAATTAGTTGGGCATGCTCAATTTATATAGTGGAAATGGTTCCGCTGCAGACCACTGCAGTGCGCGACCGCGCTCTGTAGCTGTTAATTTCGCTATCACTATTCAATTAGCTGAGGCATATATTTTTATATAGTTTAGAGGTTTCCACTGCAGCCCTCTGCGGTGCGCAGTAGCGCGATAGCGCGTTGTAGCGGATTCCTTTAATAAATTCTACAATTTCTGCAGAAATGCCTTAGAACTCCTTTGGATTCCATTTCCCTGAAAAAGATAGAAAAAATTGATTTAGGAGCAGCATAAAGATCTTAAATAAATGAATATTCCCCTTTGTTTAAATATAATTTATGGATTCATCACACACCCATACTTAAATTCTTGCTCGTCCTCGAGTAAGCTAAAAATAAGAATTTTTTCTGTTTTGGAGGGATGAAAGTCACAATAATGTATATAAAGTAAGTATAAGTCAAAATATGTGCATGGCAAAAATGAAATGAACAATGTAGCAATATTAATGTTTTCAATTGTGGCACTAAGGTGGTTTAATTAATGAATCTCCAAATGTTTGAATTTTTAATGCTAGATATTAGGTGATGGGTACAATTCATTTGTGGACTCTTAGACTAAAGAAATGGTTAGAGATTCCTAGAGTAGTGCCATATGTGCTTCTTCTTATGAATCACAAAGATGAAAATCTTAAAGGAGAGATAATTTTATTCATCCTTTCTTATTTTGTTCATTTGGGAGAGATATTTTTTATCATCCCTTTTCCATAAATATATATTTTTTTTATCCTTAGAAAGAGACATTTTTCTTCATCCCTAATATCTTTGAGATCATGAAGTCCCACGGGAGCCTAGCACACTCCATTTAGAATCCATGCCATTTTTTTTTTTTAGTTTAAGTCCTATGCCTTCCCCCACACTTAGCTCAAGCATCTATTTAAATTTTTAGAGATTTAGATTTTCCTCCATTCATTCCTCAATTACAACATTTTTATTGCATATAATTCATATAATCATTTTTGTTAAGCATACTTTTACTTATATCACATTTGTTTTACATTTTTGTCATTTTCATTTCTTTTGAAAATTTCAGAAAAAATATGTCAATTAAGAATAACTCAAAAATGCGGGAATATGAAAATTCATAAATTGAAATCTCAAAATAAAAATATACTAAAATAAAGATACACAGGAAAAATGAAAAAGAACAAATACAACCTAATTAGTTGTGGGTTGCCTCCCAATAAGTACTTGTTTTAATGTCTCAGCCTGACAAGAGAAAGATCTTATGTGATTCCTTCATCTGGAAGGTCCTGAAGGGTCCATCCGCCTATTTCTTGAAAGACTTCTTCCTCCAAGTATAACTTCAGATGATTCCCATTCACCTTAAAAGTGCTATTATTAGAGGCAACTTCGACAGCTCCATGAGGAAAAACCTTCGTAATTGTAAATGGTCCTGTCCAACGTGATTTTAGTTTTTTAGGAAAAAGTCTTAATCTTGAGTTAAAGAGTAATACCTTCATTCCTGGTTAGAGGTGCTTAGGTTTACTTAGCCTATCATGCCATTTTTATGTTTTTTCTTTATACAACTTGGCACTCTCATAGGCGTTTTACCTAAATTCATCAAGTTCATTAAGTTATAGTAGTCTTTGTGCCCCTACCTTTTGTTGGTCAAAATTTAATTTCCTTATTGCCCAAAAGGCGTGGTGCTCAAGTTTCACCGGAAGGTGGCATGCTTTTCCATAAATGAGCTTATATAGGGACATTCCTAGAGGGGTCTTGAAGGCAGTTCTATAAGCCCAAAGGGCATCTTGAAGTTTTGAAGCCCAATCCTTTCTATTTTGGTCATAGATTTTTCTAAAATTTGTTTAAGTTCTCTATTGGAGACTTCAACTTGCTAGCTAGTTTGAGGGTGGTAGGGAGTACCCACCTTATCTCTCACCCCATAGCTCTTTAAAATATTCTCTAACTGCCTATTGCAGAAGTGCTTTCCCCCATCACTAATCAAGAATCTGGGTGTCCCAAATCTAGCTAACACGTGTGCCTTGAGAAATTTGATCACTGTCTTCGTGTCATTGTTAACACATGCCACAGCCTCAACCCATTTTGAGACATACTCAACTGCCACAAGGATATACAGATTAGCTTGGGATGAGGGAAAAGGTCCCATGAAGTCGATTCCCCAAACATCGAATAGTTCGACTTCAAAAATCTCATTTAAAGGAAGCTCGTCCCTTTTTGTTAAATTCCCGGTTCTTTGGCACTTGTCACAACTTTTGACAAAATTAGCGGCATCTTTGAACAAATGGGGCCAAATCAATCTGGATTGAAGCACCTTCGCAGCCATTCGCTCAATCCCATGGTGCCCTCCATAAGGAGATGTGTGGCAATGGAGGAGAATATTCCTGGTGTCAGAATTAGGAACACATTTCCTTAGGAGTTAATCATTGTAACATTTATATAAGAAGGGATCATACCAAAAGTAATTTTTTATATCCGCAAAAAATTTCTTTCTTTGTTGGTAACTCATATCTTTTGGTATAACTCCTCCTGCAAGGTAGTTTGCAATATCAGCAAACCAGGGAGGGTCATTTGTAGCTACCCCATAAAGCTTTTCATCAGGAAAGAATTCACTAATATCGGTCGACTTATCGTGATCAATGTGGGTCAATCTAGATAAATGATCAGCGAGCACATTTTCACTCCCCTTCTTATCCCGAATTTCGAGATCAAATTCTTGTAGGAGCAACACCCAACGTATTAAGCGTGGTTTGCCTCCTTCTTTTGGAGGAGATATTTAATAGCAGCATGATCCATGTAAACGATAGTTTTAGACCCAATGAGATATGACCTAAATTTAGTAAAGCAAAAATTACGACTAGAAGCTCCTTTTCCGTGGTGGCATAATTTCTTTGAGCATCATCAAGGAGTTTACTAGCATAGTAGATTGAATAGAAGGTTCACTCTCGTCACTGCCCAAGGACAACGCCTATTGCAAGGTCACTCACATCACACATAATTTCAAAAGGTGAATCCCAGATAGGAGCAGAAATTATTGGAGCATAGACTAATGCAGTTTTTATTGTGTTGAAACCTTTTAGACAATTTTTTCAAAGTTAAACTTGACAACCTTTCCTAACAGCCTACAGAGCGGCATGCTTATGTTTGAGAAATCTTTGATAAATCTTCGATAAAAACCAGCATGCCCGAGGAAACTTCTAATTCCTTTGACATTGATGGGAGGTGGAAGTTTTTCAATTACTTCAATTGTTGCTTTATCAACCTCTATCCCTCTCCTAGAAATTAAATGACCAAGAACAATACCCTCTTTAACCATAAAGTGACATTTTTCCCAATTCAAGATTAAATTTGACTCTTCACACCTTTTTAATACCTTCCCCAGATTAATTAGGCTATGATCAAAAGAGGTTCCAACAACAGAAAAATCATCCATAAAAATTTCTAGGAACTCTCCTATCATGTCCGAGAAAATTACCATCATACAACGTTGAAAAGTGGCTGGGGCATTGCACAGACCGAACGACATTCTCCTAAAGGCGAATGTTCCAAAGGGATAGGTAAAAGTAGTTTTCGCTTGGTCTTCGAGCGTAATCAGGATCTGATTATATCCTGAATAACCATCAAGAAAATAGAAATAAGGATTTCCTGCTAATCTATCAAGCATTTGGTCAATGAAGGGGAGGGGATAATGGTCTTTTCGAGTTGCTTTATTTAATCTCCTATAATCGATGCAAACTCGCCAACCAGTCACAGTCCTAGTGGGGATTAGTTCATTATTGCTGTTGAGGACAATAGTCATCCCACTCTTTTTGGAAACTACATGTATGGGGCTCACCCAAGGGCTATCAGAAATGGGGAAAATGATCCCGGCATCTAAGAGCTTGATGATTTCCTTGTGAACTACTTCCTTAATGTTTGGGTTTAATCACCGCTGAGATTCAATTGAAGGCTTGGAGTTGTCCTCCAATAGGATATGATGCATACACAGAGTTAGAGTTTCCTTTTTAGTTCGTTTCTCATAATCACATTCAAGACTAATTAGACAAAAATTTCTTAGTAAGGCATTAAAATCTCAATCAAATTATACTTGAAGGAAAACATTCATACATTAATATTACATTATGCAAATGAGATTTCACCCACAACCCTCCCCAAGGGAGTTTAGCTACTCATTGCACAAGAAAAGAAGAAAAACACATACATAGATAAAGATCCTTTTATGGTCAACTAAAAAGAAATACTAGACTGGAGTTTAGAAGATACTAGGAACACTCCATAGAATTTCTCTGGAATCCTTCTTCTCCTTCTCAATGTTCCCTCCTTAGGTCTCTAGTGTTGCCTTCTTCCTCCTCTTCCAAAGCAAGAGCTTGCCTTGCCACCCTTGAGGAGTTCCTCTCTTCCCTTGGCTCTCCTCCTTACTTAGTAGAATTTGGCTAAAATTGTGAACCCTCCTCTAGTCAAGAGGAGGGGTATTTATAGGAGGGGGGCTGCCTTCTTCTTCTCTTCATCTCAAACCAGCTTTTCTATTTAAAAATCTGAATTCATCATGGCAATATCCTCCATTCATGGTGAGATGACAATAATCTTCAATTATTTACTCAAAACATCACCTCAAAGCCTCCTTTTTTCAAATAAAATGGGCTACTGCATGAAATGATGGCTCTGGACAAAATGCAGGATAGAGGTCATGTCCCCAGCCACAATAAATATTTGTCTGGGAAAAGTTTGCGGCAGACCACTGCAGCACGCTATAGTGCGCTGTGGCGCGCTGCGTCGTGCTCTGGTTCTTAGCAAATTGGCTAAGTCCCCTGCTGCAGACCGTTGCAGTGCGCAACCGTGCACTGCAGCGGTTAATTCCACAAATACTGTTCAATTAGTTGGGCAGCCCTATTTATATAGTCAAGTATTTCTGCTACAAACCACTGCAGTGCGCGATTGCACACTGTAGCGGCTTATTCCAAAAAGCTGTTCAATTAGTTGGGCAGCAGTATTTTAGTATTTCCGCTACAAACTGCTGCAGCGCGCAACCGCGCGCTGTAACGGCTTATACCGCAAACACTATTTAATTAGTTGGGCAGCTCTATTTATATAGTTAAGTATTTTCGCTACAAACCGCTGCATCGCACGACCGCGCATTATAGTGGTTAATTCCGCAAACACTATTCAATTAATTGGGCATGCCCAATTTATATAGTGGAAATAGTTCCGCTGCAGACCGCTGCAGTGCACGACCGCGCGCTGTAGCGGTTAATTTCATGACTATTGTTCGATTAGCTGAGGCATACATTTTTATATAGTTTAGAGGTTTCCGTTGCAGCCGGCTGCGGCGCGCGGCAGCGCGCTGTAGCGGATTCCTTTAATAAAATTTACAATTTCTGCAGAAATACCTTAGAACTCCTTTGGATTCCATTTCCCTGAAAAAGATAGAAAAAATTAATTTAGGAGCAGCATAAAGATCTTAAATAAATGAATTTTCCCCTTTATTTAGATATAATTTATGGATTCATCAAATACCCATTGCCTAGAATTGATGATTTATTCGACCAGTTATCTGGAGTTGTCATATTCTCTAAGATTAACTTAAGGTCTGGATATCATCAATTGCGAGTAAAAGAAGACGATGTAGGAAAGACTGCTTTCCGTACTTGCTATGGTCATTTTGAATTCTTAGAGATGTCCTTCAGACTCACCAATGCGCCATCAATCTTCATGGATTAGATGCAGCGAGTTCTAAAGCTATATTAAGACAAATTTGTAATCGTTTTTATTGACGATATCCTCATTTATTCTCGAACCTTAAAAGATCATGAAAAACATCTGAGGTTAGTATTAGAAGCTATGCGTGAACATTAACTATATGCCAAGTTCTCCAAATGTGAGTTTTGGATTAAGTCCATTACATTCTTAGGGCATGTCATCGATGCATAGGGTATTTGTGTAGATCATAATAAAGTAAGCGCTATTCAGGACTGAATTCAACTTAAGACAGTCACAGATATTAGAAGGTTCTTGGGACTGGCCAAAAATTACAGAAAATTTGTTAAGGGCTTTTCCCAGATCACTTCGCCTCTAACTAAATTAACTCAAAAGGCTATTCTGTTCAATTGGAGCCTGGGATACGAGGAAGCATTTCAAACCTTGAAGGACGCTCTCTATATTGCTCCGGTACTTGTTATGCCCAAGGAAGGCTTGAACTATCAGGTGTACACCAATGCCTCTGGAATTGGTCTAGGTTGTGTGTTATTGCAAGAGGATAAGGTAATCGCTTACGCCACTCGTCAGTTAAAACCCCATGAGAAGAATTATCCAATTCATAATCTTGAACTTGCCGCTGTAATCTTTATTCTAAAAATTGGACATCACTATTTATATGGAGTTCAATGTTCGATCTTCACTGATCATCAAAGCTCGAAGTATATCTTCACCCAAAGAGAACTAAACTGCTGTCAGAGAAGATGGTTAGAGCTTATTAGTGATTATGATCTGAGCATTCAGTATCATCCAGGAAAAGCAAATATTGTGGCCGATGCTCTTAGCCGTCATGCTACTTTATCTTCCCTACTCGCCTCCAGTTCTTTAGGACAAGAAATTCATAAGCTAGGAATTTCTCTAGTCAGTGGCGATATGCTAAGTTCACTTTTAGTAAATATCAGCATGGAACCTACCTTCGACAGAAATGTCTCTATCTCGCAGACTAAAGACGATGATTATCTGAAATTCAAAGCAGATATTGAAGGTGGTCATTGTCATGAATTGCAAATGCACAATGGTGTAATTTATCAAAGTGTGGATTTCTAAATCCATGCACCAGGAAGTGTTAATTGATGGTCATAATTCTAGGTATCACATTCACCCATGAAGTACCAGGATTTAAAGCAATTGTTTTGGTGGCTAGGTATAAAGAAGGGTGTAGCCTATTTTGTGGCTAAGTGTCATGCCTACAATTTGTTAAGGGCCGAGCACCAAAGACCTGGTGGTCTTTTGCATCCATTAGAAATTCCTGAATGGAAATGGGTCGATATATCTATGGATTTTGTCATGGGATTGCATCGTACAAAATCTTGTGTTGATGCAATCTAGGTTATAGAAGACCATTTAACTAAATTAGCACACTTTCTTCCTATCCATCAGACTGACTCTATGGATAAGATAGTAAAGCTCTATATTAAAGAAATTGTCAGACTGCATGGTATTCCAAAATCAATCATATCTGATAGAGATAGTAGATTTACTTCTAAGTTTTGGTAAGATATGCATCAAGATCTGGGTACTACTCTAGCTATGAGTATAACTTTTAATCCTCAAATAGATGGTAAGACCAAAAGAGTGAATCAAGTTTTGGAGGATTTACTTAGGCTGTATGTTCTTGATTTTGCTAGTTCCTAGGAAGATCATATTTCATTAGTGGAGTTTGCCTACAATAATAATTTCCAAGCTAGTATTAAAATGGCTCCTTATGAGGTATTGTATGGTAGAAATTGCAGTACTCCGCTAGCTTGGTCAGAAACAGAAAGCATTCAACTTTTTGGGTTTGAGTTAGTTGGAGAAACTAATAAGAAGATCCAATTAATTCAACAGAGAATTTGTTCAGCTCAAGATCATCAGAGTAAGTATCATGATGCTCATCATCATCTCTTAGAATTCAATGTTGGAGATTCTACCTATTTGAAAGTCAGTCCAATGAAAGGTCTCCACAGATTTGGTATAGCAGGGAAACTCAGCCCCCGCTACATTGGACCTTTTGAGATTTTGGCCAGAGTAGGATCATCTGCCTACAGGTTAAAGCTTCCTAATGACTTTGCAGCCGTTCACAACGTATTTCATGTATCATCGTTAAGAAGATATCTAAGAGACCCTTCTCATCTCGTTCAACTTCCGTCAGTAGAAATTTAACCTGATCTTTCTTATGCCGAAGAACCAGTCAAAGTCTTAGCTTGTGATCAGAAGCAGCTAAGGAATTGTTCAATTCCTATGGTCAAAGTCCAATGGAAGAATTGATCTTTAGAAGAATTTAGTTGGGAGAAAGAGGTAAATATGCGTAATAAATATCCACAACTTTTAGCAAATCTAGGTACTGTTCTTCTTTTCCCTTTCTATTCTATTTAATTTTTCAGTCATTGTAGTACTTTCTTCACTAAGTGATGTCAAGGACAACATTATTATTAAGTGAGAGAGTTTGTAATAACCCTAGTTGTTACCTTAGCTAAATCCAGATTAATTAAGCTAAACTAAGCCTTAACTTTAATTCTATTGGACACAATGGGTCATTTAAACCTAACCATAGAAGTTTGGGATCAATCGGAGCTAAATTGAGAATTTTGGTATTTTTTACTATTTTTAAGCCCTAGAAAATACCTAAATTAATTTGATCTCCAAATTAAAATCTGATTTCATTTTTGAATTCCTCATGCCCTAATTAGCTAAGGGTGAATTTTTGGGAATTTTTAGAGCTCATTTAATCATAAATTGGATTTATAGAATTAATTAGAAATTAAGTTAATTATTAAATAATTTAATATTAATTAAATTAAATAATTACATATTTTTAATATATGGGATTCATTGTCGGGACCGCGGCAGATCCGCTGTGGGGTCCCAACCGCGGCTGATGGGACAGAGCCAATGGATGCCATAGCACGCATCCTAGCGCATTTAATCCAACGGCGGGATCTCCTCCGGGTTAAGGTCTAATCCTAGGCATTGGGTCCATCGTGTGTATTAGATGGCTATCACCTATTTCATTTAAGTAATCCATCAAAGCCATCTGAGACCAATGGTTGATCCATCAGACAGCGGGCACGAGTCCGAGCACTGTGGATCATCTCCCTCGACTCGCCCATCCGTGTCTGGTCCCCCCCCCCCTCGACAACCAAATCCTTCCAGTTCTCATGGCGGTATGGGAATTATCCCGATCTTCCTCTTCTACCCTTGGTGCAATCATCTGCCGATGGTAATCTCCCCAATGTGCCCCTAACTATTAGGCCAAGCCTCTCATTCGGCCCAAGCCATGCCATGATCCTGAGCTCTAGAATCCACCTCGAGTGCTTCATTAGTCCTATAAATACCACCAGGACCTCCCAGTGAGTCCCTTTGCTCACAGTGAATCCACAATTGCCCAACCGAAGTCCTTTGAAGCTTCTATTTTCTTGGCAATTTCTTGGCATTCCCGGATCTTAGAACTGCTGATAGAGGGTCTGTTTGGTGTTCAGACTCCCTACGGACTTGCGTCTTCTACTTGGGAAACTCCAGCTCACCTCAATTCCTCTTGGTCATGCCTGCAACCTCGACTTCAGGCACATACTTCTCCCACTAAATTTCTTAAGTTCAGTTCTTCAGTTTGCCTCTAGATTGAGCCTTTGGATGTCTTCTAACTAGCCTTAGCAACTTAGAAAACTAGTTGTGATTGTCGCCAGGGTTTGAGCTAGCTATGATAAATCGTATCGATCGATCGAGCTAGCGGCTGAGTCTGAGTAAGGACACAGCGATCGGCTGCACCCTAAGTTATGAAACCTTAGGGATTTGACTCGCCTCACCTCACTGATGCTGTAGGTATCAAGCCCCGTTCATTTATTGGCTTCTATGAGGAGAATTATCCCCTCACAGTGAACCCTAATCATCTAAAATTGGAAGTTTCGATGGAGTAGCCACCCAGCGCTCTAGTCTATCCCAGATATAGCTTATATGTTCAATCAACGCGCCTTGACTTCCTGAAGGTGTGGTGATCGAATGCTAGTCGTAGCGTGGCCTTTCAATGGTGAATTTGGCATCTCAAGGTGCCCTCTCGCATCTGTCTGCGAAGAGGGTATCAAGGATGAAAGGACTAGCACACCGGGCCGGGCCAGCCCAGGCCCACGTAGTGCGACAACGCCAGTCCAGTCTGGCCCCACTCTGACCCGCGTGGTCTGATAATCGGGCCAGGTTATTTAAATGAATTTGGAATTATTTTCCTTCTTTTAATTCCTGGATAAATAAATTTAATTAATTCCCTAGGATTCCAATTTAAATAAAAATACATAATGAATTATTTAAATAACTTTAGCTATACATGTCCAAATGGTATAATCCAATATACCATTTTAATTAGAAAAATGCATTAAATAATAATATAAAATAAAATAAAAGATCCAATGGTTAGATCTTTAATAATTGCCTAATCTTTCACTATTTTTATTTAAATCATAATAAATTCATTAATAATCCAAAAATGTTGATTAAGGTCTCTGATTGCTCATGAGACCATATAGATCCTATGTAGACCATTAAAAGTAAATTAAGATCTTTAATTTTGCTAATCACCCCTTAATTACCCTAATTTGAGATTAGTGAATTAAGCCTTAGATTAATCTTTGATTTTGGTAAATCTAGTTCCTAATGCTTCATTAAGTATAGTAGAGCTTTTAAATTTGTTTGGATCATTCTAGTATGCCCAAATTTCCTTAATCACCTTAATTGGCTTTAAAATGTGATTAGTACTAATTAGGTTACCAAAACCTATGATAAGTGTGTATCCTTGTAACAACCCTAAGTTGTTACCCTATTATAATATAGCTTGATTACTCTCTAACTTTAATACCATTGCTTATAGAACACTAAATTGAGTCTATCCTGAAAATTTAAAGTCCATTGAACTTCTCTAAGTCCAAATGATATTTTGATCAATCTAGATGCCCTAGATTAGACCTAAAATATTTTGATCTCAGAATTAAAATCTAATTTTATTTTTGAATTCCTCACCCCTAAATTAGCTAGGGTGAAAGTTTGGTGCAATTTGGAAATCATTTAGGCCATAATTCATATTTAATATTAAAATGGTCTAATTGCATAAAAGGGTTTCTAACATTTCAAATTTGCATTTATACCCTTTAAACTAATAAAATGGTCAGGACCCGCTGCGCGGACCGCGGGCGATCCACTACGGAGCTCGGGTCATGCGACAGCGGTGCTTTCATCGTATCCTCCATTCACTCTGTTTATCCGACGGCTATGATTAGATTCCGTGGAACCACGGATCAACCATTGAATTTGCAAGACCAATCATTCGGCCCGGATCACTCCCGCAATCAGCCGTTAGGATCTGAGCGATCTGAGCCATTCCGCTATCTGATCGATTAATCAGACAGCATCCAAAGGTCCCGCTATTGTGGACCTTCGTCTTCCTCTTGCCACGTCCGACAAAAAAATCTTCCTCGTACTGCCAGCTGCCCCACTTGTCCCCCACAACTACATCCACCTCAGCAAGGTTGTTAGGACCTCCCCCGCCTTAGCAAGGACCCCCAATCGGGCCTCGTGACCCGGCCGAGCTCAGTTAGGAAAATTGAGAGCTCAGCCATGGCCCGATCACTCGGGTCTCTCCAGCCTGAGCCAATAGCTCTGGAAGCTTTCCCATTTCATGCTGAGGCCATAAATAGCCTCACTGTTCCACTCTATGATCCTTTGTTGATCAATTGAGCTCTCTGCAACTTCCACCATTTCTGTTTATCCGAGCTTGCGTAAGCGATCCCAGGAGCTCCCGAACCACTGATAGTAGGCTCTCCTGGTGTTCAGGATCCTTTGTAGTGTTTGGAAGCTCAGGTAAGGCCAGCCATTCCCTCAATCGATCGTCCCGAGCCATCCCAATGCACCAGGTACCCCCATTTGCCAGTTTCAAGCCAATGAGGCTCAGAACTTCCTTCTTTTGATTTGATTACATGCATATTGTCAAAACGAACTCACTATTATCGAAATTGAGCCCTAAGCTAGCCCCGACCAATCAAATCGATCGATCGGGTTAAGTCCCTTAAGGAACATCTCGGGCGAGTAAGGTTCCAGCATTCCAGACCATCTCAGGCCCTTAGACCAAGGGGCTTCGATCCCTCTCACCTCCCTGAAGGTGTAGGGATCGAGCCCTGGGTCTGGCATGGCCTCTGTGGGGAGAATTATCTCCCCACAGTAGCTCCATTATGGGAGCCCTCGGGTGAGTAAGGTTCGGCCGATCCGGACTGTCTCACAGAGGGCTTTGGGTCTCGTTTGATGCGCCTGACCATAGTGAACGTGTAGCGATCGTTGGTTGGTCCTTCCATCGGGACGGAGGCTCGGTGACGAAGCCCCTGTGCAGGTCGGGCTGACCCGTGACCCGCACGGTGCGACAGTCCCGGGTCTTCGGGCCCCGGTCGACCCGCGCCTTTTTATAACGGGCCGAACCCGTTTTTAATTATAATTGAATAATTGGAATTATTTTCCTTAAGGAAAATAATTCAATTATTCAAATCATAAGAAATTATTTAAATAAAAATATAGAATGTATTAATTAAATAACTTTTAATCCACTGGTCCAAACCCTATACTATTATATATGAAATTGATCAAAAAATCATCAGGGATCTGAATATAAACTAATATTGAATATCTAATGGTTAAATTTTTTATTTTTTCTTAATTATTGTAGATCTTGATTAGGGTTGATTAGCAATTATACTTAACCAAATTGCATGTTTAGAGTGCCATTAGTCTCCTTATGAAGAGTGGAATGAATGTGCTAAGTGAATTATTTTTCTGATCTCTGTACTTTAACTTATGCCCTAATCTTATTAAACCATGATTAGTGAAAATTAGGGATTATATATAATGAATCTTTGAAAACTTAGTCTCTGATTAATTGTATGATTAAATAGAACTTATGTGCTAATTGTATGAAATTTTGATGGCTAGATTTGTAATTATGTGCTAATCTTTTTGGATTGATTTAGAGTTTGATTGGCACTAATTAGTTTCTGTTTTCATAAATTTTTCTGTTAATATGCTTCATAACAATAAGGTAAATGTATGGAAATAATGTATGCTAAATTATGATGTATAAATTGAATAAATCAAAGATTGGAGAACTTAATCACCTTAATTAATTTAAGAAGTCTTAAGACTTTGATCAAGCTATTAAGACTTGATCTAGGTTTAAGATTGCCACCAATAATACATACTTAATTAACTAATTTAACATTTGATCTATAAATAAACACTTTATCATAATTGGACATGAGTAGGGGTTACACCCTAACCTACTTAATTAAGATCCAAACTCTTAAACCTTAATTAAATGGATCTGATTATAAGATAATGTAATTGACATTATTCCCATAATACATCTAATTTGGTATTGATCTTAAACATTTGGGTTAGACATATTAAAGCTAATAATAAACCTTTGGGATTGCTTAATTTAAATTTGAACCTTAAATCCTTAATTTTGTCCTAATTAAGACTATTAGTATAATAAGATTAATAGAACCATATTGATTGAACAAGTGATCTAACTCTATTAATATCCTTAGTTTAAGTCTCATAGTTTTAGAATAAGTTATGATCAAATGACTTAATCATCTGATCTGATCATCCTAAATCTAAATGATAAGTAAAACTTAGAGTGTTAGAATTAGAGTGTGAGATCTTAAGTATCTCAACACAATATTATTTCTAAAACATTTTAAAGACCTAAATCTGATTATACATTGACGTAGGAGGATTTTGCATAACTCATTGAGGTAGAAGCTTAGATGATCCATTAACTTTAGAAGTTAATCTTAACCCCTCGTGGTAGGAATCACTTAAGATATTAGAATGACACCTTTTCTTGTGGTAGAATCTATATTGAGTGATACTTGATCATATTTTCTTGGAACCTTGTATAGGACTTACCTATTTAGCATATGAAATTATAGTCTTGATAAATCCTTGTTAATTAAATAGCATTGTGTGAACCCAGATTATCAGTTGGTGTAGTATGGCATACCCGTAGTATTGATTTTCTTCAATAGTATTCAGGATTGGTTGATTCACTCTAATGTGGACTTATGAGCAGGTGCTATCCAAAGGGATTAGATGAATACAATCCCGTTAGAGTAAATCTCTCAAGACTAAGAGTGTATTAAACAGGTACTCATTCCTTAGTTTGATTGAAATACAAATTGCCAATGGGCGATGCCTCTTAGCAAAGACCGCTTCAATAGGTGTGGCTCAAACAAACTAAGTAATTATAATCACCTTCTTTAAGACACTGAGTGTGATTGTGAGTTAGGCATCTTAATAACTTAGCTTGAGATACAAATCGCCAATGGACGTTTCCTCCTATCGGAGATTGTTTCGTTTGGGTGGCTTAATGAAACTAAGTGATAAGAATCACCTTTCTTGCAAATGTGCTAAATATGTGTATACAATCATCTCATCTAATGCTCATTAAGTAAACCTTCAACTTTAACCAATTATAGAAGCTAGGAGTCAGAATCCTTTTAGAAGGATTCTGCATAGTGGAGACCTAGAATTCATTATCGGTATTCAAAGTTTTATGGATTTTGGGATTTTACTCATATAGAATAGAAGCATAGGGATAAACATGGGCTTGAGTTTTATGAATCATTTTATTAGTGATGCATGAGTATCAGTGATAAATTATGGGTTACGAAATGTTACATACATAGACTACAGATTTTCTGAATGCATCGGCATCACCATATTGTATTACCAACTGAGTGTATGTATACGTTGGACTGTATGACTCATAACCTTTCAGAGATAGTTCTGTGACATACCGTGGCATACCGTGTTGTAGCATATTTGGGTGCATCATTTCAGTGACATATAGTACGGCATTGGACATCTATTGCATTGATTTCTAAGATTTTGATACTTTCGCTTACTTTTAGTATTCAGTTTTAATACAGCTTTACTTTGTTTAGTCTTTACAATTTTAGTTACATAGTGCCTTTACTACTATTTTCTACAACCATATTTACTTTACAATCTATTGCATTTACTTTAGAACTGCTTAGCTAGTTGCGTTGTGTTAGACTTCTTGTCTAACACGAGGCACTTTTGGGATCCGGCAATTTGCTAGATCCCGAGCAACTTGTGGAGACAGGGCAGGAGAACCATCAAGAGATCTCGGAGGAGTACGTGGATCCTTAGTGGAGCAGCTTTCCAACTTTTCTTATTGCCTTACTTTCAGTACTTTAGCTAGACTTTGCATTTTATCTCTTAAATCAGTTTATAATAACTCTGGATGTATTTTACTTTTCTTTTCTGAGATGAATGTTTACTACTGCTCTATGATGAATGTATTCTGGATGTTTTGCTTTAGCTTCCACACTCTGTTATATTACTATACTTAGTATTTTGATATGATCAGCATACTGGAAATGTTGATATATTGATAACGTATATTGGATTCATATTTACCTTTCTAAATCCAATGTACGTATTCATCTAATACTTAAGATAAGTAATCTACTCTTATCTTAAGTACTGAATCTCGAGCCTACCCTCAGGTTCGAGTCAGCATCCCTCAGTGTGGCTCAGTCTTTTAGCCTATTCGGGAAGATGGGTTTTGTGAGCTCGTTCATCCCGAGTAGCAAACCGCTCTACCACTGATTATGATTATACTCGTCTTTTGCACGCAGCGACGGGGTGGGGTGCTACAATCCTACTTCATTAACCCATATGGAACTCATTAAAATAGACTTGGATCAATTTGGATGAGTAAATCTTAAAATCCTATTTTTAGCCTTAAGAGGGGTATTTTAGTCATTTTGACCAAAATGTGTTTAAGTACCCTTAAACCTTAGAATTCTCAATTAAAGTAATAATAATCAGTAATGTAATGTATTAATATTAATTGCTAAGTGGTATCATTTCTTGAATGAATCCTAGTGTTAAACCTTGAAATTCTTAAGTAAGCTCTTAAGATCTTAAGTGATCTTAAGACCCTTTATAAAAGACTTAGCTTAAATTAATATCAATGTTAAAGTTTCTTATCCTAGCTATCCTACCAAAGGTTGTTCATGAATTATAATCTCAATGAAAGTATAAGCAAAAGCTTTAAAGAACCCTAAACTTAGACTTATTCTTTGATTTCAGATCTTAGACTTTAGACTTTTGATCTTCTAAATGGATTGAATTACCTTCATTTGGAATTCCTTACTTGATTTACTGTTTATCCCTTTTAAACCTATCCTTGTGGGTGTAGGATTGATACAATCTATAGAACAACATAATTATCCTAAAGGTTGAATATAGATCTTAGATTCTTAGTTCTTAATTAATTATTTTATCTTATAACCAGTAGAGTGACCTTTCAATTAAAATCTTAGTTTCTGAATCCTTCAGCTTATAAGATTCTTATCTTCAATTTAGGTTTTAAGTGTGAACCCTAGATCCTTATTAGGATATCCCCTTAGATTTAGGATCTGAACACCAAAGTGGAGTTTGGATCCAGAATCCTTAATCTTGATTTACTTAATCAAGATTTGGGTTAGGAGAAGAAAATAATAATAATTAAGTTGTTAATTTATCTTTTTTAATCTTTATAGTTGTCATATTATTATGAATTAGAACTTGTTAAGTTCTATTGTTAACATTAAGGTCATGAATCTGGGATATACTCAATGACTGGATATTGGAGATCCTAAACTTGGATTTTCTCAGAATAGTTAGATTTGGATAAATTAGAGAACAACAGCTATTACATAAGTCTAGATTGAGTCTCTTGCTTACTTTGACTTTGATTGCTTTGCACACCTTGAATATTGAGCCTCATTCATTGAGCATAATAGGTAAACTTAGGATATGGAAGATACATCCTAAGCTAGTATTTGAAAAGCATAGCATTTATTCAGTTCTTTCAATGCTTTTAGTTAGTAGAGTATATCCTAGCTTAGTCTGCCTCTTCAGTTCTAGTTCTATTATAGAATAGGCTTGTACCTAGCTCTGTGAATGTCTAGGATGGATACATGTCTTTTTCTATAAGTTCAACTCAGACCTAGCTCTGCGGATGCCTAGGATGGATACAAGTTGAACTTTCAGTTCAGAGGTCCCATATGGCCTGTTTCTATTATGGAAGTATTATGTTTAAGGCTTACTCCTACTTCAGTTCAGTTTTTAGTATTTGTTTTGCTTTGCCACATGCTTCAGTGGCCTTACTTTAGTGCTTGGCTTACTTTGCCATAGGTTTTAGTGGATTTAATTTCTGCTCATTAATATACTTAGCTTACTTTTGCTACATGTCTCAGTGGCTTTTTCATATTAAATCTGCATGCTTGTATATATGCTCTTATTGGTTAGTTATTAAATATTTGCATATTTAGGATGCTAGAACTATATGTTATTTTAGTAATTGTGTTCTTTATATACTCAGCATGTATCCATGTGATCATAAGCATGTTAGGATCAGATTTATTTTAGTAGTTGCAGTTACTTCGCTTTTAGCCTCACCGGGTTTACTTGCTACTTTGTATGTTATTTTTACATACTTGTTGATTAGCTATAGATGATTAGTTTGTGGCTATCCCATTTTTTGTAGCTTGTAGCACCTTATAATGCTTACATGTTTAAAACCTTTACATGTGATATCATAATTATTCAGTTCACTTAAATAACCTAAAATGTACTTAGACAATTGTCTAACTGTAACTTTTTTCTTTTATTGGCTGGGGCCCTGGCATTTGTGATACCGACAAATATCAAATTTGAAGCTGTTCGTTGGTAGTACTGCAGGAGAGGAGCCGGTGCAGGAGGAGGATCTTCCTACTGTTGCTTAGTTAGAGTTTCTTTTTATGTAGTGAGGTTGAGAGATCTTTTTCTTTATTTCTTTTATTTCAATCCATAATAATTAAATATTTCTGGATGTATTTACTTTCTGCATTGGATCTGAGCTACTATTTCTCTTACTCCTATATGCTTTTTCTGTACTATGCTGGGATGTTATATTATAATGTTTCTTGGTTTTGCCACTTTGATTTGTATTAATGTATGTTTACCAGTTCCAGGTGACAAGTCCTTGGCTTAAGGCAGGTTGGGTCCTACCTGACTTTACTTAAGTTAGGGATTTGCCATAGCTAGAGCACCGTACTCCCCGCGATTATGCTAATATCAATATTAGCATCACTACGGGAAAGTACGGGGCCCCACATGCTAATTGGAGAAGGAACCTTACCAACATTCCACGAGCCCTCCTTAAGGTCTCGTGCAATGCATGGCACACTCTTATTTCCAGCAAAATAATGCCATCTGGACATTTAAGTGAGGTGATCCGGTCAAGAGTAATGTTGATTTATGCAATCGAGCGCTCCGGGGATATCCATATATTCAGGGTCATTCTTGAACACTTATGGAACGCCTTGACTGGGCCTTGCGCAACCTTAACTTTTAGGTCCTTAATTTATGGGATTTTCCTTGGCTAAGGGGTTAAGGTGTTATCCGGTGACAAAATGATTCTTTCCCATGCTTCTCTTACCCACTATAACTTACATTCACACTACCAAGAAGGGAAGAAGAGCAAGAGAAGAAGATAAGAGGAGGAAGGGGTAGCATCTTCATCTTTGTCAGGAAAAATGTCAAGATTGAAAAAATCTACAAAAAGAAATGTCTAAAATGAGGGCATATCAAACATAAATAGGAAGTTCCTAGAGGAAGACAACCAGTACAACAAAACCTCCATGTCTCAACAACACCAGTTATAGCATGACTTCCACTTGGCTCTTGGAAGAATGCTATTAAACTGGAGCTTGCATGGTGAACTGGGAGATGTTGTCCTCCCATAACCATTAGTTTTTGAACTCCTTCCAATGTCATTATGGCATAAAGAGGATGAAGATGAAGATGAGGAAGAAGAAGAAGAACATGATGATAATGATGATGATGAATGGATAGGTTGCCAAGTTTTCCTTTTGGTTATTTTCTTAGTTTTTCTTTGTACTTTTGTTTTATTTCCTTTTAATAAATCTTAGTAAACATCATTTCCCTGATGGCTTGTGATGCTACCATTTTGATTTTATTGCTCAAATTTTTAAAAAAATTCTTATGGCTCAAATATTTAACTGCTATGGTATATTGAAAATTTTCAATATTTGAAGTATTTAACAAAATGTGAATTCTAAAAATTATTGATTCTTAAGTAATTTTGCTGAAGTAAAAGTACCCTATAATTACTATAGTCCCCTCAACAACTCAAAAATATGTACTGCTAAAACATAAGTGTGGGGGTGGACATTGAGGAGCTTTATTGAGAGAAGCAAGAAGTGGCAAAATCAAGAATGTGCTAGACTTCCGTGGGACTTACTGAATGCAATGAATAAAGAAATGAAGAAAAAATATTTCTCCCATGGAATAAAGGCAAAAAGAAAATAAAGGGATTAAGAAAAGCATCTCTCTCAAAAGAAAACAGAGAAAAATAGGATGAAGAAAACTATCTCTCTTGAAAAATGACATTCATTTCAATTCGAAAGAAGAGACACATATAGCACCAACAAAATTCAAAAATCACTGAATCTTGTTTCCTCTCAAAAAAAGAAGACCTAGAAATTCTCCCATGTACATTTGAGTCTAGCACCATTCATCAAGAGGGAGGGATAACTGAATAGTTAAAAGAGGGGAAAATACATTGGCTAAGAACACTTTAAGAAATATATTATACTGATCACATTATTAAGTAACATTCTAAAAGAAGAAAAATTTCATTACCAAGCTTAAATTGTGCAAATAACAATCTTTTCAAAAAAGTCATTTTCTTATGCTTACTCAAGGATGAACAAGAAGCTAAGTGTGGGGATTTGATAAATCTAAGATTTATAGTAATTTAAGACAATAAAAACAAACAGTTTTTATTAGAACTTGTATGCTTTGAAGTTTTTTTATTTTTTTTAGGGCAAGGAAAAGCTAAATTTAATTTTGGGCTGAAAAACTGAAAAATTGGAAGAAACACTCTATGGTGTGACACAACGCTCTGTGGTTGAAATCAAACAGAGAGTTCAACGCTACCGCGCTCAGTAGCGGAATTGAGACCAAGACTGCTACGTTGCCACATGCCATAGCGGACCTTCAACTAAAATTTAGGAGCTACCGCATGCTACAACAGATGTATAACATTTTCGAGGATTTCATTATTCGAAGTATCACGCTGCTGTGCACTACAGCGGTTCAAAGACTGAAACGCTCGCGCTACTGCGCGCCATAGTGAAATTAAAATATCGCTTGATGCTTTACGTTATAGAAAAAATTTGAAAGTCTCACGCTAACGCGTGCTGTAGTGGTCCAAGGACCAAAATGCTCACTCTACCGCGTGTTGTAGCGGTCCAAAGATTGAAACACCGGCACTACCACGCATTGCAGCACCTTCAAAATAGAAAATCTGGTGCTACTGCACGTTGTAGCACCTGCCGTGAATTTTGCCAAGTAACAGCATTCAAAGAACCATATGGAAAACCAAAAGTTAAGATTCCTCCTCTTCCCATAGTAGGCACTAAATGCAATCACATTAAAACTTCTCTTTCCAAGAGCATAACAGAATAATTATTTAATGAATTTCAAATCTTAAATAATTTGTAAAGATGACAGATTAAAAGCAGAAGATTAAATTGAAGAAGTCTATAAAAGCATGGCTTTAAGATTGAAAGGGGGTACCAAATTTTAATATTCAAGGAGTCAGAACATTGGAGGTTGTTAAGCTTAAGGAAGGAGAAGGCTTGCATTGAAGGAGAATGATTAAGCACAGAAAGCAGAAGAGAGAAAGAGGTCTGAGATAGAGGGAAGATTCAGTGAACGTGATAGCAATTCCTAGTATTATATCTCTATCTTTTCTCAATTTCTTTTCTGTGAGAGTCATGAAAGGCTCCTAGTTTTATTTTTCTTTCCCTATATTTTTTTCTAATGAAAGCCTAAACCCTTTTTGGGGAGGGTTGGGCACATGTATGTGATTAGTTAAGGGATTAAAGTGTGTTTGTACTCTAAAAATTATTAATGAATGTTGTCTTTAGTCATTTCATTGATTATGATGTGAAGAATGATTAGATGAATATTGTGTCATGATTATATCTTTATGTGAACATTTTAAAACTAGTAAAACTATCAAGCTGATTTATCTTTAAGAAATAAGGTCATGCATATTGAGCATCCTTGCCGCAAATGTTTGTGACAACATTCACGGTGCGAGGGTGGTCGATGCAAATCCTTAGGTTCAAAAAGATGAATTGAGCGATGGAGAAAATACATAATCTTGAGCCCCACTGCTCATCATTAGCTTATGATAGGAATATGTGTATGATCGCCATGAGCCTTGTGACAAGCTTTATAAAAGTCATAGCATTGTACCTTTAGCTAAGCTAAAAAGTTAATGCGTATGAGCCAAGAGCCACCGATTGAGCTGCATAGCTCATTCTAAGCCTATACAAGGATTATGAGGCATTGGGTGCTTGTGGGTGATGTGACATAACCCACTTAGCCTAATGACTATCTTCCTTAGCTAAACTTAGAACTGATGCATGTGAGCCATTGGAGGAATCTAGCTCACGTGATGCGTGACTAAAATAATAGATTTGATAACTTAGATGTAAGCATCATATTTAAATAACATCAATCACATGATGGTCTATGTGCTGAGATTGAACCTTCTTGTATTCATCTCTAAGCATTATACAAAATTTAATCCAGTTTTGGGAACACCCAGAGAAGATTATATTTCTTGGTTATAATTGAGTCATCTAAGAATATTTACAACCACATACAAATCAAGCATAGAAAGAAGAATAAAAAGGCATCCATCATTGAAAAGAAATTAAGAACATCTAGAGTTTAAGATATTAGAAATAGTTTAGCTGTTATAAAAATGCCCTCATCCTCACAAATAAAAGAAAATATGCATCCTCAAGTGCTACTGAAGGCATGTAATCATCCCAACTCCAAGCTCCACAAAATTCTATGATCACCATATTTGGTATATAATACAATAGGGCATAGCCAATAAAATAAAACAAGTTATAAGACATAAAAAGTCTAAGTACATTTTAAGGCTACACTAAGTTTTATTTATTTTAAACAGATATCACATTAGCCATTTATAATTAGTTGAGTAAGTGAAGTACTAAGCATCAAAAGGAAAGGATATAAGAGTATGCAAAAGCAGTAAAGTAAGCAAAGAAAGTAAATTACTCACAAGTAGTTTGCCTTAACCTGCATCAAATATATAGGGAAAATATAACATATAATGGCTAAAAACTACTATAGTGCATAAAATAAGAAGGGAAATATAAATATTTTCATTTGGAATTAAACTAAGTAACATCAGAAAGAGGGTAGTAGAAACATAAAAATAAGTGAGTAAGCAATATGTAAGTAACACTGTAAGTAAATAAAGTAAAGACTGTAATATAAGAACAATAAGAAGTATTGCACAGTAAAGTAAAGTGAATTTTAGTCACAAGGACTGAGTAAGCATAGTCAAAGATAATGATAAGTAGGTGTAGTTAAAAGACTATGATAAGTCATTCAGAATCAATAAGATTGTGATAAAATTATTATTAAGTTGTTTATCTTATGTAAGGCTTTGTTTTGTGGGCAAAGTTATAGAACAAATGAGGAGTTAAGCACATCTGCCTAACTAAGTAAAGTGGGGTTTCTCATAACATACATACTCCCCCTCTAGAATATGTGTGGCCTCAATATTACTCCATAGCCTTCCTTAGCATAATAGTCCACCAAATGAAACCCCTATATTTAATATTTGAAAGTTTAATTCATGCACAATGTCTTAATGTATGTTCAAGGGTGTAATCTCAAAGCATAGTAAAATTTAAGGAGTTTAAGTTAATTGTAAATCATGTGATATCTATTATTGTCTAATTTAGTGATTTACCTTAATGATTGGAGATAATTAAGCTCCCAATTGACTTGGACATTAACAATCTCTAATTCAATTCAAGCATAATAATATAAGTAGTTGTATTATTGGAAAATACTATTTTGATTAGGAATTACTTATGTGACAAAATAGTTTATAAGTACATGAATGCATGATGAATTCATTCCTATCTTATTACTAAACCTGCCAATCTTCTATAGCTATTAGAATTAGACCAATGCTAAGGTTCTTTACTAGAGGATAGGTTATACGATTACTAGCTTTGGAGTTTTTTATGGCACTATAGGGTTTATAGTGATTCAAGTTTATAAACTATATCAATTTGACTAGCTACTTGATAGTGAAGTCTTAAAGTACAAAGGCTAAGTGAAGTCTTACAATTTAATACCTTCTAGGTTTGATTAGGTGTACTAGGAATCATAGAGTTTTCTAGGAGACTAGACTACTACAATGAGCTAGTAATACTAAGTCACAAGCCAGAAGAACTAGGATGGAACCTACACTTAAAGGAGGTAAAGAACTAAGCCTAGCTCAAGCTAACATTCAAGGATTTTAATGATGTTTCACTCTAGCATGGGAATCTAACTTAATCAATCTCATCCTAGGTGAGGAGTACAATGATATGGAACTAATAGCACTCTCTGATCAAACCTCAATTAGCCTAATTTTTGGGAGGACCCAATTAGGGTCAGGGTTATAGTGGAATCATTTTGTGATGTCCATTATAAACCCCAGACTTTGCAATCGATCTTAGACTACACCTCACATCACTGTTGTTATTTTGAGGTAAGGAAGGATGACATAACACAAGGGAGACAAAGTCGAGCTCTCAGATGGGTTCATACACTGTACACAACTGTAAGGGTCTGAGCTTATCTGAGCTGATCAAAGCCGATCAAAGCCTCCACTTGATCCTATTCGATGCTACAACCCATGCAATAGAAGAAAGAAATATAAATGTAATAAGAATAAGAGAAATTAAGGGTCAAAAGTGCATACCTTGCCTCCATGATCTTTGCTCTAAGGTTTGGAAATTTGGTGATTATGGGTTCTCCAATGCCTCTTAGAGCTCCCAGCATCTAGTAGAAGAAGAAAAAAAGTGAATGGAATGCTTAAAAAGCTAAATACACTGCCAGGAAGGCTTGACTGGCACTCCGGAGCATGGCTGGCTGTGCCACGATCGATCATGGACAGAATAGCAAAACATGCATGGCAGCAGTACCCTATCATGTTTTGACCATTAGATCGATAGCCCGATCTAATGGTCAAATCCTATTTGGGCTACTAGCTTGCTCCTTAGCCATTTGGTCAATTGAGAAAAAACACGCTATAGTCAAGAACACACAGGATCGCTATCCCGTGTGCAACATGAAGTAGCTGATCTTTTCCTTTTGTAATTAACTGTTAATGATAAATATAAAATAAATAAATTAATTGATTAATTAATTAATTAAATTATAACAATTTTAATAATTAAAATTAAGCTATCAAATAACCTCTAAAAAATCCCAAAAATTCATACTTAGCTAATTTGTGGGTGAGTAACTCAAAAATGAAGTTGAATTTTTGATCGAATATCAATTTAATTTACATGTTATTTAATTTGCTCAAAATATTTGTCAAAAATGAATGATCTCCAAATTGCACCAAAATTCAAGGGCTGGCTCCTAATGTTATAAGGAGTTAAATGATGATTATTTTAAGCTAATTAGACTACCCAATAATGGGTAATAACATTAGGGTTGTTACATTTAGTTACTTAGATATCCCATAAGGATCAGTGTTGATAACATGAGTTTATAAGCAGTCATTTTTGGCATTACCACTAATCCTTAGATTTATTAGTGATGACCCATCTCGTTGCTAATAAGAACTTTGTTTGCGCAAACAGTAAGGTGGGGCACCAGAAATGGAATAAGAGAGTACTATAAGGTTCCTATCACCTAATAGGCTATTTTCTGACAGAGTGAAATTACAAAGTGTAAACATTCTTAAACATCCATGTCTTCACATCTTTGCCTTCTCAGAATAAAAAATTGAAAAGAAAATAACTGGCAACTACACCATTGAGTATAAAATAAACACTTAGAGAAAATTTAAATTAATAATGCTTATAATAATAAACTTAAAGCAAGTTTGATCTAGTAAAGAATATTCAAACTTATTGAAATATACAATTGTGTGGAATGGCATATGAACTTCTATAATTCAAGTACTAACTTAGGTAATTTGGCATCATGTGGGAAGAAGACTATTAGTATTGTCAAAGTCATGGTAGAATTGTGTGTGGTGTGTCTTCTAATGGAGTGTTAGTGCTTGATAAGATTTTGAATCACTCAGTCTTCAAAGGATCATATTTTCCTATCTTAGTACTAGAATGGCTACACCATGAAACCACAGCCTTCAACATCATCCACTGTCCCAATAATGTTAGCCTTCAAATTTTGCCACTTATCTTTCAAGATGGAGCAGGAAGTTGGTGGGATACTACCAGCTAGAGACTAGAGAAGACATGCAGAAGAGAGCATCGTTTAGTTACCTTTGATGATTTTTACATCTCATTCACTGTCGAGTACTTCAGATGATTTTACTTGGATTTCCATAGTTATCTCTGGTACTTCTATCTCAGCATTTTAATATCCTCTGTTAGATAATTTTTATCTCTAGTATTTTTATCTTCATTAGTATTTTTTTTTTGTTATGATTGTACTCAAAAGAAATTTAAATGAAAAAGTCTCTCACATCTTAATCTCAAGTCAATGAAATGAATGTTTTCTTCATGTTTTTGAATAAATAGTCACTTTGATTTGGTAGAAAGAATCTGGGTTCCCCTTCTCTAATCACATCTACTAAGATGGTCATGGAATCCAAAAGTGTGTCTGATGAGATCAGCGCACTGTTGAACATTGTGAAGTTATTAGTGGATAATCAAGTTAGGCAGCCTGATATAATGGAGAAGTTGATGACAACCCAAATCAACCTAACTCAAGCACCAACTCTTGTAACTTAAGCTCCTTATTTATCTCTTTCTCAACACTACCATCAATCTGTAGATGGAATTCTGCATAGTTTCTTGTGATTAAGAGCCCCTGCATTTAGTGGCATCCCTTCATCCATGGATAAGACAAGTTGGTTAAAGTTAGTTGAAAGAACATCATCAGCATTAAATGCGCAAACTTTGAAGCGATCCATCTCATGACCTATTTGTTTCAAGAGGAAGAAAATTTTTGGTGGGACAACAAAAGGAACCCCTTATTTGCTAAATAATATATTAAAGACATCCCCCAGGACTCATTTGTGGAGGCATTCAAGGCAAAGTTTAATCCCCCATCAGCCCAGAACATCCTGGTGGACACTCTACTCTGAATGAAATAGGGTGGAAGGCTAGTGCCCGAGTATGAGATGGAATTTAGATGGTTAACCTATTTCTTCACTTGATTTGGTTAGGACAGAGGCATTTTGCTACCATATATTCTAAACAATCTTCATGATTCTATCAAAGATTATATAGTACCTGTTCACCTCACTAATTTCATATAACTAGTAGAGACTGAAAAAGTGGTTGAGCACCACCAATCACCAAACGATTAAAAATGAAGTTCCATACTGCTCCTAGCTGTAATGATATGTTCAAGAAGCCCAGACCCTATATGAGTAAAGTCTATCAGATGGAGTAGTGGCAACTTCTTGTGAGCAGATCAAAGGTTGCCAAGACCCATCTTTACAATAAGTGTTATCACCTCAATTGTTGTTGCTACATTTGTGGCAGGCAAGGTTATCTATTCTATCACTGTGACTATCCTGAAATAGTGGATTATGTATACATCGACCATTTTTGACATAAGCATACCTTTCTAACTAATTCGATGAATCACATAGATTTAAGGTTGACCATTATGCCACCTCTTCAAACTGAAGCTCCAGCTCAAGTCAAAGAGCAAACTAGTGCTCCCCATGAGCAAATTCAGAACCCTCCCAAAAAGTAGGTTTATCACAACAAATATCTAGCTTCTGTTCGTGTGTACACACTCGCTCCAATTGAAGCAGTGGAAGATAATAACATTATGTTAGGTACACATTTATGAGCCTATCCTTTTTGTAAAGTTTTTTTCATTCATGCAGGCTTTTATTTTTACTTGTAGTTAACTTGTTTAACCCTTCAACATAGGTTCCCTATGCATAAATAATAAGACCTATAAAGTATTATTCAATACTGAGGCAAGTCATTATTTTATCTTAGAGTGATTCGCTAAGTTTTTAATTTACCTTTTCATAAATTAGCAAAGATTTAAACTGTTGGACTTCCTTCCGGAGCCCAATTGAGTGCTTCTTAGTTTGTGAGCTTAAGATTCCATTGAATAATAAAGATTTTGAAGCCAAGCTAGCCATTCTGCCAATAGCCAACTTTGACATAATATTAGGCATGAATCGGCTTAGCAGTTATAATACAGCCATAAATTATAAGAAGAAAAAGGTTATATTGCATTCTCTTAGTAATTATGAAACCTTTGTAAGAAGGTTTAGTATGCAAGCCTCATTGATAAATGCAATCAAAACTAAAAATTTGATTAATCAAGGATGTGTTGCTTACCTATGCCTTACAATTTGACCCGAAACCCAAAATTCAAACTCGACTTGAAAATTTTTGAGTTGAGTTCGAGTTATACGCATTGACTCGAAATCTATTTAAAATGACTTGAAATGACTCAAACTCGACATGAAATATACAAGAATTGAAACTTGAACTTGAACAAGTTTGAGTCAACTTTAAGTATGGGCTGACTCGACTTGAACTCGACTCAAAGCCAGCCCTATGCTTACCTCATCACTGTGATGGCTAATGTAATGATTTAAGTCATTACAATGATAATTAGGACTAATTTTTGCAAATTTCATTTCTATTATTTTCTTTTTTCTAAATATGTATATATTCCCTAATTTAGTAACTTTCATTTTAGTCATTTTCTTTTTTTCTATATATGTATATATTTATTAATTTTTGCAACTTTCAATTCAATAGTTTTTCATTCATTTAATATATATATATATATATATATATATATATATATATATTACTTATAATAATAATAAAAAATTGTTATTTTAAATATATAAAGATAAATAACTAAGATAATATTAATATTGATATTTTAATTAAAATAAGATGAAGAATATTATTCTGTTAATATAATTATTTCATTTGCAGTTGTTGCATCATTATTAAGTTTTGACCTACTTTGATATATTTATATGAGATTTTGTACTCAGAACTTGAAATAAATGATCAGAAATCAGTATCATGGGTTCATTCAGGTTGATCTCAGGTTTGTATAGATAATACGTTAGGCTAGGACAGACTGATATTTAGAGAAATATGGAGAATGCATATTGCCTTTGAGGGGGAATGTATAGTTAGTCAGGAACCCACATCTCAGATAGTTAGATAGATATATTTAGCGTCTTAATTATTCTGTAACTTTGTCCAACATAATAAATATTATATATTATTGTATTTTCTTTCAAAATGGGCACATATATTAAATATGTATATTACATTCATAATCGTGACAATTTTACAAGCACATCATACTTAAATATTACATTCTATTTGTATATATGCTTAATATTATATGCAAATTTTGATATCTGACAAACCTTATTTAGACATTTGTGGCAAATTAAATGTTTTCTTTTCTTTTTCTTGGTCTTGGTTCACCTTATCACACACACACACACACACACACACACACACACACACACATACATATATATATATATATATATGGCAGTTTAAAAATAATATTTGGATCAAGTCTTTGAGGCAAAGCTGATGCATTATGGAGCAACTTAGATACTGATTTTCTAAAAATTTTAAATTTTTGCTTAGTGTAATAGATTTTCTTAAATAATTATTACCTTTATAAGGAATATATTTCTTTTATTATTCTGGTATTCTAAATATTGCAAAGAATGTGGAAGTGTGTATTTTATACATATCTAAATACGCTGTTATATTAAATCCCGATATGATCATAGGGAGTGAGCACCTAATGCTGGATTAGTTATGTTAACCCAATGGTGGGTCGCCACAGTTAGTATCAGAGCAGAATTAGGATAAAATTAGTATAAAAGTGTATAAGCCATTTTTCATGCAATTGGAATCCTAGAATAAATAAAAGTAAAACATAGAAAGTAAGATTTTTTAAAACCTATATAAATCAAAAAGAGAATAAAGAATAAATATAGGACTTAGCTAAAATAATATACTTTTAGTTATTTTCTATTTTATTTTCTAACTAATAGTGATACTTTTGTTTTCATCTAGTATTTGATAATGATACTTATGTAAATCAACTCCAATAAAAGTGTAATAATAAAAATCCTATTTTTCAGATGGATCATAAAGATTCTCCTTTAATCGTAGGAACACCATTAAAAGATCTGATATTCACCAATACTTCTGTGGATTGTGTTGACAAGTTATTTGATATTTTGAATGCTCAATTGGAGAGTGTCGATACACAAAATCAAACCTTTTTAAGGCTTCATGCATAACAAACACCCCATTTAAATAGTCTCACTTCTATACTATCAGCTACTTGTTTCCCAAACATCGAGATAGATGGACTATTTCTAGCCTTCTAAATGTTGTGTAATGGAGACTTTAGTGCCCAGCTGAAGCTCGAGTGCTGTAGCATGCCACGGCGCACCCCTGACTATCCCAATCCAAAGCTGTGGTGCTGCAGCGTGCCGCAGCGGTCAAAAATCAAAATACAGGCGCTGTAGCCCGTTGTACCGGAATTCATCGCTGCAGTGTGCCACAGCGGATCGCAGCTTCACAGGGCGCCACGACATCATTTTAGGTGAAACATTTTTTGGATCATATTCAAACTAATAGGTCGCTGTTTCAAAAGTTTGAGCACCACAGCACGCTGCATTTTGGAAGGTCGGGCATTGCAGTGCGCCACAGCACCCGATGGAGACCTGCTTTGTTCCAAGTCATGATTTGAAGAAATTTAATGATTTTTTGGATATTTTGGAGTGCGAGAATGACCTAAGTTCTTAAGGCTAAGTGCTGAGAAAATATCTAAGGCTTTTGTAATTAGTTTGCAGGCTTTTGGTGGCTTGAAGGTGAAGAACCCTAAGCTAAACCCTAGGGAGTTGCTTAGCAAGAAAAGGCTCACTGTTTGGAGGGGAAAATCTAGGAGGTAGCAGCTTCATCCTTTCTCCATTCTAAGAGTAGAGCTACAGCTGTGTATGCTGAGGTGATATAGCTCTTGTAACCCTGTAAACCTTGAAGTTTTTCATAATGGATTTTATCATTTGTGTGGCTCTGTAGTTTTTCCGAATCTTGAGTTTTCCACGTATATGCTTATGTTTGGATGATTTTTTTATGTGCTACATTTTTTTTGCTATGATTTTGTGATTTCCTAAGCTAGCTTGGTAATCATTAATGCACCCCAATCCTCAAAGTCTTTTGACTTTGGTTTGTTGTTTGCATTACAAGTGGTATTCCGCATTGCTTTTCTTGTGATGTGTTTTAACAACAAGTGGTATTAGAGTGTTACGTTCTTTGCCTTGTTGCTAAGAAGGGTTTGCTTGTTTGAGTGGGAGCTATGGCCAAGGAAATGAGACACAAAATTGAGAAATTCACCAGGTTGAACTTTGCGTTCTAGAAAATGCAAATAGAGGATTTGCTCTACCAAAAGAAGTTGTATCTTCTATTTAAAGGAGCTAAAAAAGAACTTGGAACTATGACTGATGAAGAATGGGAGGTTCTTGATAAAACTATATTGGGTTTGATTTGCTTATCACTGTCTTCTTCTATTGCCTTCAATATTGTTGATGAGAAAACTACTGTAGATCTCATGAATGCTCTAATGAAAATATATGAGAAGCCGTCTGCTTCAAATAAGGTTTTCTGGAAGAAAAGACTATTTAATATGATGATGGTGGATGGCCATTTAGTGACTAAACACCTCAATGGGTTTAACACTGTGATGAACTAATTGAGTTCGGAGGGCATCAATTTTGATGATGAGGTCCAAGCTCTATTGTTCCTGTCTTCATTACTAGACAGTTAGGATGGGCTGGTTACAGCTATAAGTAATTCATCAGGGAATGTGTCATTGAAGTTAGATGACATTTTTGGGCTTATGTTGAATGAGGAGGTGCGAGAGAAAACTCATGGAGATGCATCTACCTCAGCACTAAATGCTGAGAGTAGAGGAAAATATGCTAAAAGAAGATATACCAAGAATAGGTCTATATCTCGATGAGGTAAATCAAGACCCAAAAAAGCAAAGTTGGATTACATGAATTATGGGAAGGCAGGTCACTTCAAGAATGACTGCCCTACTTTAAAGAAGCCAAGTGGTGGTAAGATGTTAAACCCCACTGTAAATGTTTAAGCTGAGGAGGATTAGGATGCTTTGATCCTCTCACTGTTAACATGGAGTCCTGGGTTGTGGACTCGGGCACCTCTTTTCATGCAACTCCATCGAGGAGTGCCTTCAAGAACTACGCCAAGGGTGACTTGGAGAAAGTATATCTTGGAGATGATAAAGTGTGTTATATCATCGATAGAGGTGATGTAGATTTGAAGCTACCAAGCGGCACTGTTTGGAAGCTAAAGAATGTTAGACATGTGCCATGTATAAGAAGGAACCTGATCTCAGTAAGCTAGTTAGCCAGAAAAGGCTACAACACCTTTTCATAGAAGACCCATGGAAGGTTACCAATGGTGCACTCATTATTGAATGGGGTAGTATGGAAGGTACACTTTACTTGATCAATAAAGTGTCTAACACTATTGTAGCTGCAGAGGAGATAGATGCAGATTTAGGGCACCGGAGGCTTGGCCATATGAGTGAGAGGGGGCTGAAATGTCTACAGTTAAAAGAGAAGCTTTAAGGGCTGAAGTTAGTTGAATTTGATTTCTGTGAAAATTGCATGTTAGGCAAATTGAAGAAAGTTTCTTTCTCCAAAGTTGGAAGGGAACTCAAAAGCATGAAATTAGAGTTAGTACATACAGATGTATGGGGGCCAGCTCCTACATCTATCATAGGTGGAGCAACATACTTTGTCACCTTCATTGATAATCATATAAGAAAGGTATTGGTTTACTTTCTAAAGTATAAATAAGATGTATTTGATGTGTTTGAAAAGTGGTTAGCCTTGGTGGAGAATGAGACCGAATTGAAGCTAAAATGCTTGAGGTCTGATAACGGTGGCGAGTACTATGATAAGGAGTTCAAGAAGTTTTGTGCCTTGAGAGGAATCAAAAGGGAATTTATAGTTTCTAGAACACCATGGAAAAATGGTGTCGAAAAATGGATGAACTGTACAATCATAGAGAGAGCCAAAAGCATGAGATTGCATGCAGGTCTCCCAAGGCAATTCTGGGCTGAAGCCATTAATATGGTTGTATAATTAATCAATAGGGGACCTTTTGTGACCTTGAATGTAGGGATCCCCCAAGAAGCTTGGAGCAAAAAGGAGGTGAAGTTGAACCACCTCAAGGTATTTAGCTGCTCATCCTATCCTATGTGCATATTGAAGCAGGATCTAGGAGCAAACTTGATGCAATGGCGATCAAGTGCACATTTGTTGGATATGGCATAGGTGAGTTCGGATATAGATTATGGGATAATCAGAACCAAAAAAACATCAGAAGCAGGGATGTCACTTTTAATGAAAGTCAGATGTACAAAGATTGTATGGGAGTCAGGACTAACTCCAAGGATGCTTCATATGGAGAACCCCAGCACATAAAGAATGACAACAGCACTGAGTTAGATGTTGGAGAAACTCAAGAGGGTGTCAATGTTAAACCACAAACAGCCATGTTAAGAAGATCCACAAGAGTGTCTAGACCACCACAAAGGTACTCTCCTTCTTTGTTCTATTTATTACTAACTGACAGTGGTGAACCAGAAAGCTTACAAGAGGCACTTCAAGTTGAAAATTCAAGCAAGTAGGAGGTTGCCATGAATGATGAAATGGCATCACTCATGTCAAATGGGACATGGGAGTTGGCACCCTTACCAGCTGGGAAGAAAGCTCTTCAAAATAAGTGGGTTTATAGGATGAAGGAAGAGATGAATGAAAGCAATCGCTACAAAGCAAGACTTGTAGTAAAAGTTTTCCAGCAAAAGCATGGGGTCGACTATTGTAAAACTTATACCCTAGTTGTGAAGATGACAACCCAAGGTTGTACTGAATTTAGTTGCAGTTGAAGATTTGCATCAGGAGAAAATGGATGTTAAAACTGCATTCCTTCATGGAGAACTGGAAGAAGAGTTTTATATGCAGCAGCCTGAAGGGTACAAGGCTCAACATAAAGAGAAGCCTGAGCTAATGTGCAAGCTCAAGAAAAGCCTCTATGGCTTGAAGTAAGAACCAAGGTAGTTGCATAGAAGGTTTGATAGTTTCATGTCAGAATCAGGGTACAAAAGATGCCAAGCGGATAATGGCTATTACATAAAGTAGTGTAAGTCCTCATATATCATTCCATTGTTGTATGTAGATGATATATTGATCATAGGATTAGACTTGGAGGAGATAAAGATGCTAAAAGAACAGATGTCAAGGGAGTTTGACATGAAGGACTTGGGGACAGCCAAGCAGATTCTTAGAATGAGAATCCATAGGGAGAGAAGTGCAGGAATTCTAAAGTTGTTGCATAAGGATTATGCTAAAAAGGTGCTGAAACAATTCAATGTTAATGAAGAGAAGCCAGTGGACACTCCCCTGGCAAGTCACTTCAGCTTAATGAAGGAACAAATGCTGAAATATGAAGAGGAGAAGGAACGTATGATGAAGGTTCCTTGTGCTTCAGCAGTTGGGAGCTTGATGTACGCGATGATTTGCACGAGACCGGACATTGCCCATGCAGTGGGAGTGGTCAGCAGATTCATGGGAAACCTAGGAATGCACCATTGGTACATTGTGAGTGGATCCTAAGGTATCTAAAAGGTACATCAAACATAGCTCTATGCTTTGAAAGGTTTGATATTATTTTATAGAGATATGTAGACTCAGATCTTGTAGCAGATGTTAATAGTAGAAGAAGTACTACAGGCTATGTCTATACATTGGGTAGTGTAGCGATGAGTTGGATCTCCAAGCTACAAAACATTGTATTGCTATATACAATGGAAGCAGAGTATGTTGCCATCACAGAGGCAAGCAAAAAGATGATTTGGTTAAAGGGATTCATGACTAAATTAGGCAAGGAGCAGAGAGATGTGAAGCTCTACAGTGACAGTATGAGCGCCATTCACTTAGCAAAGAATGCCGCTTTTCATGCTAGGACAAAGCACATTCAAATTCATTACTATTTCATTCGAATACAGTTGGAAGAACAGCAGCTTGGATTAGAGAAGATTCATACTTCTGAAAATCTAGTTGACATACTTACCAAAGTAGTAACATTGGAGAAGCTAAAGCTATGTGTAGCTTCAGTTGGCCTCAGTACATAAAGGGAGAGCACTGATGAGCCACACCACAATCCTTGACAGACATAGAAGAAGATAGTGAAGGTTCATTGGAGGAAGTAGGGGAAGGCTGCCTAGATTTCTCCAAGTGGGAGATTATTGTGTAATAGAGACTTTAGTGTCCAGGTGCAGCTCGGGCGCTGCAGTGCACCACAGTGCGCCCCTAGTGGTGCCAATCCAAAGCTAAGGGCTGCAGCATGCCTCAGCAATCAGCAATCAAAATGCAGGAGCTGCAGTGGAATCCGTCGCTGTAGTGTGCCAATGCGGATCATGGCGCCGCGGCTCGCCGCAGCATCATTTCAGGTGAAACATTTTTCGGATCATATTCAAACTTATAGGCTATTGTTTCAAATGTTTGAGAGCCGCAGAGCACCGTCGCGTGCTACATTCTAGAAGGTTTGGTGTTGCAGTGCACCGCAATGCCCAACGGAGACCTGCTTTGTTCCAAATCACCATCTGAAGAAATCTGATGGCATTTTGGATATTTTGGAGTTCGAGAATGACCCAAGTACTTAAGGTTAAGTGCTAAGAAAAGATCTAAGGCTTTTGCAATTAGTTTGGAGGCTTTTGGTGGATTGAAGGATAAGAACCCTAAGTTAAACCCTAGGGAGCTACTGAGTAAGAAAAGGCTCGCTATTTTGAGGGGAAACTCCAAGATGTAGCAGCTTCTTCCTTTCTCCATTATAAGAGTAGGGCTACAACTATGTATGCTGAGGTGATATAGCTCTTGTAACTTTGTAATCCTTGAAGTTTTTCATAGTGGATTTTCTCGTTAGCGTGGCTCTATGGTTTTTCCCAATCTTGGGTTTTCCACGTATATGCTTGTGTTTGGATGAATTTCTTATGTACTACAATTTTTTTGCTATGATTTTGTGATTTCCAAGGCTAGCTTGGCAATCGTCAATGCACCCCAATCCTCAAAGTTTTTTGACTTTGGTTTGTTGTTTGCATTACAAGTGGTATTCCATATTGCTTATCTTGTGCTATGTTTTAGCAACACTTAAGAATTTAACCACTAAGATTCAATGGAAGTGCTAACCCAATAGATGCTAAAAATTGGGCAAAGACGATAGGAAAAATACTTACTAGCATGAAATTCCCATTTATAGATATAATTATATTAATCATCCTTAGGTTGGGGGAGAAGTAGAACACTAGTGGGAAACTACTGCAAGCTTACAGTTTGTAGGCATAGATACTGAGAATATCTAATGGGAAGAATTTATCAAAGCCTTTAAAGCCAAATACAGCCCTCCTTCTACTCAAGCCATCATGGAAGATATGTTCATAAGGTTATGTCCAAGCAACCATAGTGTCGCTAAGTATGAAATTGAATTTCAAAGGCTATTCTATTATGCACCACTACTAGTGAGCACCGAGTCTGCTCAATGTAGCCAATTTTTAAAAGGATTGAAACCTTCTATTAAGAAAATGCTTATGGCTATTTGAATATCAAAATTCTTAGACATGCTTGAAAGTGCAAAGATATTAGAACATAGGGAACAAGACGAAGTTGAAGAAAAAGAAAAAGACCTTCATCTGCACATGTACAACTAATTGAATTCAAAGGGCTAAGACTGCCTCAAGCTGAGGTTTATCAAATAGCTCAGCAAGCACCTAATGGGAAATGTAACCAACCACATCCTTATGATTATTGTTATCACAAGCGTGGAATATGTTATACGTGTGGATGACCTGGTCACAACATTTGGCAATGTCAAGCAACCTGTATAGTGGACAATCAATGGATCACCCATCCTCCTTAAGTGCAACAACAAACACCCATACTAGCTAGAAGGTAAGAACTAACACTAGTAGCCAGACCAGCTCATGTACTTACAGCTACTCCAATGAAAAGGAGAGGTCCACCCATTGCTCCTAAGGCACCAATTGCTAATCAAATGGGAAGACCAAATGCTCCTCCCCAAGCTGCACATACGATGATCTATACCTTCAGCCCAATTTTAGCCCCAGAAGATAATGAAGTGGTATCAAGTACCACATTCTTTCTTTTTAAAAAATATCTTTCACATTATATTTAAATAGAGCATGAATTATCTTTCATTTTAAACCCTAAGCACCTTATATTTTAATGACAAATTTTGTGACACATTATTTGACACTAGTGCAAGCCACTTGTTCATTCTAGAAGGATTTGCCAAAACTCTTGAACTACTATAATACAACTTAGCTAAAGTCTTAAATGTCGGGTTACCATCTGGTGCCCTCATGAGTACTCAAATATGTTGTAATAGTAATATACTAATTAATGGCAAGGCATATGAAGTAAGCCTGATAATACAGTCTATAATAACTTTTGACATCATTCTAGGAATGAGTTGGCTTAGCAAGCATAAAGTTATGATTAATTATCAAAGAAAGAAGACCATTATCAAGGGTGGGAGAAAGCCTAACGTATTTATGGGAAAGCTAGGCATTTTAGCATCTTTAATCAATGCTTCACAAGTAGAGAAATTGATTTAAAAGCAGTGTAATGCATACTTAGTAATGATGATGGGAGAAAAAATAGAAGAAATTCCTTTAACAAACACTCAAATTGTAATGGAGTTTGAAGATGTATTCTCTGATGAATTGCTTAGATTACCACCAGTAAGAGAAATCAGATTTTCAATTGAGTTAATTACTGGCACTCAACCAAATCGCATGGCACCCAAAGAACTACAAGAGTTAAGCAAACAACCACAAGAGCTAATGAACAAAGGTTTTATTTGACAAAGCATGTCACTATGGGAAGCCCCAGTGCTCTTTGTAAGGAAGAAAAATGGTTCAATGCAAATGTGCATCGATTATCATGAACTCAACAAGGTAACCATTAAGAATAAGTACGCTTTACAATATATTGATGATTTATTTGAACACTTAGCTCGAGCAAAGATATTTTCCAAGATTGATATTAGATCAGGCTATCATCAATTAAGAGTCAAAGAAGAAAATATTCTAAAAATATCATTTAGAACTTGTGACAGACTAAAAATATGCATTTGCGCTCACACGCAAGTGCATATTGTCTGAAGTAATAAGTGATTGAAATTTCAAGAATTATCGTCCACTGAGAACGGAGTGTTTTGTTACTAAAGTTTATTTATTTTCACTGATGCTTGAACAATTGCTTAGTATGTGTTTTTGGTTCCAATTTAGCCATCAGAGTTTCGTTGATTAGAAACTGTAAATTGAGAAAGAAGGGAGAGTTGGGTTTAACATATAATTCATTGAAGGATCTAGTGCAAGTGCTTTTCTTAGTGCAAGTGTTTTTCTTTGTCAATTTCTAAATGTCAAATTAATTAAATGCTTTAAGTATAATCAAGCAGCACTAGCCTTCCTTAGAGTGTCCTCTAATTTGGACTAAGTTATGTCTAGTGCTCAAAGATGAACTCAAGAAGGTTCAATCCTAGCACTTAGACCCTCACATGATCAATACTACTTAAATTGGATGCTTACATCTAAGTTTTCGAATCTATAGTTTTAATTGTGCGATCATGTAAACTTGATTCCACCAAATAGCATCACATGCATCTATTCTTAGTTTAGCTAAGAGAGAAAATCATTAGGCTAAGCGAGTTATGTCACATTACCCCACAAGCACTCAACACTTCATTTTCCTTCATTAACTGAAATGACTTATCGAGCACATTTGGTGGCTCTTCGCTCACACGCATCAACTTCTTAGCTAAGCTAGAGGAATAATGCAACAATTCTCAAAAGCATATCATTGGGCTCTTGGCAATTACACACATGTTCTTAGCTTAAGCTAATAGTGAGAGGTGGAGCTTTAAGATTATTTAATTTTCCATCTATCTGCTCATCAATTCAAACCTAAGGAATTGCACTGATCATCCTTGCATAGAGAATATTGTCATAGATATCTGCAGTGATGATGCTCTATGTGCATGTACTTAGTTTTAAAAGGATAACTAGTTTCATAGTTTTCCTAGTTTAAAATAAACATTACTTAAAAAGATAAATTCATGACACATCATTCATCCAAGCAATTTTTCATACCAATAATCAAGAAATGACTAATGAAACTTCTTCATTGACAGATTGAGTATAAATACTATTTAATTCCATCAAATAGTTACATGTTTAGGCTCAACTCTCCCCAATGAGAGTTTAGGCTTCCATTACAAAAGAAGCATAGGAAAAGAAAGTCAGGACATTGAACCCTTACATAGTTATTTATAGAAAAGAAATTAAGAAAAGAGAGATATAAAATACTGGGAACTGCTGTCATGTTCACCAGATCTTCTCTCAATCACTAATCCCTTTCTCTTCTCTGTTTCTAGAGCTCGATTCCTTTCTCCTTTGATGATAGTCTATTCCTTCCTTGGGAAGGGCTTCTCTCATTTCATTCAGCTTTTTTCACCTTCAAATATTTAGAAGCTTGAATGTGAAAATAAGGAACCCTTCTTTTGTCTTTCTACTTGGATTTTATAATCTTGAAATCTTTCTCAGCATTTGTGCAGCCAACCTTTCTCTCTTCTTAAGAATTGTATTGTAATTAAGATTTATTTATTTATTCCATTGAAAATGAGGAGGTTTAATTGATTTCTCATTAATTTTTGATGTGGGATGGGGAAAGATTAAGTCTATTCCTCTCCCCAATACTAATTTGGATGCTTTTTCCAGAGCAGTTTTACGGCAAGCACTATAGCGCACTGCAACGCCCATGGGCGCTATTCAGCGGTTTTTCTTTAGAATTTTTGCTAAGTGAATTTCTGCTACAGCGTACAATAGCAGGAGACTCTTTGTCTTATGCACTGCGATGTGCTATAGCATCGAGCTATCTGTCTTGTGCCCGTTGTGGCGCGTTGTAGAGCTGAGCTCTCTGTCTTGTGCCCGCTTTGGCGCGCTGTAACACTGAGCTCTCTGTCTTATGCTCTCTTGGATGCACTGTAGCGCTGAGCTTTCTGTCTTGTGCTCATTTCAGCGCACGATAGCACCGAGCTCTTAGTCTTGTGCCCACTGTGGCGCACTATAGCACCGAGCTCTCAAACTTGTGCCTACTGCGGCGCACGATAGCCGCGATCTTTCGATCTTGTGCCCACTGCGGTGCGCTGGGGCAGTTTTCTTTCTAAATTTTATATTTAGTCCAGGTTTTATTTTGTTTAGCTTTTATCTTAGAAAGGCAGTGGAAATGTATCAAAGTATATATTTCTAACATTAAAGTGTTAGTTTTTATTCGCTTATTTTACTATAAATCTTAGATTTATCGCACCCCTACACTTAAATTCTTACTCGTCCTCGAGTAAACTCAAAATAAACTTTTCTTATTTTTTTAGATGACATAATTCAACCGGATATGTGTGAAGTGCTTTTTGGCATTCAATATTTTACTTAACAATATGACCAGAGAAACTCAAGTTTTAACAAATACCTTGCCAATGTTACCATCTATTATTACTATTTTTATTTCCACCTTCAAAATGTATGATGCTTGATTCTTAAATTTTAAGGGGAGTTTCTAGGATTGCTTAATTAATACAAATCCAGATTCGGTGTGTTAGAATTTTCTTGTGCTATTTGTGCTTCTTCTAATAGAAAGCAGTGAATTTTTTAGGAGAGATATTTTTCTTCCTCTTATTTTTTTTCTTACTTTGGGAGAGATTTTTCTTCATCCCTAAATTTTCTTTTTGCATTTAGTTCAAGGTAGAGATATTTTTCTTTATCTCTATCTATTATTCATTGTGTTCAATAAGTCCTACAGAAGCCTAGCACATTCTTTGTTTCCTTCTCTAAATCAAGTTCCTTAACCCCACCCCCACACTTAGAATTGTAGCATCATATATTTTTGATTTGTGGAGACTAAAGTAATTTGAGAGTAAATCAATTTAACATGAAAAATTTTAGAACTATTTTATTTCAATTGATCACATTTTATTAAGTAAATTAAGATATTGAAATACTTCACATCATCCATTGAACTTAGCCCATTAAAAACTTTAGGACATGCTGAGATTAATATTCAATTGGCACAAAAATTGAGGGAAAATAATGCACTAAAATTTATTAAACAAAAAATAAAAATACAAAATAAAGCAAAAGAAACAAAAATAAAAGAAAAAAATGCAACCTATTCATCGTATTCATCCTCTTCTTCTTCTTCTTCCTGTTCATCTTCATCTCCTTCCAGCCATTTAGTGTTCAAAAGGGGTTCATAAGCTAGGGGTTGTGGTAGGACAACATCTCTCGGTCCACCATGCAAGCTCCAATTTGAGAACATTGTTCCCAAAGCTGAGTGGAAATCATGATGTAATTTGAGCTACGAAGATAGGATGGATTAGTTATACCTCTTGTCTTCCTCAAGACACTTCCTCATTTAGTTATGATATACCCTCATTTTAGACATTCCTTTTTTCAAATTTTTAAAAGTTGAAATTATTCTAGATGAAGATGAAGCTTCTCCTTCCTCTCATTTTCTTTTCTTACTCATCTTACCCTCTTGAAAATGGGACTGTAAGTTGTTTAAGGTAAGAGGAACACGGGAGGAAATGCTACATCACTAGATGATACCTTGACCCCTTGGGCTAGGCATATCCCAAAAATCAATTATTTAAAAGCCAAAGTGGTGCATGACCTAGTCAAGGCATTCCAAAGTTGATCCAAAATAACCCTGGAGATATGAATATCTCCAGGTCATTCAATCACACAAATTAATAATGCTCTTGACTTAGTCACCTCACTTAAATGCCCAGTTGGCATTATTAGCCTTGAGATAAGAACATGTCATGCATTGCACGAGTCTCTAAGGAGAGCTTGTGGAATGTTAGCAAGGTTCCCTCTCTAGCTAGCATCATGAGAGGTGAGGGCGCTTGCTATGGCTGTAGGATCATACTCAGAATTTAGTAAGGCTTGGTAGGCACTCTCCTCTACTGCCTTAAGTCTATAAAGTTGCTTGATCTGCTCAAGCCCAAAATTTATGGCCTTCTCTCGCACAAAAATTTTACGTATGCTCACATTTACTGCATTGGCGAAAACTTCTTGCATGAGGGAAGGGTAAGAATCAGTCTGCAGGCAGACCAAGTTTTCCCATCCTCAGTATGATAAATCACCATGAAAAACAAAGAAAAAGAATTTAAACCCCTCTCTAGAATGAGCTTCCATTTATATATTATTTGGACAAAGCACTGCTCGGCCTTCACCGAAGAGAACCTTTTTTTGTTGAAGGAGCCTCCGGAAGTAGAGGTTGCAGCTACCATATTTGCAACACACTTCTTTTGTGATGTCATTAGTGCAGGAGTGGGTTGAAAGTTATGTGAGGTTAGGCATAAATTTTCAAGCACAAAGAGTGTGTGAGTAACACTCTCCAATCCTCTCTATTTATAGGTCCATAAATTACTAATATTTTCTCTTAAATCCTCATTCAAATCACATTTATGGCATGTCAAATATGATCATTAAGTCATGCCATAAGTGTGATTGATTTCATCATTTGGAAAGACGTAAAAAGGCATCTTTTCAACAGTTTTTACCAGGATATAGGCTCCAAGGTATGCTGTAGCACCTTTTACTGCACGGTTCATCTAGAGAGGGAGTTTAAATTCCCAAGCATAGTTGGAACCTTTTCAGACTTAAAACCGCTCCAGCATGCTGGAGCGAGTGAGTTTTTGAAACTCAATCGCTACAGCGCGCTACAGCAGGCACCGAAATTCTGTCTTCTCAGGCATTAATTGTGGTTGAGAAATGACCCCCAGCCTGCTCCTTGTCTCCTAGCTGCCATATCTTCTACAGCAAAATATTTTTTAAGAGAAAAATGAAGGTTTTGAAATGATTTTGTGATTAAGAAATGGAAAAGGATATGTCACGTCATGCCTCAAGTGCGCTAAGCACTCATGACAGCAAGAATATGGAGGGAAAGAGGTAGAATTTGAATGCAAGAAAGGAGATTGAATCCTTTATAAATGCAGCTTTTCTTAATAAGAGAATGGTTCCCAAATTTCACTCAAAAATTCTAGATTATTAGAAGGCTGCATAGAAGAAGAAGGAGGCCCCTCCAAGGGAGGTTGAAGAGATTATTGCTAGAGGAGAATGCAGTCAAGTGGCACTAAGGAGCTAAGGGAAAGGAAGAGAGGAAGAAGAGGAGAGATCTAGAGAACCCCATTAAAAGATGTTCTTAGTAACTCTAAATCTTTCTTTTTATTTCTTTTTAGTGAATCATGAAAGGGTCTTCATCCTTGTATGTTTTTCTTCTTGTCTCAGCTGTAATGGAAGGCTAGACCCCATTTAGAGAGGGTTGGGCTGAATCCATTGTGATATGTAAGGGACTTAATGAATGTTGGAGAACTTCCTCAAGCATTGAAATAAAAATTTGGTTGAATGACTTAATGAGATCACTAAGAAATAATATTGTGTACTAAATGAAAAAATATGTTAAGAATTAATAATTATAAATTTTAACACCTAAATTAATGTCTTATGCTCCATAGCTCATTGCTTAGTTTAGAGCTGGACATGCGTGCATTTGTGCTTAGCTATGTGAGAATTTCTTGAGCCTAATTGCACCATGCTCTAAGCTCAACTAAGAAGTCGAAGCGTGTGAGCTAAGACCCACTAACAGAGCTTCGTTGCTCAGCATATGTGAAAGGAGGAAGAGGATTTATTGAGAGCTCATGGATGATGTGACATAGTCCATGTATCCCAATGAAACCATTTCCTTATTTGAACTGCACATGATGCGCGTGATGCTCATTTGTTGAATTAATGCTAATGAGATCGCTTAACTAAAATTATGATTTTGGCAACCTAGACGTAGGAAAACTGAGATGCCCAAATCGTGATCACATAAGGATCTTTGTGCTGAAATTGAACTCTAGTATGTTCATTTCATACATAAGATTTGAACTTGTAGAAATTAGAGGTCAACTCTAAGGAATGTAATATGCACTTAATTATTTAGCATGACCATGAAAGAATGAGATGTGCTTGAGAAGTAATTCAACATGAGTCCCTATCAGTTCACATGGAGGAAACCCAACTATCCTCTCTAAATCAAACAGTTTCTTAAATCAGAATTATTGCTTGTTAACAGAACCAAATCCAGCTAAAATCATACCATTTGAACATTATTGAAATTAGATATACCTTAGTAATAAGACACACCATTCCCTGAGGACAATAAATCTCAGAACTTACCTTCTAAATTATTATTTCAAACCACGTACACTTTCATGTGAGCACAGACGTGTATTCCACAGTTTGTCAAGTTTTTGGTGCCGTTGCCAGGGAATGATAATTGTTTTGTATTAAGGAGAATCTACTAGTAAATAGTGATTTAAGCAAATATCTTTGCATATAGTGTTATGTTGTTCTTATATTTATTTGTGTGCTGATTTATAGTTTAGAGTAACCATTTACTTTTCTTTCATGTGGTGAACTTTTAAACATTATTGCTATACTTGTTCTTGAGAGCTTAATTTCTTATTTGCATGAGTAGGAGAAACTATACTGAATATCTTTTTGATCTAAAAATTGAAAGACCTTTCTACAAGCTAGAAGAGAACAATTCATCTTAAACAACCAACAAGCTATTATGGAAAACTTTGATGAAATTCCTAGAGAGCCTTTAGGAGAACCACGGGGTAGAACACTTAGAGATTATGCACTGCCCACTGTTAGGGGCATTTCTCACGCAATTGTTTGGCCCAAATATTGAAGCCAACAATTTTGAGATCAAAACTTCTACACTCTGTATGGTTCAAAATAATCAATTTGGTGGGTTAGCCACGGAGGACCCTAACTCACACATTTCAAACTTTCTTAAAATATGTGATACCTTCAGGTTTAATGGTGTTTCTGAAGACACCATTAAACTTAGGCTTTTCCCTTTTTCCCTAAGAGATAGAGCCAAGAGTTGGCTCAACTCTCTCCCGAGTGATTCTATTCGTACTTGGGATGATCTCGCTAGGAAATTCTTAGCGAAATATTTCCCTCCAGCATAAACTGCTTGGCTGAAAATTGAGATAACCAACTTTAATCAGTTTGAAGGTGAGACATTATTTGATGGGTGGGATCGCTTTAAGGAATGCCCAAGGCGATGCCCGCATCATGGGTTCCCTTTATGGATGCAAGAGTAAATCTTTTATAATGGTTTGAATGCTTGAACAAGGACACTCATAGATGCAGCCGCCGGTGGCTCAATTAGTAGCAAAACCCAAGAAGAGGCTTATTACCTCTTAGAAGAAATGGCAAACAATACGTACCAATGGCCTTCTGAACAGCTGAAAAAGGAATTAATCCAGATGAGTAAATCAAACCAAATAGCCGCTCTGCAAAATTAAATCCACACATTAAACCAACGAAATGAAAAAATGAGTGTTAATGTTGTTCAAGAAACTCATTGTGAGTTGTGCGAGGGAAAGCATGCTAGTGAAAATTGCAATTTAAACAATCATTTTGTGTAATCAAACACCGAGCAAGTTAACTATTTAAGGAACAACAATGCCATGAACAACCCTTACTCTAGCACTTATAATCTAGAGTGGAAACATCACCCTAATTTTTCTTGGAGTAACAATAACAACAAAGGAAATCCTAATGAGGGTAGTTCATCAACCCAATAGAATTATGATGAATCCATAATTTATATCCTAATTTAAGAAAAATGCATTCATTTCTTATATTAAGACTGCTTCCCTAATCCAATTTTGCTTATCTTTTCAGGAAAAATGCCTATCCAATGAATTCTGAGCAATATGGATAATTTTCTAAAATTTCTAAAGGAAAACCGCTGCCGCACATTGCAACGAGCCATTTTGCAAAATTGGGCGCCATAGCGCGCTACAGTAGAGCACTATGCGATGCGCTGGCGCCACAGCACGCTGCAGTGGAGCCTTTTGTAAAATTGCTTGTGCTATAGCGCACTGCGGCGGCCTTCACTGTATGAACCAAAATGCCCCAGTGCGCCACAGCGGCCCACTTTGCAAAAATTTTCTGCTATAGTGCGCTGCAGCGGCCCACCGTATTTTTGTTTGACAGAAGCATTAATTGTGGCTGGGACTAGACCCCCAACCAGCCTCTTGTCTCCATCCATCATTCCTTCTATAGCAGGACATTTTTTTTAATGGGAAAATTATCATGTGAAGATTAAATAATAAAAAAGTAATGGTCACTTCATCCATCAAGTGGAATTGGCCATCATTGCTCCAGAATTTTTAAAAGAAAATGCAGATTTTAAAATGTGAGGATGAAGAAGCAGCCCACTTCTATAAATACCACATCTCTTGACTTAAGAGAGGTTCCCAACTTGGCTCACTATAACCTAAGTAAGGAGTGAGGTGCATAGAGGAGAAGGAGAACTCTCCAAGGGTGAAAGAGCTTATCTTGCTAAGGAGAAGGAGAAGAAAGGCAGCACTAGGGACCTAAGAGGAAGCAACTTCAAGCAAGAAGAAGAGGTGTCAGGAGAACTTCCCAAAGGAACTTTCTTAGTATTTTTTAAGCTTTTGCTTCGTGTTTTTTTTCTTAGTTGATCATGAAAAGATCATGAATGTTATAATTTCTTTTTCATCTCTTTTGTAATGGAGAGCTAAACCTCTCTTGGGGAGGGTTGGGGCAATCCCACATGTATTGATAAATACTATAATTCTATGAAGTTTTCCTCAAGTTTTAATAAAAATCATGAACTCAATGCCTTGTTAAAGAAATTAAAGGACTATTGTGGACTTGATTGTGGACCAAAGGACAAAGGACTAATTGAACTTAAAGATTATTTTGTCTTGTGCTCCATAGCTCACCTTAGTTTTGATGCAAGATTTATGAGTGCATGAGAGCTTAGAACTATGTGAGAAAGTTCTTGAGCTTAGTGCACCTTAATCTATGCTCAACTTATGAGTGAAGCGTGTGATGCTAAGATCTACTAATTGAGCTCCATTGCTCAGCATACTTGACAGAGGGAATGGATTCATTGAGTGCTCATGAATGAGGTGACATAGTCATTAAGCCTAATGAAATCACTCCCTCTTCCACAACTATGCTTGAGGCACGTGAAGATCTTAGTGGAATCATTGCTTATAAGATCTTAAACTTTATAACCCTCATCTCCATGATTAAGAAATGAGATAAAAACTATGAATTTAAAATCTTATAAGGGTCTTTATACTGAAATAGAACCGACTGTGAGTTCATTTCAAGCACGGGACTTGAACTTGTTAATCTTTGAATTAAAACTCTAAGATGAACAATGTGCACTTGATTAAAGAGCTAAGTAAAGAAAAAATGAACGCTTGAGGAATCATCATATATAAGTTATCTACCATATCATATGGGAGAAACCCAACTCTTCTCTTCCTTTATTTAGAAGTACTTTCTACTAAGAGTTGTCGTGCTTGTTCAGGAACCAACACCAATCAATACATGTATAGCTTAAACATTAGTGATCATAGATATATTTTAGTAACAAAACATCCAATTCTATGTGGTTTGATAAATCCCAAAAATTCAAACTTTCTGCTTATTACTTCAGACCACGTACACTTGCATGAAAGTGCAGACGTATTCTAGGTCTATCAAATTACAACAATGGGAACAATTTTAATCATCAACCTACAAATTTAGAAGGAGCTTTTAACGCTTCTAAGGTGGAAACCATCTAGTTTATGCTCAGAACTAAGGCAACAATCAGCTGCCATGATGACTCAATCCAAGGGATAGAGGCATCCCTCAGAAACTTTGAAGTCCAACAAGGACAGATCTCCAAGCAGCTGACCACTCGGCAGCAAGGAGCATTGCCGAGTTCTATAGAAGTTAATCCACAGGAATTGGTGAGTGTGATTTATTCGAAAGGGGTGGAAAGTGATGATCATATTGAAGGTGGTAATTCTGTTGAAAGGGAGTTAGAGGATAGAAAAGGGGGTAGGAATCTTGATTTTGAAAAGCTCACAACCCCTAAGTGCGAAGACCGGGGAGGTTATGCATTCCTTACATGATTAAGAATAAGGTACTTTTAGATCTCCTGTGTGATCTTAGTGCCTCAGTTAATGTCATGCCCTATCATATTTATGAACATCTCAAGGTAGGAGGGATGGAGTACACCTCTATAATTCTTGAATTTGCTAATTTGGAATCATTAACTCCTTTAGGTAATGTAAGGAATGTTCCTGTAGGGTTAGGAAGCTTCATTGTCCCCACCAATTTTGTCGTTTGTGAGTGGGATATGTGGAACATAAACTCCACCATTTTCTTCAGTAGACCTTTCCTCATGAACACCAAAGTCATCATAACAGTGTGCCAGGGGGTCATGAGCATAAAAATCCAGGGTAGGCTTGAATTGATAGATCTTAAGCGTACCCTTTTCCCATTTCAAACAAAAGGTTATGGAATTATAATTTAAAAGGAATGCTAAGGAGGAGAAAATTTCATGAAACTCTCTACCTGCAAAATTTAAATCTAAGTGAAAGGAACTCCGAGGTTAACCCTAGCACATCTTCCGATAGTGAAAATAAGGAGAAAATGAAAAAGAAGAAAATGAGGAGGGGAAAAAGAAAAAAGAAAGTTTCCTCCAAAACTGAAGGCGTCGACTGTTAACGGATTGATGAGGGTGTAGGTTCGAGCACACTTTATGTTAGTACTCACCCAAATACCTCAAAAGTGTGGAAGGAGAGACCTCCTGACCTTTCTAGCAACAAAGAGACCCTTAATGAGTCGAGCTAACGATGTAAAACTGAGCGCTTCTTGGGAGGCAACCCAAGTAAAAAATTAAATAAAAAATAAAAAAATAAAAAAACTGAAGAAATCAAATGCGCTACAGTGGAAAATGTTTCAAACTTGAGCCGCTACAATGCACTGCAGCGGTAAGAATTTGAAATTGAATCACTACAGCTACAGTGCGCTACGGCAAAATTTGATGCGGTGAAGCGCTGTAGCATGCTCAGGCTCATTTTGAATTTTTCCAAGTTGTAGTTGCTGTAGCGTGCCACTGTATGCCATAACAATTTCCTCTAGCTATAGCAATCTTGACTGCCTAGGGAATCCAATGCAGTCAATTTTTACTTTTTTTAAGATTTTTAGGTAGTTAATAGGATGGTGCTGATAAACCCGCCGCCCTCCTCTTCCCTTTCTTAATTAAAGCTAGTCTCATTTATGGCATGGGGGAGCATCTTTGACCTGATTTCCATTGGCCCTCATGGAGATGTGGCTATATAAGGGGATTAAGGGGGTGGGGGGGGGGGGGGTGTATTCTTGCACCTTCTGATTTTTGCACCTATTTTAGTCACTCTCTAGCTTCCTTGAAATCTTCAGCATCCCTTAAATTTCAGCATGTCTTTAGGAAGGAAATCCATCCCAAGAAAGAAAACCGAGGCCTCCACATATGGTGGAGCCTTTAACAAAAAGATGTTCTTCTCCATCGAGGTTGAGCAAAGGTTCACTATGGTTACTTCTCAACGGAAGTTCATCCAGTAGAAATGTTTCGGGCCGATCTTGTCGGTGCCCTCCAAGCAAGTAGACCCCTGGGGATGGAGGCAGATGGCAATCACTCTAACCGTCTCTTACCCGACCATTGTTCAGGAAGTATATGCCAATGCTATTAACTCGGCAGGGCGTACAATTTTTGTTCGGGGAAATGGAGTAGTTTTTGGGCTCGAGCAAATCCAGCAATTTTATGGGTTGAGAGAGGTCGAGAACTACTCCTACTTGACCCTAATTGAATCTCTCTATGACCCCTCTGCACTCGCGAATGAACTCATCTGCAATGATGCAGATTGGAGAGGAAATCTGGCCAACATTCATCGAGTCCTCCTCACAGACTCGAGTAGTGCTTGGCTGGTTTTCATCTCCAGCTTCATCATGCCAATGGGACACCTTAGCGAAGTGACCCGTTCGAGGGAGCTACTCATGTGTGTGCTCCAAAGGCCTGGAGAAATTCGTATCTCAGGCATCATTTTTTAGCAGATCTAGAATGCCCTGAACGGGTCCTGCGCCGCGCTTGCGTTTGGGTCATTAATCTCAGGCATCTGTGTGGCTCAAGGGGTCAAGATCCTTTCCTCTGACACCATCGTTCCCAAGAATGGAAGCAGGCTTAGAAGAGGAGGGGAGAAGAAGGAGAAGCTTCAGCTTCAACTAGCCGTTCTTACTTGGAAAAATTGTTGATGCTGATCTACGCTCAACAAACTAACTTGGGTAAGGCTGTGGCCACCGACATGCAGTTTTGCAAAAGAAATTGCCTGGTAGCACGAATTCCAATCAGAATTCCATGAAGTCCTTGGAACGATGTTCCAAGATTGGAGCTTGCAAGGAGGGCCGGATGGCTCTTTGCTAGCACAACCACCTGTTGGCGACCCTATCCTGGACACCCGTTGGCCGTGTGACTACACCTACCAGGAAATGGAAGAGGAAGACGAGGAGGAAAGCGAGGTTGATGCCTAAATTAGGTTGTAATCTTTCTTGTTCTCATTTTTAGTTTCTCTTTTTGTGTTTTGTTTTTCTTAAAAGAAATAAATTATGGATTTTCATATTTTTAAAATCTTTCTATGATTTGTAAGAGAAAATTTTTTTTGAACTTTTCAAGACTATGAAAGTTACAAAAATATCAATGTAGAAATTAATTGTCAACCAAAATTTGCTTAACAAAAAATGACTAAACTCATCGACAGCATTAAATCATCTAACAAATGAATAATCCTAGGTTGTGACTAGTCTCCAAAAATTTAACAAAATTAATGCTAAGGTCTCAGTGTGGGGGATAGCTTAGAAATCAAAACTAGTGATTGAATTGAGTAAACTAAAGAGCGTGATAGGCTCTTGTAGGACTTTATGATCATAAAGAATTGGAATTGAGATGAAGAAAAACATCTCTCCCTAAAGCTGAAAAAGAAAATAAAAATAGGGATGAAGAAAAATATCTCTCCAAAAAAAAATGAAATAGGATGATGAAAAATATCTCTCATAAAAATATTAAACATATTTGCGATTCATAAGAAGGAGCACATATGGCACAAAACTCTTGATTACATACTTCCTCACTAGTTTAGTGAATTCCAAAGAACCTCTCCCATCATGTAGCATCAGGCATTACGTAACTTAAAATTGGAGTCTAGTCTATCAACCATAGTTCATAACCGGAGTTAGAAAAGTTTAATGGCGGAAATTTTGATTGTCATTTCAGTTAAGCATAAAATTTTGAACTGCAATCAAATTCACATTGACATCACATATTGACTCTCATACCTTAGAAATAGAAAAAATTGTTTTTTGAGCTAACTCGAGGATGAGCAAAAATCTAAGTGTGGGGGTGTGATGATTCCATAATTAAGATACTAAATAAAGAAAAAATCTAATACAAATCCTTATTAGAAATAGCCCACCATGATCAAATTTTGCTTATTTCTAGGTAAAATATGAGCTCAGCAATTTCTAGAAGAATCTGGAGTACTACTGCAATTTCTAGGAGACAACTACTGCAGCGCGCTGCAGCGCGCCACAGCGCGCTCCAGGTAATGGCATGTAGAAAGCACTAACCTAAGGGGTTTCTAAAATCTAGAGTGATTCCACTACGGTGTGCCACAACGCGCCATAACGCACTGTAGCGGGTAAGTTTTCGAAATTGAATCGCTACAGCGCGCTACAGCTGGAGAGTTTACGAAACTCAATCGCTACAATGCACTGCAGTGGGTAAGTTTTTGAACTTAAACTGCTACAGCGCGCTGCAACGAGTGAGTTTTCAAAACTGAATCACTATAACACGCTGCAGCGGGAGAGTTTTTGAAACTGAATCACTACAGCCGCTACTGTGGGCAAATTATCGGACTTAAAATCGCTACAGCGCGCTATAGAGGGCACCAAAATTCTGTCATCTCAGGGAATTAATCGCGGTTGAGACATGACTCCCAGCCTATTCCTTGTCTCCCAGTTGCGATATCTTCTGTAGCAGAATATCTTTTAAGGGAAAAATGAAGGTTTTGAAATGATTTTGTGATTAAGAAATGGAAAAGGAGATGTCATGTCATACCTTAAGTGGGCTAAGCACTCATGATAGCTGGAATATGGAAGGAAAGAGGCAAAATTTGAATGCAAGAAAGGAGATTGAATCCTCTATAAATGCAGCTTTTCTGCATAAGAGAATGGTTCCCAATTTTTACTCAAAAATTCTAGCTTTTTAGAAGGCTGCATAGAAGAAGGAGGAGGCCTCTCCAGAGGAGGTTAAAGAGACTATTGCTAGAGGAGAACGCAGTCAAGCTGCACTAGGGAACTAAGAGAAAGGAAGAGAAGAAGAAGAGGAAAGAGATCCAGAGAACCCCATTAAGGGTTGTTCCTAGTAACTCTAAATTTTGCTTTTGATTTCTTTTTAGTGGATCATGAAAGGGTATTCATACTTGTATGTTTTTCTTCTTGTCTCAGCTATAATATAAGGCTAGACCTCCTTTGGGGAGGGTTGGGCTAAATCCATTGTGATATGTAAAGGACTTAATGAATATTGGAGAACTTCCTCAAGTATTGAAATAAAAATCTATGTTGAATGACTTAATGAGATCACTAAGAAATAATGTTGTGGACTAAATGAATAAATAAGTCAAGTAATTATAACTATAAATATTAACACCTAATATAATGTCATGTGCTCCATATATCATTGCTTAGTTTAGAGCTAGACATGCGTGCATTTGTGCTTAGCTATGTGAGAATTTCTTGAGCCTAATTGCACCATGCTCTAAGCTCAACTAAGAAGTCGAAGCGTGTGAGCTAAGACCCACTAACGGTGCTCTGTTGCTCAGCATACGTGAAAGGAGGCAAAGGATTTATTGAGAGCTCATAGATGTTGTGAAATAGTCCATGAAGCCCAATGAAACCACTTCCTTATCTAAACTGTGCATGACGCATGTGATGCTCATTAGTGGAATCAATGCTCATGAGATCGCTCAACTAAAACTATTATTTTGGCAACCTAAATGTAGAAAAATTGAGATGCCCTAATTGCGATCTCATGAAGATCTTTGTGCTAAAATTGAACTCTAGTGTGTTCATTTCATACATAAGATTTGAAATTGTAGGAATTAGAGGTCAACTCTAAGGAATGCAACATGCACTTGATTATTTAGAATTAGCATGAAAGAATGAGAAGTTCTTGAGAATTAATTCAACATGAGTTCTTATTAGTTCACATAGAGGAAACCCAACTCTCCTCTCTAAATCCAATAGTTTCTTAAATCAAAATTATTGCTTGTTAACGGAACTAAATCAAGCTAAAATAATATCGTTTGAATAATATTGAAAATAGATATACCTTAATAACAAGACACACCCTTCCCTGAGGATGATAAATCTCGAAACTTACCTTCTAAATTATTATTTCAGACCACGTACACTTGCATATGAGGGTAGAAGTGTATTCTACAGTCTGACAAGCTCCAACAGGTGTTGTGCTCAAACCCATCACTTCAGATTTTCCTTTTTCTTCTTGTTTCCCCTCAGAGTTGGGTTCAAGTGCTCCCCTTTTCTTCCTCCTTCCCCTTTAAGTTTTCTTTTTACTTTTTGCCTATTCCCAAGCATTTCCTCCAGATGAGGTGCTTTTGTTACTCACTGAATTTTGTTCAATTAACATAAGTGTCTCTAGATCAATATCCCCATGTTGATATTCAATCCTAAATTTTCTTTTCTAATGCAATTCTATATTCATTTGTTTATAAAATATGGGCTTAAGGTCGATATCATCAATTTTTCCATTTATTCTAACTGTCATTATCCACCGTGCTACATTTATGATTGCCTTGGTGGTCATAAGAAAAGATACTCCAAATATTCTAGTAAAATTTTCATTCCATCTATCACATTCACAAATTATAAAATCAATCGGAACTATATAGCTTTCTCGATCCATAACAACATTCTTGAGCGCACCTAAAGGGGTTAATGAATATAAGTTGGCAAACTCTAAAATGGTAGGGGTGCTCTCCATCCCCCTAATTCTCAGTCTCTTATATATGTAATAAGGCATCACATTGTTTAAGTCTCCTATATCATACAAGGGATTTAAAATAACCTCACCCTCTATGAAGCAGAGAATATTCATCCGACCTGGGTCCTCAATTTTTTTTGCAATTAAGCTCTCTTCTAAAATCTTAGCATTAATTCTCCCATCTCCCAAGTCATTAGTTTCCCTTCCATAGCTATATTCTTGGAAGACTTTTTCTATCTTATTGGATTAATGATGCTAACTATCTCCCTAGGATTCACTTCAGTCAATCTAGGTAAAGTCCCTTGTTATCAAATGGACAGATATTGGAAAATTTGTCCTAGTTGAACTTCAATGTTCCTAAGAGAGGCCCCAATCCCTTGGATTGATGCATCATGATGGTTTATAGTCATTTCGATCCTTCTTATAAATTGTGTGATTTCTGCATTGAAAGTGTGGAATGCTCCTTTAAGGCTTAAATTTTGGGGTTGCTGGTTGTTGCTATAATTTTTCCCTTATTTATTTTGTGAGTTATTTCCATTAAATTTTCAATTTGTGTTGTTCTTGCTCAAAGAGAAATTTGGATGATTTCTCCATCCAGGATTATAAGTATTGGAATAGGGATTATTTAGCCCATGGTTTTTGTTTGCATTATTATTCCTTAAGTAATTTACTTGTTCAGTGTTTGAAGGTGCAAAAGGATTATTTAAGTTACAGTTATCATTACTATGTTTACCCACACACAAATCATAATAAGTTTCTTGCGCATTGTTCTAGTTCATGTTGCCAATAATTTGATTCAATGCATTTATCTCATTCTGGAGGGATAAGATTTAATTTGCCTCATCAACATTATTAACTTCTTTCTTATTAGAGTTAAGCCTTTGAGTAGGCCATTGATAAGCATTATTTGTCATTATTCTAACAAGGAATAAGCCTCCTCCTAGGATTTGCTACTTAGGTACCCTCCAACTGCTGCATCAATCAGAGTTCGAGTGGGTGCATTCAGTCCATTATAGATTATCTGAACTTTCATCCACTATGGGAACCCATGATGAGGACATCACCTCAGACACTCCTTAAAATGTTCCCATATATCATAGAGTGTCTCTCCCTCATATTTGCAAAAGTTGGTTATTTCAATCCTTAACCTAGCTGTCTTAACAGGTGAGAACTATTTGGCTTGGAATTTCTTAGCCAAATCATCCTAGGTGCAAATTGAGTAATTAGGAAAAGAGCTGAGCCAATTTTTTGCTTAGTTCTTAGAGAGAATGGGAATAGCCTAAGTCTAATGGCATCACCAGCAACACCATTATACCTAAAAGTATCACATATCTCCAAAAAGTTGGAGATGTGTGGGTTTAGATCCTCAGTGGCTAACCCCCAAACTAACTATTTTAAACCATATTTAGGGTTGATGGCTTTATCTCATTAGCAGTTATGTTTGGCTGAACAATTGCATGAGAAATTCCTCTCACAATAAGTAAAGCATAGTCTCTCAATGCTCTCGCTCTCCTACTACCCCCACCAAATTATCATTTACACTTTCCATATCTAATTGAGCTTGATTTAAAATTAATTGTTCTCTCCTAGCTCATAATTAAGCTCTTTCATTTTCTGGATCCAAAAGTATGTCAGAACAGTCTCTTTTGTTCATACAAGTCTAGTTTCAAATCAAGGGGGGTTCATGGTAATAGGAATTTAAAGTAAAGAATAGAAAAACTAGTTTAATAAGAAATAAGCTAGAAGCAATAACTAGTGAAATTACAAAAATTGAAAAAATATGTGCAGTAAGTAAAATTTCAAAAGCAATTTCTAGCAAATTGTCTTTAATACAAAACAAATAACTGTTCCCCGACAATAGTGCCAAAAACTTGACAGACAAAAAATACACATCTGCGTTCACACGCAAGTGCACGTGGTCTAAAATAAAAAGGGATTGGAGTTCCGAGAATAATCATCCACTGAGAACGAAGTGTTTTATTACTGAAGTTTATTTGTTTTCACTGATGTTTGAACAATTGTTTAGTTTGTTTTTTTGTTCCAATTTAGCAATCAGAGTTTCATTGATTATAAACTACAAATTGAGAAAGAAGGGAGAGTTGGGTTTAACATGTAATTCATTGAAGGATCTAGTGCAAGTACTTTCCTTTGTCAATTTCCCAATGTTAAATTACTTAAATGCCTTAAGTATAATCAAGCAACACTAGTATTCCTTAGAGTGTTCCCTAATTAGAACTAAGTTATGTCTAGTGCTCAAAGATAAACTCAAGAAGGTTCAATCCCAGCACATAGACCCTCACGTGATTAATATTTGTTAAATTTGATACTTACATCTAAGTTTTCAAATCTATGGTTTTAATTGTGTGATCATATAAACTTGATTCCACCCAATAGCATCATATGCGTATGTTCTCAGTTTAGCTAAGGAAAAGAATCATTGGGCTAAGCAGGTTATGTCACATCACCCCATAATACTCAACACTTCATCTTCCTCCATTAACTGAAATGAGCTATGGAGCACATTTGGTAGCTCTTGGCTCACATGCATCAACTTCTCAGCTTAGCTAGAGGAACAATGCTACAATGCTCAAAATCTTGTCACTTGGCTCTTGTCAGTTGTGCTCATGTTCCTAACATAAGCTAATGATGAGCGGTGGAGCTCTAAGATCTTTTAATTTTCCATTGATATGCTCATCAATTCAAACCTAAGGAATTACACTAATTTTCCTCACACAGTGAATATTATCACATATATCTATTGTGAGGATGCTCAATGTGCATGTCCTTAGTTCTGAAAGGAGAACTAGTTTGATGGCTTTCCTAGTTTTAAATGAACATTACTTAAGAATATATATTCATGAATCATCATTCATCCAAGCAATTATTTATACTAATAATCAAGAAATGACTAAAGAAATTTATTCATTAACAGATTGCGTACGAACACTATTTAATTCCTTCAAATTATTATATGCTTAGGCCCAATCCTCCTTAAGGAGGGTTTAGGCTTTCATTACAAAAGAAGCACAGGAAAAGAAATTCAAAACATTAGACCCTTGCATGGTTTTTTACAGAAAAGAAATTAAGAAAAGAGGTTGAGATACAATACTAGGAACTACTGTCGCATTCAATGGATCTTCTCTCAATCACCGATCTCTTGCTCTTCTCTATTTCTAGAGCTTGATTCCTCTCTCCTTTGGTGATACTCTATTCCTTCCTTGGAAGGGGCTTCTCTCCTTTCCTTCAAATTTTTGCACCTTCAAATATTTAAGAGCTTGAATGTCAAAATGAGGAACCCCTCTTTAGTCTTTCTCCTTGGCTTTTATAATCTTTGAAATCCTGCTCAGCATTTGTGCATTCAACATTTTCCTCTTCTTGAGAATTGTATTATAATTAAGATTTATTTATTTATTCCATTGAAAATGAGGAGGTTTAATTGATTTGTCATTAATTTTTGTCGTGGGAAGGGGAAAGATTAAGTCTATTCCTCTTCCCAATGCTGATTTGGATGCCTATTCTAGAGCAGTTTTACGGCGGGGGCTACAACACGCTATAGTGCGCATGGGCGCGCTACAAGGTTTTGCTTTAGAATTTTTGCTATGTGAATTTCTGCTGTGGCACGTGATAACACTGGACTCTCTATCTTGTGCTTGCTGTAGCGCACTATATTTCCAAGCTCCCTACCTTGTGCCTGCTATGGCACGCTGTAGCGTAGGGCTCTCTATATTGTGCCCACTTTGGCGCATTGTAGCACCGAGCACTATGCCTTGTGCCTCCTTTGGCACACTGTAGCACCGAGCTCTTTATCTTGTACCCCCTGGGATGCACGATAGTGCCGAGCTCTCGGTCTTGTGCCCATTGTGGCACGCGATAGCGCCAAGCTCTCGAGCTTGTGCATGCTGCAATGCGTCGTGGCATGCCAGGGTGCACTGGGGCGGTTTACTTTGCTCATCTCTTATCCAGATAAAGCAGTGCAAACACATCAAAGTATACATTTCTAGCACAAATGTGTATGTTTTTATTCATTTATTTTACTATAAATCTTAGATTTATCAACTCGCTAAGAGCATTATGAGTTCATGGTCATATTATTTGGTCTTACTAATGCTCTATCCATCTTTATGGACTTGATGCAAGGAATTATTAGATCATATTTGGATAAGTTTGCAATAGTATTTATTGATGATATTCTAAGAGTAAGAGAGAACTAAAAAATCATCTAAGAGCCATTCTGGAAACTCTAAGGCAATATTAGAATTTTGGCAAGAATCGGTATCTTTCTTCGGCCATGTAGTTGATGCTAAAGAAATCAAGGTCGATTAGAAAAAGATAAGCGCCATTCAGGAATGGCCCTAAACAAAGACCATGACAGATATTTGCAGTTTTCTCTGTTTATTTGGATATTATCGAATATTTGTTAAAGGATTTTGGCAAATAGCTGTACCTTTAACCAAATTAACATAGAAAGAAATTCCATTCATTTGAAGTCAACAGTGCAAGGAATCTTTATAACAATTAAAACAAGCATTAACAATCGCCATAGTATTAACTCTATCACAAGAGACAAGAAATTATCAAATTTATGCTGATGCATCCATAGTAGGGCTTGGATATGTTCTCATGCAAGAGAAGAAAGTAGTAGTATATGCATCTAGGCAATTTAAAATTCATGAAAGGAACTATCAAGTGCATGACTTAGAACTAGCAATAGTAGTATTTTCTTTAAAAATATGGAGGCAGTACCTATATGGAGTGAGATGTGAAATTTTTACTGATCATCAAAGTTTAAAATATATTTTCACTCAGAAATAGATGAACTGTTGATAAAGGCGAAGGTTGGAATTGATCAGAGACTACAACTTAGACATGCATATCATTTTGGTAAAACTAATGTCGTAGTTGATGCCCTCTGTAGAAAAGCAAACTTAAATGCTATAATGGCAAGTTCATTAATGGAAGAATTCAAAAAGTTATGCATAAAGCCTATTAATGGAAAGCAATTAAATAATTTACTTGAAAATAACATTACAAAGCTTATGTTCATGCAACGCATAACAATTTCCCAAGAGAATGAAAATGGATATACTAAGCTAAAAGCAAACATCAAAAATGGTCGCATAACGGACTTACACCTACAAAAAAGAGTTTATATTTATCATGGAAAAATAATTTGGATTCTAAATAATTTTTACATTCGTAATCAAATTCTAACTGAAGCTCACAACTCAAGGAACATAATTTACACTAGAATAATAAAATGTATAGAGATTTGAAAGAGTCCTTTTGGTGACCTAAACTAAAGAAACATGTAGCAAAATATATTGCTAAATATCATGTCTGTATTTTGGTAAAAGTAGAACATCAAAGGCGAGGTGGACTATTACATCTATTAGATATCCCAGAGTTGAAATTATCAGATATTTATATGACCTTTATGATGGAATTTCCTAGAAGCTGTACTAGAGTAGACGCGATTTGGGTAATCTTAGATCGTCTAACAAAATTAGCACATTTCCTTTTGATTAAGCAAATAGATTTACCTCCTATTTTTGGAAGGCAGTACATCAAGATTTGAAGACAATATTAGCTATAAGTACAACATTTCACCATCAAACAAATGGTCAGACGGAGTGATTAAACCAAGTATCTTAAGATCTTTTTTGATTATGCATATTAAACTTTGGCGGTAGTTGGGAAGATCACCTTCTATTACGGGAGTTTGCTATCAGTCATGTATTGGAATAACCCCATATGAAGCTCTGTATGGCAGAAAATGTAGCAAGTCATTGGCCTGGACTGAAGTAGGAGATGTTCAGTTATACGGATCTGATCTAGTTGAGGAGACTAATATGAAAATTCATCTGATAAAGAGTAGGATTGCTAGAGCTCAAGATCGACAAAAGAAATATTGTGATGCTAAACATCAAACGCTAAAATTTCAAATAGGCGATCATGCCTATCTAAAGGTAAGCCAAAATATTAGGTTTAGATAATCGGAAATTACAGAGTCTCCACATCCCAATGGTAAGAGTATAATAGAAGAATTTATCAGAATAAGCAGTCACTTGGAAAAGAGAAGACTCCATGATGAAGAATTGCACAACACTATTCAATATATCAAATATTATTCTCACTCATAAATAAATTTTATTTGCGTGATATCTAGGATGACATCATTTTTAAGTAAGGGAGTCTGTAATTACCCAAGTTATTGCTAGGATAATTAGGACTAAACCCAACTCAAAAATCAGGATCCTGAGTGACTTCAAAATTAGTGCTAACTAAATGTACCATTGGATAGAATATATTTTTGTGATTGTAATGCCTAAGTTTGGGAGTAATCTGGGTAGCCGTAATCTTGAATTAATTTCTGAATTATTTAAATTTAGTAAATTAGGAAAACTAAATACAAGTTCAAATTCATCAATTTTTATATTGTTAGATTAATAATATTATAAAAAGGTTATAGAAATAGTTTTTCTAAAGTTAGAGCTCTAGATTGATAATAATTAATTTTTGAAGTTTTTATCTTAGGTAAGAAATGAGGAAAATTTTTCTATTCTTTTCTTCATCTTCTTCATTTAATAATAACAATAATGTTATTATTATTATTATTATTACTAATATTATATTTCCATTTATACAATCTTTCTTTTTTTCTTATATATGTATATATTTTCTAATTTCTAAAACTTTCATTTCTATCACATTCTTTTTTTTCTTTATATGTATATATTTTCTAAGTTTTACTGCTTTTATTTCTATTATTTTCTTTTTTTTACTATATATGTATATATTTTCTAATTTTTACAACTTTCATTAGTGTCATCTTTTTATGTATGTTTATATTTTTAATTTTTACAACTTTCATTTTTGTCAATTTTTTTCTATATATGTATATATTTCCTAATTACTACAACTTTTATTTCTGTCATTTTCTTTTTTTTCTATATAAGTATATATTTCCTAATTTCTATAAATTTTACTTCTATTATTTTCTTTTTTTTCTGTATATATATGTATATATATATATATATATATCCTAAATTCTATAACTTTTGTTTCTATTATTTTTCTTTTTTATTATAAATGTATATATTTTCTGATTTCTGTAATTTTTATTTATGTCTTTTTTTTCTATATATATATATATACATTTCCAAATTTTAGCAACTTCATTTTAGTCATTTTTTTTCTATATATATATATATATATATTACTTATAAGAATTAAAAAAAACTATTATTTTTAATATATAAAAATAAATAACTAAGAGAATATTAATATTGATATTTTTACTAAAATAAAATGAATTTTTTTTTTATTTTATTATTTCATTTGCAACTTTTGCATCGTTATTAAGGTTTGACCCACTTTGATATATTTATATGAGATTTTATACTCAGAACTTGAAATAAATAATTATAAATCAGTATCATGGTTTCATTCAGGTTGATCTTAGATTTGTACATATAATACGCTAAGCAAGGACAGACTGATATCTAGAGAAATAATGAGACTGCATATAGTCTTTGAGGGGGAATGTGTAGTTAGTCGAGAACCCATATTTCAGATAGTAAGATAGATGTATCTAACTCCTCGATAATTCTATAACTTTGTCTAACATAATAAATATTTTATATTATTGTATTTTCTTATAAAATGAGCACATATCTTAAATATGTATATTTCATTTATAATCGTGATAGAATTGAAAGTTATAGAAATTAGGAAATATATATAACTATAGAATAAAAGAAAATGACAGAAATAAAAGTTACCAAAATTAGGAAATATATGCATATATCATAAGAAAAAAATATTTGAGAAATAAAATTTACAAAAATTAGGAAATATATACATATAAAGAAAAAAAAAATGATAGAAATAAAAGTTATTGAAATTAGGAAATATATTCATTATAAAGATAATAATTATTGATCTTAAGTCTGCACAGATAATATGTTAGGCGAGTATAAATTGATATCTAGAGAAATAAGGAGACTGTATATAGTCTTTGAGGGGGAATATGTAGTTAGATAGACGTATCTAACTCCTCAATTATTTTATACCTTTATCCAAAAGGATAAATATTTTATATTGTTGTATTTTATTTCAGAATGAGCATATATCTTAAATATGTATATTGCATCATAATTATGATAATTTTGCAAGCATATCATACTTAAATATCACACTATATTTGTATATGCTTCTTATGCAGAATTATGCTGCTTAATATTATATGCAAATTTTGATATCCTACAAACCTTACTTAGACTTTTGTGTCTAATTAAATATTTTCTTTTCTTTTCTTTTCTTTTCTTTTCTTTTTCTTGGTTTACCCTATCATATATATATATATATATATATATATATATATATATATATATATATATATATATATATATATATATATATATATATATATTATAATTCAGGAACAATCTTTGGATCAAGTCTTTGAGGCAAAGCTAATGCATGATGGAGCAACTTAAATGCTTATTTTCTTAAAGTTTTAAATATTTGTTTAGTGTAATAAATTTTGTATAACAGTTATTATCTTTATAATAAATATGTTTCCTTTATTATTCTAGTATTTCTAAATGTTATAGTGAATGTGGAAGTGTGTATTTTATATGCCTATAAATATATTATTATACTAAACCCCAATATAATTCTAAGGAGTGAGCACCTAACGCTGGATTAACTATGCTGACCCAGCAGTGGATCTCCACAGGAATGCAAAAGATGACGTTCTGCTAGCAGAAAACAAACTCGTTAAAAAATTTGTCGACGTATTTCTAGAAGATCTACCTGGGTTACCACCCATCAGAGAGGTAGAATATTCAATCAAGTTAATTCCTAGAATGCAACATATTTCTAAGGCTCCATATAGAATGCCACCCAAGGGACTACAAGAGTTAAATGAACAGCTGCATGAACTTATAAATAAAGGCTTCATTATGACAAGTATGTCTCCTTGAGGAGCGCATGTTCTATTTATTAAGAAGAAGGATGGTTCCATATAGTTTAGAATAGACTACCGCGAGTTAAAGAAGGTAACCATCAATAATAAATATCCTCTTCCTAGAATTGATGATATGTTCGATTAGTTGTTGGGTGTCATAATATTCTCTAAGATCGACTTAAGATCATGCTATTATCAATTAAGAGTCAAGGATGCAGATGTTGAGAAAATAACATTCATGACTCATTATGGCCATTTTGAATTTTTAGTGATGTCTTTCAGACTCACTAATGCTCCGTCAATCTTCAAGGATCTAATGCAGCATGTTCTGAAACCAATCATAGATAAGTTTTCTATAATTTTTATCGATGACATTCTTATCTACTCTATGAGTCATTTAGATCATGAAATTTATCTTAGTGCTATTCTCAAAATTCTTAGAATCCATAAGCTTAATGCAAATTTTGGTTAGACTCGATTACATTCTTATGGCATTTGGTGGATGTCCAAGGAATCAAAGTGAATAAGAAGAAAGTTAGTGCAATCCAATAATGGGTACATCCTAAGTTAATAATAGGCATTCATAGCTTTTTGGGGTTAGCTAGATACTATAGGAAGTTTGTTAAGGGTTTTTCTAAGATTGCTTCAATGTTGACAAAGTTGACTCAAAAAGCAGTATTGTTCAATGCAATTATTATTATAAATAAGCTTTTCAAAAGCTTAAGATGGCTCTAACGTTAGCATCAATTTTAGTTCTTTCTATATAAGGTTTTAACTATCAAGTATACATTGATGCATTAGGAATTAGATTAGGATGCGTACTCATGCAAGACATGAGAGTTATTGCATATGCTTCTCATCAGCTAAAACTGCACGAGAAGAATTATCCTATCCATAATCTAGAACTTGCAAGTGGAGTGTTTACTTTGACAATTTGGCGACATTTTTATGTATGGTGTTAAATGTGCAATCTTCACTTAACATCAAATCTTAAAGTACATATTCACCAAGAGTGAGTTGAACTATCATTAGAGAAGATGGCTTGAACTCATAGTGATTCTGATCTTAGTATTCATCATCATCCAAGAAAAGCTAATGTACTAGCAGAGGCTCTTAGCCATTGTACTACTCTTTATTCGATGATTGCTAAAAGTCCTTTAGTCGATGAATTCCAAAAGCTAAATATAAAACTTACGTGTAGAGAAATGTTAAATGAGATGATAGAAATGAGTTTAATTGAACCAATCTTTATCATAGATGTCTCCATCTTGAAAACTAAGGATGAAGATTATCTTAAGCTGAAAGCTAATATTGAAAGTGGTCATTTTGGATACTTGCGATTTTGTGGAAACTCTATATACCAAAGGAATCAAATCTAGATTCCAAAGTCTATGCATCAAGAGATCTTAATTTAAGGTCGTAATTTTGGATATGTAATGCATCTAGGAAGCGCTAAGATGTATCAAGACCTAAGTAAATCATTTTGTTGGCTAGGTATGAATAAAGGTGCGGTTGAATTCATAGTAAAATATCATGCCTGGTAGATTATTGTATCAATTAGAAATTACAGAGTGGAAGTGGTTTGATATTTTAATAAACTTCATTATGGGATTGCTTTGATCAAAATCAGGTACCGTTGCAATTTGGGTTATAGTTGGTTGTATAACCAAGTCTGCTCATTTTATTCTAATTTGTTGGATTGACTCTGTAGAAAAGCTTTCTAAGCTATACATCAAAGAAACTATCTGATTGCATAGAATTTCAAAGTCTCTAGGATCTAATCATGATAACAAGTTTCCCTCTAAGTTTTGGCAGGCAGTACATCAGGACCTAGGTATCACCATAGCAATAAGTACAGCCTTTAATCCCCTAATTGATGGCCAACTAAAAAGAGTAAGTCAAGTGCTAGAGAATTTATTAAGGCTCTGAATTCTAGACTTCAATGGAAGTTGGAAGGATCATCTATTGCTAGTTGAATTTGCTTATAATAGAAGTTGTCAAGCTAGCATCGAGATGGCTACTTATGAAGTGTTGTATGGTAGAAGATGCAATACTCCATTGTCCTAGTCTAGAATGGGAGATATTCAATTTTTAGTCTGAATTAGTTGAAGAAACAAATATAAATGTCTGAACCATTTAGCTAAGGATTTAGACAGTACAGTATTATTAGAGAAAATATCATGATTCTTTTTATTATTCATTAAAATTTCAAGCAGGTGATCTGGTTTATCTGAAGGCCAGTCTAATGAAAGGTGTTTATACATTTTGCATTGCTATTAAACTTAGTCTCAAATTTGTAGGATCATTTGAAGTGCTATCCAGAATCTGATCATCCATCTATACGTTGAAACTACCAGATGATTTCTCTTTAGTTTGCAATATCTTTCATGTTTCCTCACTCAAAAAATGTTTTTGTGAACGCATTCATCACATTAAAATTTCTACTTCAAGTCTGCAACTTGATATGTCTTATGTTGAAGAACCTACCAAGATCTTGGGTAATCAAGTAGCTCATAAGTTGATCCATTCCTATGGTTAAAGTTCAATGGCAAAATCAATGTGTTGAAGAAGCCACTTGGGAAAAAGAAGTGGATATGCATCAAAAATACTCAAAGCTTTTTAAAAATTCTAGTACTTTTTAGACTTCTTTAATTTCTATTATTGATACTTCCTTATTATTGCTTAGGTGATATAAAAATCTTAGTTGTTACCCTAGCTAAATCAAGTTAATTTAAGCTAAACCAAGCTTTAATTTTCATTCCATTATACTCAATGGGTCATTTAAACCTAACCCTAGAAGTTTGAAATCCATCGAAGCTCATTTTAGCAATTTGGCTATTTTGCCTATTTTTGGATCCTGAATACTAGCAAAAAAAATTTGATCTCCAAATTACAATTTGATTGTATTTTTGAATTCCTCACCCCCAAAATAGCTAAGGGTAAAATTTTAGGAATTTTTGGAGGTCATTTAGGCCTATTTTGGATTTAATTTAAATTGGTTCAATTACAATTTATGTTTTATAAACATTTCCTAATTGCAAATATATCCTCTCTCCAACGGTCAGTTGCCTCCATACCACGGGCACCATCCGGACCATAGATTATACGGATCTGATCCAATGACCCACGCCTTTGATCGAATCCATCTCATCTCGCTCGTTCTGCAGTTCTGAGATGGGATCTGACGAAATCTAGCCATCTGCCTTAAGTATCCACGATCGCCCGTTGGATTTCTTGATCCAATCTGATGGTTGATCTAGCATCCACACTCGGCCATTAGCTGTCTAAGGATTAAGATAGTTCTCCTCCAACCTAAGACCAATCAGACAGCCCTGGAGACTCCCACGATTGTGGATTGTCTATTTCTCAGCTTGCATCGGGCAGAGATATCCCTTTGTACAACGACATCAATAGGTAGGTCTACCACTCTCGTGCCATGTCAGGGAGGTCATTGCGATCCTTGCCTTCAACTCCTGAGCACCCCCAATTGATGTCGAGGCCCGCCCACCCCAATTGAGGTAAGTGATGAAGCACCCTCAGGCCAAACCTATGCCATGGTTCCCAACCTCTGTAACCACCCCTGGACCTCTCAATTGCCTATAAATGCTTCCCTGTAGTCACAGTGAATCCCTTTGCTCACTAAGCACCTTCAATCCTTCTCTTACTTCCTCTCAGTGATCCTGACAATTTCCAGTGCTATGAACCGCTGATAGAGTGAGTGTGTTTAGTATTCAGACCCTCTGCTAACTACTAGGAACCTCTAAAATCTTTAGTGATCTCAAATTCCCTTTGTCATGCCTTACTTCACCATCTCCAGGTACTACCTTCACCCCATTGGATCGGGTAGATCCAATATTAATCCATTAGCATCTAAGATAGCTCTGGGATGTTCTGAATGCTTTTCCATATTCCTTGTGATGCATGGAATCAGTTGGGATTGAACGGGTTCAATCCAGATAGTGAGAAATCCACTATCTGGATAGAACTCAGTCCAGATGAAGTGTCGACACTTCTCTTGAGTTTCGAGCCTCAATTCCTATTAATTCCATTTGTTGATCGTTTGTGTGATCTAACCAGGCCCAATGTGATTGTCCCTAGGGTCTAGGCTAGCTTGACTTGATCATCTTGATTGATTAGGTTCTGCAAAGAGTTTGCAATCAAGCTCGAGTAAGGACCTGATGATCTAGGCCATCCCAACCATTGTGGCCATAAGGCTTCTATCTGCCTCACCAGTGGGATGGTGTAGGGATCGAGCTCTAGCCAATTGTTGCCTCTGTGAGAAGAGTTAACTCTTCACAGTAAACCCTAGGATAGGAGATTAAATCTAAATATTGGGATGTTACCTTAGCACCGAATACTCGATTAGAAGAAAATAAATCAAGTATAAATGCTAAGTGGCCAAGTCACTTTATGAGTAGTTATTTAGTTAAGATAAAGTTATACAATTTAATGCAATAGAAGATACATGATAAGGAGATACATGTAAATACAACATTACAAGTATTTTCAATATAAGTAATTAGAATAATCCACTCATTCATCCCAAGCAGTTACAAAATAATAAACACAATATAGATTATTTAAGAGTAGGTAAAAGTAACTTAAGCAAACTCAAGCAGTTTATAATTTAATTATTATAAGTCTTTTAAAGATAAGAGTAAAAGGAAGTAAGTAGGTCTCTCTCTCACTTGCAAAAAAATGAAAGTAAATATCTTTAATTAAGCGAAAGCAAAAATTCTTTATAAGTTCTAACAGACTATAAATACACGTCCGCGCTTGCACGCAAGTGTACGTGGTCTGAAGTAATAAGTGAAAAGTGTGACTTTTCAGGAATTTATCGATCCTCAGGGAATTGGTTGATTTGGCACTAAGGTGTATATATTCTCACTAATGTTTAAGCTATAGTATGTATTGGATGAGTGGTCTAAAATTAGCACAAATATTCACTAAGTAAAAATAGCAAGATTTAAGAAAGAGGAGAGTTGGTGCCATCCCACATGTCATGACATAATATTCATATAGATTGGTTGCTCAAGCTTTATCATTTAATGTAATTAAATTCAAGTGCACATTGTTGTCCTTGAGTCTAGCTCAAGGTCTTACAAGTTCAAATCTCGTGCGCAAAATGAACTCACATTCGGTTCTACTTTGGCACAAAGATTCTTGTAACATTCTTAGGAATTAAATTTTAATCTTATTCTCTTGATTAAGGAGAGCTTGATTTTTAAACCTTGGGATCTTATAAGCATTGATTTCCACTATGAGCATCACTCGCATCATACATAATTGAGATGAGGGATTCACATGTTGGGCTCAACGACTATGTCACTTAGTTTATGAGCACTCAACACTTCCTTCCTCTACCTCAATTATGTTGAGCTAAGGAGCTCATTTAGTCGGTCTTAGCATCACTTGCTTCAACTCTTTGGTTGAGCTTAGATTGAGGTGCATTGAGCTTATGAACTTTCTCACACGGTTCTAAGCCTTCATGCACTCATAATCTAGCATCCAACCTAAGATGAGCTAAGGAGCACAAGACAATTAGTTCTTGGAGTTGGTTTTTAGTTATTTTCTCATAATCACATTCAAGACTAATTAGATAAGAATTTCTTAGTAAGGCATTAAAATCACAAACAAATTATGCTTGAGGGAAAATATTCATACATTAATATGACATCATGCAAATGAGACTTAACCCCCAACCCTCCCCAAGGGAATTTAGCTACTCATTGCACAAGAAAAGAAGAAAAACACATACATGGATCAAGACCTTTTCATAGTCAACTAAAAAGAAATACAAGAGTGGAGTTTAGAAGATACTAGGAATACTCCGTAGATGTTCTTCGGAATCCTTCTTCTTTTTCTCAATGTTCCCTCCTTAGGCCTCTAATGATGCCTTCTTCCTCCTCTTCTAAAGCAAGTGCTTGCCTTCCACCCTTGAGGAGTTCCTCTTTTCCCTTGGCTCTCCTCCTTACTTAGAAGAATTTTTGCTAAAATTGTGAACCCTCCTCTAGTCAAGAAGAGGGGTATTTATAGGAAAGGGGGGGCTGCCATCCTCCTCCACATTTCAAACTAGTTTTTCCATATAAAAAATTTGAATTCATCATGACAATAACCTCCATTTATGGTGAGGTGACAATAATCCTCAATTATTTACCCAAAACATCACCTCAAAGCTTCTTTTTTCAAATAAAATGGGCTGCAGCAGGGAATGATGGCTGGGGACAAAATGCAGGATAGAGGTCATGTCCCCAGCCGCATTTAATGCTTGTCTGGAAAAATTTGCGGCGGGCCGCGGCAGCGTGCTGTAGCGCGCTGCAGCGCGCTGGAGCGCGTCATGGCGCGCTACGGTGTGCAATGATCCTTCGCACATTCGCCAAGTTCTATGCTATCGCATGCTACCGCGTTGAGCTTTTGAAGATGTCCCACTGCAGACCGCTGCAGCACGTGACCGCGCGTTGTAGCGGGTCATTCCGCTAAAATCACTGTTCAATTAGTTGAGCCCCCATTTTATAAAGTTATGAATATTTCCGCTGCAGATCGCGACCGCGCGCTGTAGCGGGTCATTCCGCTAAAATCACTATTCAATTAGTTGAGCCCCCATTTTATAAAGTTATAAATATTTCCACTGCAGACCGCGGCAGCGCGTGACCGCGCATTGTAGCGGTTCATTCCGCTAAAAGTACTGTTCAATTAGTTTGGGATTAATTTTCATATAGTTTAGATATTTTCGTTGCAACCCGCTGCGGCGCAAGGTCGCGTGCTACAACACGCTGCAGCGGTTTTCCTTTAAAATTTAAAAACTCTGCAGAAATGCCTTAAAACTCTTTTGGATTCCATTTCCCTGAAAAAGATAGAAAAAATTGATTTTAAGAGCATCATAAAAATCTTAAATAGATGAATTTTTTCATTTATTTAGATATAATCTATGGATGCATCACACCCCCACACTTAAATTCTTGCTCGTCCTCGGGTAAACTCAAAATGATAAATTTTTTCTATTTTGGAGGGATGAAAGTCACAATAATATTCATAAAGTAAGTATAAGTCAAAATATGTGCATGACAAAAAATGAAATGAACAATGTAGCAATATTAATGTTTTTAATTGTGCCACTAAGGTGGTTTAATCAATGAATCTCCAAATATTTGAAATTTCAATGCTTGAAATTAGGTTATGGGTACAATTCATTGTGAACTTATTTAGACTAAAGAATTGGTTAGAGATTCCTAGAGTTGTGCCATATGTGCTCCTTCTTATAAATCATAAAGATGAAAAGTTTAAAGGAGAGATATTTTTCTTCATCCTTTCTCATTTTGTTCATTTGGGAGAGATATTTTTCATCATCCATTTTTCCATAAATATTTTGTTCTTTTCATCCTTAGGGAGAGACATTTTTCTTCATCCCTAACATCTTTATGATCATGAAGTCCTACGGGAGCCTAGCACACTCCATTTAGAATCCATACCATATTTTTTTAGTTTAAATCCTATGCCTTCCCCCATACTTAGCTCAAGCATTTATTTAAATTTTTGGAAATTTTAAATTTTTCTCCATTCATTCCTCAATTACAACATTTAATTGCTTATAATTCATTTAATCATTTTTGTTAAGCATACTTTTACTTATATCACATTTGATTTTTGCATTTTTGTGATTTTTATTTTCTTTGAAAAATTCAAAAAAAATTTGTCAATTAAGAATAACTCAAAAATGCGAGAATATGAAAATTCATAAATTGAAATCTCCAAACATACTAAAATAAAAGATACAAAAGAAAAATGAAGAAGAACAAATACAACCTAATTAATTGTTGGGTTACCTCCTAATAAGCGATTGTTTTAGTGTCTCAGCTTGACACAGAAAAGATCATATGTGATTCCTTCATCAGGAAGGTCTTGAAGGGTCCATCCGCCCTTCTCTTGAAAGACTCCTTCCTCCAAGTATAACTTCAGATGATTTCCATTCATCTTGAAAGTGCTATTATTGGAGGCAACTTTGACAGCTCCATGAGGAAAAACTTTAGTGATGGTAAATGATCCTGTCCAACGTGATTTTAGTTTTCCAGGAAAAAGTCTTAATCTAGAGTTAAAAAGCAATACCTTCATTCCTAGTTGGAGGTGCTTAGGTTTAATTAGCTAATCATGCCATTTTTTTGTTTTTTCTTTATACAACTTGGAACTCTCATAGGCATTTAACCTAAATTCATCAAGTTCATTTAGTTGCAGCAGTCTCTGTGCCCCTGCCTTTTGGTGGTCAAAATTTAATTTTTTTATTGCCCAAAAGGCACGATGCTCAAGTTACACCGGAAGGTAGCATGCTTTTCTATAAACGAGCTTATGGGGACATTCCTAGAGGGGTCTTGAAGGCAGTTCTATAAGCCCAAAGGGCATCTTGAAGTTTTAAAGTCCAGTCCTTTCTATTTTAGTTCACTATTTTTTCTAAAATTTGTTTAAGTTCTCTATTGGAGCCTTCAACTTGCCTGCTAGTTTGAGGGTAGTAGGGAGTACCCACCTTGTGTCTCACCCCATAACTTTTTAATATATTCTCTAACTGCCTATTGCAGAAGTATTTTCCCCCATCGCTGATCATGAATCTGGGTGTCCCAAATCTAGCTAGCACGTGTTCCTTGAGAAATTTGATCAAAGTTTTAGCATCATTATTGACACATGCCATAGCTTCAACCCATTTTGAAACATATTCGACTATCACAAGGATATACAGATTGGCCTGGGACAAGGGAAAGGGTCCCATGAAGTCAATTCCCCAAACATCAAATAGTTCAACTTCAAAAATCCCATTTAAAGGAAGCTCATCTCTTTTTGTTAAATTCCCGGTTCTTTGGCATTTGTCACCACTTTTGACAAATTCAGCGGCATCCTTGAACAAATGGGGCCAAACAAATCCGGATTGAAGCACCTTTGTAGCCGTTCTCTCAATTCCATGGTGTCCTCCATAAGGAGATGTGTGGCAATGGAAGAGAATATTCCTGGTGTCAGAGTCAGGAACAGATCTCCTTAGGAGTTGATCATTGCAACATTTATACAGAAAGGGATCATACCAAAAGTAATTTTTTATATCCGTGAAAATTTTTTTTTTTTGTTGTTAACTCACATCTTTTGGTATAATTCCTCCTGCAAGGTAGTTTGCAATATCAGCGAACCAAGAATGATCATTTGTAGCTACCCCATAGAGCTTCTCGTCGGGAAAGGATTCACTAATATTGGTTGACTTATCATGATCAATGTGGGTTAATCTGGATAAATGGTCAGTAAGCATATTTTCACTCCCCTTCTTATCCCAGATTTCGATATCAAATTCTTGTAAGAGCAACACCCAACGTATCAAGCATGGTTTTGCCTCTTTCTTTTAGAGGAAATACTTAATGGCAGCATGATCCATGTAAACGATAGCCTTAGACTCGATGAGATACGACCTAAATTTAGTGAAAGCAAAAATGATGGCTAAAAGCTCCTTTTCCGTGGTGGCATAATTTCTTTGAGCATCGTCAAGGAGTTTAATAGCATAGTAGATCGAATAGAATGTTCGCTCTCTTCGTTGCCCAAGAACAGCGCCTACTGCAAGGTCACTCGCATCACACATAATTTCAAAAGCTGAATCCCAAATTGGAGCAGAAATTATTAGAGCAAAGATCAAGGCAGTTTTTAGAGTATTGAATCCTTTTAGACAATCATTATCAAAATTGAACTCAATATCCTTTCCGAGCAATCTACAAAGTGGCATACTTATGTTTGAAAAATCCTTGATAAATCTACGATAAAAACTAGCATGCCCTAGGAAGCCTCTAATTCCTTTAACATTGATGGGAGGAGGAAGTTTTTCAATTACTTCAATCTTAGCTTTATCGACCTCTATCCCCCTCCTAGAAATTAAATGACCAAGAACGATACCCTTTTCAACCATAAAATGACACTTTTCCCAATTCAAGATCAAATTTGATTCTTCACATCTTTTTAATACCTTTCCCAGATTAATTAGGCAATGATCGAAAGAGGATCTAACCACAGAAAAATCATCCATAAAATTTTCTAAGAACTCTCCTATCATGTCAAAGAAAATTACCATCATACAGCGTTGCAAAGTAGCTGGTGCATTGCACAATCCGAATGGTGTTCTCCTAAAGGCAAATGTTCCAAAGGGGCAAGTGAAAGTTATTTTCTCTTGATTTTCAGGAGCAATTAGGATCTGATTATATCCTGAATAACCATCAAGAAAACAGAAGTAAGGATTTTCTGCTAATCTATCAAGCATTTGATCAATGAAAGGAAGGGGATAATGGTCTTTTTGAGTTGCTTCATTTAATCTCCTATAATCAATGCAAACTCTCCACCTGGTCACAATCCTAGTAGGGATCAGCTCATTGTTGCTGTTGAGAATAACGATCATCCCACTCTTTTTGAGAACCACATGTATAGGGCTCACCCAAGGGCTGTTAGAAATGGGAAAAATGATCCCAGCATCTAAGAGCTTGATGATTTCCTTGTGAACTACTTCTTTGATGTTAGAGTTTAATCGCCATTGAGGTTCAATTGAAGGCTTAGACTTGTCCTAGAATAGGATACGATGCATACATAGAGTTGGGCTAACCCCCTTCAAATCTGCAATACTCCACCCCATTGCCCTCTTATGTTCTTTTAAAACATTACATAAAAAATTCTCTTGATGTTGAATTAACAATGAGGAGATTATTATAGGAAGTGATTCATCTTCTCCTAGGTATGTGAATTTTAAATGTGAGGGAAGAGGTTTTAATTCAATTTTAGGAGGGCAAATTATCGAAAGTTGAATCTTCCTTTCCTCAATAAATTCTTAAATAACTTCTATTTCAATGGGAACTTCATATTCCTCACTTCCCATCATTCCCTCTTCTCCCACATCTTCCATTAACCCAACTTCTTCTAATAAATTGATCTCCCAACAACCCTTGTTTAACTTAGAAGAGTGTTTCATAGAATCATTCACATGGAATTTAATCTCTTCCTCTCCATAACGCAACATCAATTCCCCTTTGTCTACATCAATTAGGGTTCATCCTGTGACCAAGAAAGGTATACCTAAAATAATAGGAATCTCTTGATTTTCATCTTCCATATCCAAGATTATGAAGTCTGCCAGGAAGATGAACTTGTCAACCTTTACAAGTATATTTTCCACAATTCCTAAAAGTGATTTTATAGATCTATTAGCAAATTGGAGTAGAATAGAGGTAGGTTTTAAATGATCAATTCCTACTTTCTTGAATATGTAGAAAGGCATCAAATTAACATAAGCACCAAGATCACAAAGGGCTTTTTGAAAAGATTGGCATCCAATCGTGCATGGGATAGTGAAACTCCCTGGATCCTTCTTTTTAGTTGGAATTTTTCTTTGAAGGATTGCACTGCATTCCTCTGTTAATGCCATAGTCTCCTTTTCATCAATCTTCCTTTTCTTGGATAAGATGTTTTTCATAAACTTAGCATAACTAGGCATTTGTTCGAGGGCTTCTGTGAATGGGTTATTGATGTGGAGGGTTTTAAAGGTCTCAATAAATTTTTGATATTCGACATCGAGTTTCTCCTTAGCCATACGCTGAGGATAAGGTATATGAGGGGTTTCCTTAGGTGGGTCTCTAAGTTCTTCCCTTGCGGCATCCCTTGCCACACTCTCTTCTGTCCTTATTGTTTCTCCTTCCTCCTTTTCCTCTCTAGATTTAGCGATATCTTGGCTATTCTCTTTTCTCACAATCTCATGAGTAACCCTTCCACTTCTTAAGGTGATTGCGTTACCTGATTCATTTTCATATTCCCTGATCACCCTTACTAGTGAAGATTGTTCTAACTGCTTCATTATATCTTTCAATTTTTGTTCAATTCTTTTAATCGTCTCCTCTTGTATGAGGAGAGTGTGCTCATGCCTATTTAGTGTGGTATCAGTTTTATTCATGAATTCAATAGTAGAGTTTCTAAATTCTTTAAGAGAGTTTTCTAATCTTTCTCCATTCCTTCCATGATTCATGATCATATTAACATTTCTCAATTCCCCATCATTCTCCTGAAAGGGGCTTATATATCCAAATTCTAGCTTCTTATTAAGTTGAGAAATTTGATTTTGCAGTTCTAGGATTTACTGTGAGTTTCCTAGTGAATTACACTCTTTTTTATCCTTGGAATCATTCCTTTGGAGGGGCCATTGGTAAGCATTATTGGCCATTTCTTGTAAGAGATCGTAAGCTTCCTCTTGGGTTTTTCCACTAATGGAGCCACCCGTGACCGCATCAATGAGTGTCCTTGTTAGAGTGTTCAATCCATTGTAAAAGGTTTTCACTTGCATCCATAGAGGGAACCCATGGTGTGGGCAACGCCTGAGGCACTCTTTAAAGCGATCCCACTCGTCATAAAGAGTCTCACCTTCCATCTGAGTAAAGTTGGTGATCTCAATTCTCAACTGTGCTGTTTTAGCCAGAGGGAAGTATTTGGCTAAGAATTTTTTAGCCAAATCATCCCAAGTAAGGATAGAATCACTCGGTAGAGAGCTAAGCCAACTCTTGGCTCTATCTCTCAGTGAGAAAGGAAATAGCCGCAATTTAACGCGTCTTCGGAGACACCGATAAATCTAAAGGTATCACATATTTCAAGGAAAGTTGAAATATGTGAGTTAGAATCTTCAGTGGCTAATCCTCCAAACTGATTGTTTTGCACCATACTCAGTGTGGAAGGTTTGATTTCAAAATTGTGGGCTTCTATATTTGTCCTTCTAATAGCATGGGGGATTCCCCTAACAGTGGGTAGTGCATAATCTCTAAGTGCTCTACCCCTAAGCTCTACTAAATTTTCAGTAAAATTATCCATAACAGCTTGTTTGTTTATTAAATTTCATTCTCGCCTAGCTTGTAAGTATGTTATTTCTATTTCAGGGTCAAAAAGATATTCAGTACAGACTCTTTTACTCATACAAGTTACAATATGACTTATCAAGAATGAGATTGGCAATAAAGATCACACAGATTTTTCAGAAATAAAATATCAAAAAAATATATAAAATGTTAGCTTGATAATTACAACAAATCTATAACTACTAATATATGCAATCAAATGCTTAAATCGCTAGTTACTTATAGATTGTCCTTAATTCAAATCAGAAACCAATTCCTCAGCAACGGCGCCAAAAAACTTGACAGACTGCAAATACACGTCTGCGCTTGCACGTAAGTGTACGTGGTTTGAAGTAATAAGTGGAAAGTGTGACTTTCCGGGAATTTATCGATCCTCAGAGAATTGGTTGATTTGGTACTAAGGGGTATCTATTCTCACTAATGTTTAAGCTATAGTATGTATTGGATGAGTGGTCTAAAATTAGCACAAATATTCACCAAGTAAAAATAGAAAGATTTAAGAAAGAGGAGAGTTGGGGCCATCCCATATGTCATAATATAATATTCATGTAGATTGGTTGCTCAAGCTTTATCATTTAATATAATTAAAATCAAGTGCACATTGTTGTCCTTGAGTCTAGCTCAAGGTCTTACAAGTTCAAATCTCGTGCACAAAATGAACTCACATTCGATTCTACTTTGGCACAAGGATTCTTGTAACATTCTTAGGATTTAAATTTTAATCTTATTCTCTTGATCAAGGAGAGCTTAATTTTTAAGCCTTGGGATCTTACAAGCATTGATTTGCACTACGAGCATCACTCGCATAATATATAGTTGAGATGAGGGATTCACATGTTGGGCACAACGACTATGTCACTTAGTTTATGAGCACTCAACACTTCCTTCCTCTACCTCAATTATGTTGAACTAAGGAGCTCATTTAGTGGGTCTTAGCATCACTTGCTTCAAATCTTTGGTTGAGCTTAGATTGAGGTGCATTGAGCTTATGAACTTTCTCACATGGTTCCAAGCCTTCATGCACTCATAATCTAGCATCCAACATAAGGTGAGCTAAGGAGCACAAGATAATTAGTTCTTGGAGTTTGTTTTTAGTTCTTTTCTCATAATAACATTCAAGACTAATTAGATAAGAATTTCTTAGTAAGGCATTAAAATGACAAACAAATTATGCTTGAGGGAAAACATTCACACATTAATATTACATCATGCAAATGGGACTTAACCCCCAACCCTCCCCAAGGGATTTTAGCTACGCATTGCACAAGGAAAGAAGAAAAATACGTACATGGATAAAGACCTTTTCATGGTTAACTAAGAAGAAATACAAGAGTGGAGGTTAGAAGATACTAGGAACACTCCATAGAAGTTCTCTGGAATCCTTCTTCTCCTTCTCAATGTTCCCTCCTTAGGTCTCTAATGCTGCCTTCTTCCTCCTCTTCCAAAGCAAGAGCTTGCCTTCCACCCTTGAGGAGTTCCTCTTTTCCCTTGGCTCTCCTCCTTACTTAGTAGAATTTTTGCTAAAATTGTGAACCCTCCTCTAGTCAAGAGGAGGGGTATTTATAGGAAAGGGGGGGTTGCCATCCTCCTCCACATTTCAAACCAGCTTTTCCACATAAAAAATCTGAATTCATCATGACAATAACCTCAATTTATGGTGAGGTGACAATAATCCTCAATTGTTTACCCAAAATATCACCTCAAAGCTTCCTTTTTCAAATAAAATGGGTTGCAGCAGGGAATGATGGCTAGGGAAAAAATACAGGATAGAGGTCGTGTCCCCAGCCGCATTTAATGCTTGTTTGGAAACATTTGCGGTGGGCCGCTGCAGCGTGCTATAGCACGCTGGAGCGCAACATGGCACGCTGCGGCATGCAATGATCCTTTGCACATTCGCCAAGTTCTACGCTGTCGCACGCTACCGCACTGAGCTTTTGAAGATGTCCCGCTGCAAACTACTGCAGTGCGTGACCGCGCGCTGTAGTGAATCATTTCGCTAAAATCACTGTTCAATTAGTTGAGCCCTCATTTTATAAAGTTATGAATATTTCCGTTGCAGACCGCTGTAGCGCGCGACCGCGTGCTGTAGCAGGTCATTCCGCTAAAATCACTGTTTAATTAGTTGAGCCCCCGTTTTATAAAGTTATGAATATTTCCGCTATAGACCGCGGCAGCGCGCGACCGCGCACTGTAGCGGGTCATTCCGCTAAAATCACTATTCAATTAGTTGAGCCCCCATTTTACAAAGTTATAAATATTTTTGCTGCAGACCGCGGCAGCACGAGACCATGCGCTGTAGCAGGTCATTCCACTAAAAGTACTGTTCAATTAATTTGAGATTAATTTTCATATAGTTTAGATATTTTCACTGCAACCCACTGCAGCATGCGGTCGCGCGCTGCAGTGCACTGCAACGATTTTCCTTTAAAATTTAAAAACTCTGTAGAAATGCCTTAGAACTCCTTTGGATTCCATTTCCCTAAAAAAGATAGAAAAAATTGATTTTATGAGCATCATAAAGATCTTAAATGGATGAATTTTCCCCTTTATTTAGATATAATCTATGGATTCATCAAGTTCTTCAAGCACTTGGACCTGCATTACCCGAATTAAAGAGCTCTTGATCTATCATATTTTGGTATGTAAATATGATAGAGCAAAGCCAATAAAAGAAAAAGTGTAGCTAGACTAACAGTCTAAGCACATTTTAAGATTGGCTACATTTTTAAGTTAATAGGATATCACAAACATAATTTACAATTTAAACTAAACAGCGGAGCTACAAAATTGGTAAGGGAAAGCATCCTAAAAGGCTAGAAACTACTATGTGCATTAAAGTAAATGAAATGAAAGTAATATATATTCAATAAAATTTTTACTAATAGAGAGTGTAAAGCATAGAAAATAAAGAAGTATCTTACATTCTTGATCTAAGCCAAATATAGCCTAAGACTATGAAAAGTAAGCATAACTAAATTTTTATGAAGAGATCTTACAATCAATGAAATTGTAAAAGAACTCTTATATTATTAGTTGAAGTTACATTTAGAAGCTATCTCATTCTGTGAGAGTACTCAACAGAATGGGATGAGGAGTTAAGCATATCTTCCTAACTAGATATATTGGGGGGTCGAACATTCACATTTACCCTCTCTAAAATGTGAAGTCCTAATATAAGCACTATTTTTCTTGTTCAAATTTGCCATCAGGCATTCCCCATAAAGTATTATAAAAATATTTATTTATGTACAATGATCTTGAATGAATGTTCAAGGAAAAAGGCTCAAAGCTAAGCAAGCATTCAATAAATTTCAATAATTCTAAACTATGTAATATCCTTTTGTTATCTAAACTTTAATAATTTACTTAATGATTGGAGCTAATTGAGCTCCAAATTGACTTATAGATTTTGATTTTTATGTCAATTTTGATAATAAATAGAAGGAAGATAAGTTTGGAAAATAGTACTTTCATGTAATTGAAGTTCATCCTATACTAGTCCTAAGCTAATCAAATCAAATGGATTTATGATTAAAGTTTTAGGAAACTAGTAAAGAAGAATATTATTTATAGATTGCTAAGTTAATGAAAGTATAAGCTAAAGGATAATCTATTAGTTTTACCTATTTAACTTATAAACTAAAAAGTATCAACTCAATTCAATCATAAAATTATCAAAGATTGATTGATATTGAATAATTTAGTGTAAGGAAGGAATTAGATTTTATCCTATCAATAATAATTCATTTGTAGTGTAGGAGTTTAGAAATCTATAGTTTATAAGAAGTATAAAAGGAAACTTTTGTTCTCATTTTAAATCAATTAAGAACTAAGTGAAAGATTTAAGACTTTTGGGATATGTGTTAATTATCTATAAGATTGTTTAAGCACCAATCTTATTATTGATTCTCTTAAAGAATTTTAGCTTAGCAATTAAAAGTATTAAGCTAGATTGAATATAAAAGAATTTAATGTATTCTTAATTAAATCTTACTTACAACTAAAGAGGAAGTGATACATGTAGAATTTAAGAATGAAATTCCAATTTTAATAATTTCAGCATGATCTCCTTTGTATTTGCTATAAAAGAAATCATACAACATCAATATATAAGTCAATCCGTTACATGGGATTGACTATTTCCAATTCTAATAATTTCAGTAATTGTAAAGAACATCAATATATAAGTCAATCCGTTACATGGGATTGGCTATTTCTAGTTCTAATAAATTTAGCAATTATAAAGAACATCAATATATAAGTCAATCCATTACATGGGATTGGCTATTTCCAGTTCTAATAATTTTAGGTGAGAAGATCAAATGAGGCAAATTGGCTAACCTAAGACTCACACATCTTAAATCAAATATTTACAAAAGAAATAATGAAAGATGTAGTAAGTAAATTAGCAATATTAAGGGCAGCATTATACGACTTAATATGCAAGAAGTAACACATTTGGTTCAGCATTTGTATATAAGAGGAACAACAATCATTTAAACAGAAATTTGTTGTCTTACAATGCATTTAATGGTAAGATTGGATTCATTTTGAAATAAATAGTAGCATTGGATTTCATATGATCCATTGATCTCACGTTTAAATAAATGGCAACATATGATTCATTAAAAGATTTGCTAGCATCTAATCGCATTTTATCTCATTTTAGGATGAAAGGCAGCATATGATTTCATTTACAAGATATGGCAACACTTAATCGCATTTGATCTTATTAATCTTACTTTAAAATAAAAAGGCAGTATTTGATCACATTTGATCTTACTTTAAATAAACTAATAGCATTTGATCACATGGATTTGATTAATAGCATTTGATCACATTAATTTAACTAATAGCATTTGATCCCATCAATTTAACTAACAGCATTTGATCACTTTAAATTAAATGACAGCATTTGATCATATATTACCATTAATGGCAGCATTTAATTACATCAATTTAACTAAATGGCAACATTGAATCTTATATGACACATGGTAGCATGTGGATCTCATAACTAAATAGCAGCATTGGATTTCATATGATCCATGGCAGCATGAGAATCTCATAACTAAATAGCAGCATTGAATCTTATAAACTAAATGGCAGCACTTGGTTTACCTTTAATATGAATGATAGCATTTGTAATTTATTTTGGTAATATATCACAACATATAACCAGCATGTAAAGTATAATGACACTCATTCAGCATTATGAAATGTTAACACAATTGATTTCAATAGGTTACAACCTTTACAATAATAATGAACATTATTTAGCCTCCTAATTATAGATTTCTATAACTATTACAAGAAACTTAACTTCAACCTGTGGACAAAGTAGCATTCCTAATTAAAAAGAAGAGAAGCAATATATATCAAGGCTAGTGATTAATAGAAAGAACTTTTATTTAAGTTACACAATGTCAGAAATACAAATAAGTTCAAGTACCTTTTTATAAGACATCATTTTCATGTCTTCATATGAAACGCATACCTGTAAGGAGGCTATTGCATTGTCTAAGTCATTAAAATGAACTCTGATATCATTGTCATTACACTAGATAAAATACTTTAAAGCATCATCTCAACGTGAGACATTTTCAAATATGTACAAAAGGTCCACCCGAGTTGCAATCAAAGCCTTGTCCCTTAAGGGCCAAGACAATCATTGGCATGATAGTTCACAATCACAATGCTGGTATCAACAGTGCCACGTTTGATATTCATCCTTGTCAATGAACGGTGTACAAGACGTTGCACAATACCGAGGAACAAAAGATTATATCACATCGATAGAGCAAGCCACTTTGCTACCACCAAATTATAAATAGAAAGTAGCAAAAGAAATCCTATGTTATTTCAAATACTGATAGTCAGGATTACAAATAGATAATTAATAAATTAGCAAAAACCAATAATCAATTCTTCCCAAGAACTTTCATGATTACCTGAAATTAAAAAATTAATATAATATATTTAGTTAAAAAAAAAAGGGCAACAACCCACTAATTTATAAGGATCCACAATAGATCAAAGTTCAACAATACAATCCACTTGCACATGAATTAATAGCATCAACAATAAGAAAAGAAATAATTCACAAAATTGCCTAAAACAAGGCCAGCAATGAAATATCTAGCAATGTAAGTAATAATATCTAATGATGAAGAATCATTTCAATCAATAATTGTATAATTTATATAGAAATTAAAAATGAAATCCCCAAAGGATATTCACAATTTGAATCTTAATTCATTATGTCATAAAAAAAAATGTATAAATAAGATGCTAACATCAATCTCCTGCACAAAACTTATTATTTCCTAAAGAAGCCTGAGGAGGGCATTATTACATGCAGAAGCCTTACACAAATATTTGAAATTAAATAAAATGTCAGAAGAAACTTATCACATTAATGAGATGAAAAAGTCTCATTCACCTAGTGATTGCTTGAACTTGTCAATGATCTAATTAAATCATTCAAAATATTGAGCCTCTTTAATTGAGTAGGCCAAAATATCATCAAAGGACACCATTGCTAATGATTCCAGGAAAATGATCGATATTAAATAATAACTTGAAGTTTTGAGCACATGACCAAGGGAAAGTGAATGAAGAGGTACCTTGTAAGGTTCTTGTCTTCAAGTTGCCAACGGAAGTTAGGCATTTAGGGCCCCCGATTGTGGTCGATCCTCTAGTATTAGGGTTAGCCAAAGGAATCGATAGTCGCTCGATTCTTCCACAGGCGATACCTCTCCCTTCCCAAACGTCCTTGCGACTTGCCAAAATGGGGGAAAGGATATAGCCGAGCCCAAGGAATAAGACTTGGCAGCATAAGGAATGCATTTAGGGTACGGGAGATGATCTGCCTCTGCGCACGATCCTCATTTTGCACAGGGACGTAATGTAAGCCCATTTGGAGCCACCAAATGCTTGTGATCATGAGGAAAGCATATCAGATAGTAGATGGTATTCGATCAGACCGTTGGATCATCTTCTGGATATCCAATGGTCCGATCTTATAGAGAGAGTATATGGAGTGGTTTATTGGATAACACGGATGTTCCGTGTTTCGCATAATATGGCGGATCCCTGCCTTTGTAAAATTTAGCCATTTTGAAAATTATATTTAGCCAATTATTATTATTAGAATATATATATTACTTTAGTTAATAAGCAATATTTAAATATTAATCTTATATCCTCTTATTAAGCCAAAATTAATTATCCATACACACTGTGAAAAATCCTAAATTTTTCACCATTACCTAATTGAGGGGTGAGTAACTCAAAAATACAATCAAATTTTTTTGATCGGAGGTATAATTAATTTACTTAATTTTCTAGGTATTAAAATATTATAAAATATTTGCGAAAAATTTAATGACTCCCAAATACTTCCAAAATACCAACCCAAGCTAATTTGTGTGTGGTTAGTCTAATGGCTAATTCTGTTTTTGATTCTGATGTCTAAATAATTTAAGTGTTTTCAGAATTATTACTATTTATTTATGTTTAGTATTTACTCTTCATGTACATCATTGATCGTATTCCTAATAGAGTATTTTTTTTCAATTATAGCATAGACACTCTAGTTTTATATATATTATTGCCTAACCTTATTGTGGCTATTAGGTTTTTAGGTATGTTTCCTTACCACATGTTGCTAAAATTGTAAATTTATTATTTATAGATTCTCTTTCTTTTTTTGCCTTATTGCACCCATAGCAATGTGTATGCCATGAGTTAAATGTAATATACTCAAACATAGAAATCATTAAGCAACTTAAAATGTACTTAGATAATTGTTTAGCTCAAGATTTCTCTATTCTTGGCTGGGGCCTTGGTGTGTGAATTTGACATGTCAGACTTGGAGCTGTTTTAGGAGTTTGCACTAGGGGAGGAGTAGTGTTAGAAGGATGAACCTGCAGCCCATGCTAGTCTTTTATTTATGGTTTTGGAGAGCAAGAGCGCCCATTATTATTTTTTTATTGAATCTTTTCTTTTGTAATGTAATAATTCAAGACTCTCATGTATTTTTTCAGCATTTCCATTATGAGTGGACTTATGTTTCTTCTCACTTTGGATAAGGATATGAAGGTTACTTATTTGCTTCCACACCACTATTTGATTTTATAAACATGTGTTCATGCATTTAGTATCAGATTTATTAGCAGGTGGCAAATCCAGTAGTTATCAACAAATTAGGATGAGAATTAATCTAGCAATAATTAAGGGTCTGCCAGGTTACCACTCAATCGTAATCATGTTATATACATGTTAATGTGAACATGATTGAGGTGGGGATCAACATGCTGGGTGGCTAGCCCCATAATGGGTAATGGCTAGAGACATCAAGTATTGAGGGAGATAAGCACTGATGCAGATTATATGAGTGAATCTTCGCTGTCGGGGGAAATCGCTCTGAGACGATGATGAACTGCTTCGAAAGTTCAATCAGTTGTCTAATTAATCAAATAGAATAGTGGAATAGTGTTTATGCTCTAGAGTGTAATAATTGAGTGAAGAGAGAATAGCGACCATCAGATTAGGGCAACATCTAGAGGCTGGAAACAGATCTAGTTAGTATTAGGTCATAGCCATCAAATCTTACTTTGGTCCGAAGAGTGAGATCAAATCATGGACGAAATGACGTACAGTCGTCTGATCTGAATTTGTGGAACTGCAGAATGAAGGATGCGTCGGTGTTCTACCACCGATCATTATGATATAGAAATTTAAATAATTTCATTAAATTGTAATTTTATTAATTAACCATAATTAATATAAATCTAATTTAGACCCAAACGATCTCTAAAAATTCTTAAAAAATTGCCATTAGCTAGTTTAGGAGTGAGGAATTCAAAATTGAAATCAATTTTTTATTTGGAGGTCAATTTAATTTAGCTATTTTTTGAGGTCAATAAATTTACAAAATAGCCCCTTATCCAAATGAGCTCTAATGGATCCTAAATTCTTAGGGTTATGTCCTAATGACATTTTGATCCTATTAGAATAAAAATTAAGAATTGATTAAATCTATATTAAGCATGGTAAAAACCTCTGGTTGTTATAAGCTCCCACACTTAAGAATGATGTCATCCCCGACAACACCTGTGGGGCCCCATACCCTCCATGGTCATGCTAATATTGAGATTAACATGATTATGGCAAACACGGTCTCCAACTGTGCCAAATCTCTTAACTATAGTTAAGTCAGGTATAAGCCCAACGCATCTTAATTAGAAGACCCATCACCTGAAACTGAAGGTTATGCCTCAAAACATCAAAGTAGCAGAAGCAAAAAAGAGTATAGCATCAACATCATAGCATAGTAAATAAAATAGAAACAATAACTCAGCTCAATATGAAAAATGAAAAAGTAAATACATCCAGAATATGAAATTATTACAAATTGAATTTAAAAGAAAAATTAACACTCATCCTCACTGCTGAAAATAAGACTAGCCAAGCTACAGTGGTAAGAAGGTCCTCCTTCTGGCCAAGCTCCTCTCTAGAAGCAACCTCAATGAATAGCTTAGAATCTAACATTGACGGTATCAAAATGCCAAGGCCTCAGCCAAGAAAAGGAAAATTTACAGATAGACAGATTGTCTAAGCACAGTTTAGGCAAATTTAAATGAAGATCACATTTAAATAACATTTAACATTTTAACATATATAAAAATACTAACATATTTGCATAAGAAACTGGAACTGAAGTAATAGCATGCATAAACTAAAAGTAAAATAAGTAAAACTATCATATCAAAATTTGGTTAATAAAGCAACTGTAATTGAAATAGAACTGTACTATATCATTTAAAATAATCTAGTTACTTAGAGCTATAGTCAAACTATACTGAACTGATGAGGCAGAAATTCATGTGCAGAGTTTATTTCTGTGGGCGCTACAAAAGTAGCTGAGTAGTCAAGCATGTCTGCAAAACTGAGATGGGTTCCTAAACTAGACACAACTCTCTCCAAAGAGTGCGTGTGAAGTATCGTTATTTCTCCATACAACCTTCCTATTGTTCATAATGGGTATACACAATTACCCATTTTGATATGAACTCAATGTAAATATAATCCTATATTTACCAAGTTTTTATTTTCATGCACCAAATTCATAATATATGATGTGTTCAAGACAAAATGGCTAAAAATAAGGAACAAAGCAGGGAAGTCAAGGAATAACCAAGACTAATACTACAAGCTTATGTGATATCCACTATTACATTTTGTATCCATTTTAACTACTTTGAGAAAATACATGCCAAGATCTCTAATATCCTACTATCTAGTAAGTTCTTAGATTCTTGGTCCTATAATTTATAATACATCAAAACTAATAGTAATTTTAACTTAAATTATACAAAGCCATTTATTATAGTTAAATTTTTCAAATCAATCATCCTAATTTGTGTTTTCATTTCCTTCCAACTGAGCAAAACTTATTAAAGATGCTAAACTGCAATCATGGAGTTTAATATTCTTTAATTTAATAAATTTTTGAACTCTAGAGTCTAAACTTCGCAGAGTTAGACTTAGATAAGACATTAATCTAAAAGAGAAACATTGAGTCTAATTGGTCTCAATAAGGTTAACTGGCACTAAGACTACCTTCCTTTAGGGATTAGAACTCATAAATATGTATTCAAAAATTCATATAGTATATTTCAATGGTTAGATTAAATTATGCTAGGTTTAACTAAGAATGGATTTTAAACACTTCTATTGAGTCAGATTAATCTTAATGGAGCTAAATAAAAATCCATTATCTTTTAGCATGGAATAGAGAATTACTAATATATATTCAAGCTTTTAAGATTTAATTACTTCTTCTATTAGTAGTAGACTAAGGCTATCACAAGTAATAATTATTACATCTAGAATGATTTAAATAAATTCAAGCCACTATCAATCATTCCTTATATTTAAGTATCTAAAATCTACATGATTATGCAATTTAGGGTTCAACCTGTGGCGCCCCACTCCTTAAGTCCACAATAATTAGACTAAGGAGCAGTGTCCCGCTCTGGCAAATCCCTCACTTATCATTAGATTAAGTAAGATCCACAATCCACTGCTAAGAGAAAGATGTGCACAGAATAAATAAAAGAATCAATCACTAAATCTATATATACATACAGAGTGCGGAAGCAAAAAAGAAGTGAACATTATATCTATTCACCATACATCAGACATGAAATGAAGTTAAATAGCTCAGAAAATAATAATGTGTAGAAAGTAAACACAGTCACAGTACCTGTATTATTGCAACATCTTAAATAAGGTTTATGAAGTAAAATAAATAACTCTCATCCTCACTATGGGATAAAAAGGAAACTAAGTATCCTCTGGTCCAAGCTGATGCGCCTCCTCTTAGTAAGGCTCTTCCTCAGGCACAGGATCCTCAAACTGCTCAATATCTGACATTGTTGATTTCATAATGCCAAGGCCCAGCCAATAATGAAAAATCTTGTTAGAGAAAATGTCTAAGGACATTTTAGGCAAGTAATTTATTAAGCATTTGTTAATATCACCATTTTACTCTAAACCAAATGAAACATCTATCTAGCATGGGAGCAAGTAAGCATACAAGGGGATGAGGATAAGCTATAAATGTAATATTTATAACTAAGTAAGAATTGAGGCAAAAGCACACCTCAAGTAAACTAAACATAGTAGGGCATACATATGTAATATAATAAGTGAAAATACTAAAAAGAAAATTCTAAACCTAAACATGCTGATGATCATTGATATATACTAATTTAAAACATTAATATGAAAATAGTACATATAATAAGCAGTAAATTTTAGCATCTTATACGTGTATCCATACAAGTGGGCCGATAAAACAATATATCTACATCTGACTGAATATATATATATATATATATATATATATATATATCCCCATAGCCTTTTTGGGCTAGAGAAATCATATCATAATATAATAATGTATAACTAAAGAGGTAGATAATACTATGCAAATATCTTTTAGTTATTTTACTTTTATTTATGTGGACAATTTCAAAAATAACTGAGGAGTCAAGCACGTCTGCAAGACTGAATGGGTCCCAAGCTTAACACACTCTCCTCAATGATTGGTGTTAAGCATCTTGATCTCACCTTACCCCTGTCCATTGGAGTAAATGTGCATCATAATCCACCATAAACTGAACCTAAATGCAAATGTTCTCCTAATATTCTAAGTTTTCACTTTCATGCAACAACATTTCTCTTATATGATATGTCCAAGGAAAATAAGCACAAAATTCAAGGAATGCATAACACAAAGTCAAATACTAAGCAAGGGACTCTACTAAACATGGTGATATCATTTATTTTCTAATTTAACCATTCTAGCTACTCCAAGTTACACAAATTCAGGATCTCCAATTCCTACTATCGAGTGTAACTTAGAAGCATGACCTTATAAGTTTTAAAAGGATTAGAAATGATCAGGTTCTATTCTAATTCAATCAAGTACGACTATGGTTAAGAAATGAATCACAACATCCTAATTAGATGGATTTAGACGTTCTACTTAAGATCTGATCAAGATCTACTAAACTATAGATTATAGATTAAACACCATGAGATTAGACTTAACCACATAATCCAAAAAGGATAAGACATAATATCTAGGTTAAATCTAAATGTGAACTAATGATTGAGGCAAATCCTATTAAGCAAATCAAACTTAATAAGATAAATCTCATATCCTAAATCTAATGTTGAAAGACAAAATAATCTAAATAAGTTGTAAAATCTAGAAACTAATAAAACTAAGGATTCATTCATTGAATAACCCCGTTATTCGATGAATGAAATCTATCTTATAATCTAGCCCTAATCTTAAAAATAATCTTATTGTGAGGTGTTGAATTTTCTAAGGAAAAGACTTAGAGAAATTTTGGGCATTTTAATAAATTTGACCTAATAGCTGATTTTACTCACTTAGAGGATTCTAATATAGTTTTAATACTTGTTTTATTGACTTAAAAGATAATCTAGGAGTTAAAAATACTTAACCTAAATTTTGGGCAAAATGACCGTTTTGCCCCTACTTAAGGGTCCTAAAAGCTACCTTTTGATTTACGGCTCAAAATTAAGATTTCTTTCTGTCAAATGATTCCTTACTATCTAACATGAAGATAAACAGTATGTACACCAAATTTAGATAAGAAATGGGTCATATAGGTCCAAACTAAGGCTTTTGACCTAAGAGGTATTTTAGTAAATTACACCTAATAAAATCTAAATTTTTAAATTGTTTTCTGTTAGTTGCTATTTAAGGATTCCATAGAGTCCAAGAACACTAAATTCTGAGGTCTCATGAATTAGTTATAGCCATTTAAATTGGTAATTTTCTAAGTTGTGGCCCGCTGTGGAGCGCTATGGCGCGCTGCAGCGGTCCAACTTGCAAAGATACTGTTCAATTAATTTTTTTTTTACTATTCAATTAATTCAATCAAAAATTTTATATGATTTTTCCAAAATACCGCTGTAGCGGTCCAACCTCTGCAACGCTGCAGCGCCAGACGGTATTTTTGCCAGGTGCGAAACCCATAAGGGTCTACTTTAAGCTCAAATACTCTCAATCCAGAGCATTCCATGAGTGGTGCCATATATCAATGGAAAATTCTTTCCGATACCTTTCCATTGAAACCAAAATTGGCACAAACAGAGTATCCTAACTATACAATAAATGGTGATGAATGCAAGGGTGCGCTGAATAGATGAAAAATAGAGCAGTTTTCTTTCAAAAAATGTGATGCTTTAAAGAGCCTTAATGGCTTCCTTACATGCTTATGGAGTTCTACAAATTCATTCAAGCATAATAGAGGAACAAATGAGTATAAGGAGAGTGAGCAAACGAGTACCTTAGCCTTAAATGAAGAAGAAGGAACCATTGATTCCTTCAAGCTTGGAGATGAGCTGAACTTCTTCTTCTTCAACATAAGAGCATCAATGGAGGAAAGGATGAGAAAGCATTAACAAGCAAAAGAAGGGGCTCTGCTCCTCCTTAATAAAGGAGAAGGGGGAGGATGTTGTAGGGGAGTAGGGAGCCATCATGAGCCTAGGGAGAGAGGTCATCATGCTTGAGCTAAGGGTGGCATGGTTAAGAGGAGAGGGGAGGGATGGCCAGCCAAAATCATAAAGGGGGCTATCAGCCAAACCAATAGAATATTAGGAAGATAGGGAAAATTACAATTTGGGGACTGAATAATTACATATTTATTTTACTTAATTAATTAAAAATTCAAATTTTTGAATTGCACTCCAAAGATTCCTAAAATTCACTCCTAGCTAATTTGGGGGTGAGGAATTCAACGGCAAAGTCAGAATTTGATTTTGATAATTATTTAATTATTCCATTTTTTGGCGCATTTAATTATATTAAAATATTCGCAAAAATCCGACGACTTCCAAATGCGTCCAAAACATCACCCCTAACTAATTTGGGGGTGACGATCACAATAGTGAAGTTGGATTTCAATTTCGAGGTCAAAATAAATACCTCAATTTCCAAAGTTTTTGGATTTCCCAAAAATCAAGACTTGATCTATTTGACTCCTAATTTGGACTAGGTCTTTGTGGATGACTCCTAATGACTTAATTAATGCTTAGGATCAAGATTAGGATGGAGATTAGTCTTAATTGATAAGGGTAATAACTTGGGTTGTTACACAACCTAAATCTCCTAAGGGTTACCTAAAGTTTGAATTACTAAGACTTTTAATTGTTCAACTTGGACCTAATGAAGGTTCTAAACCTTAAAATAATCTAGTTGTCTAAAGTTAAGCATCTTGTACTTTAAACTCTTAAAAGATCATTAATTTAAGGTTTAAAAATTGACTTTAAGATTTAGATTTCCAAATTAAATTCTCTCACTTCCAATTTATTTCTTACTTTCTAAGGAGAGGACACCTCAAACACTAATTTTGATTAAGATATGACCTTAATATGCACTAATTAGGGTTTAGGCTCATTAATGGTTGATTAGCAAATCAAATCTTAAAAATAATTAAATTTTAAGTTATAATTAAGTTTTTTACTGTCTAAGGAGTCATTTGACACCTCAAACATCAAAATTAGATTTCTAATGGTCTTAATTATCACTAATAATGCTTTAGGGTAATTAGTAAGTGATTAACACAATTAAGCACATAAAATTTTTTTGAATGGCAGAATTAAGCTCTCCTCTATCTAATGAATAGGCTGAGGCCTTAATCATGAATTTTGGCTAAGTATTTTAGATTAATATTTCCTAATATATTTTATACGTAATTAGGGTATAAGTAAAGAACATTAGCTATAGAAAGCTAAATATTATTGCATATTAAGATTCCTCATGTTTTCTTGATCAAAATGGTATTTAAGATCATTAAATTTTCATTTAAATTGACTGAATTATTTAATTAATTTAAATGGAATGTTTTCATTTAATCAATCATAGTATTTAGCATTTATTTCTAATTTAATAGAAGGAAAATAAATACAAAAAATAGGATTATTTAAATAACCTAAATCAAAAGGCGCAGGTCATTGTTCAACCTGACCCATTACTGTTCTTCTCTGCCTTCTAGTCCTTCCCAATGTAGGCCAAATTAGCGTTAGGTTTAATTCCAAATTCCTGATCATAGAGGCCATGCCCCTGCATGAGATCGATTGCTGCATGTTCACTAATCTAAGATACGTCGATTTCATGCTGAAGCCCTCTACGGGAATGTCAAAATCACTGAGACCTTATACTCCCTATATGGATTTTTAGGATTTATCGTGGGGAGTAAATTGCTTGCACATTTGTGATGCCACGACTTCGACTTCATCTTGAAATGATCAATGTTTCAAGACGATATCTAAATGCACTAAATGGTCAACTAGATCATCGAGACTCTGCTTGCAACCTTGCACTGTAGTGCACTGTTGTGGGTTCGATGATCCAAGGCCACCTTGGCTAGCCAGAGTGCCTTAGACCCTATCGATCAGTTACATATGCCTTGCAACAGTGCTCACTGACAATTAGGCACTTAACAATAATGCAAATTGCCAACGAAGTAGCAGTGTGGACGAGTTGGCTTGCATCACCCCACCAAATAATGATCATCACTATTTGGCCTACTGCCATACCTGGCTGATTCTTAAAACTATTAGCAAGCAATCCTAGGAGGTTTCTAATCCGTCACAGCAAGCATTAAAATTGAGCAACATTAGCTCAAAGGGACAGTGGGGTACCGTGCAAGGACTTTGTTGTTGAGCTGACATGAATTGAAAGCACTCCAAGGGCTAGATCGACTCTCTGGAGTTTCCTATGGAAGCTATCTACCAATTGGAGCTTGAACTCCAAGCCACACCCAAAAACTTAGCTGGAAGGAGAGCTGGAAGTGCCTGTTGTCGACTACATAATAGAGAAGGTTGAGTGAAGGTCAATGATAAGGAGGGAATTGAGGGATCCAGAGAGTGCAAAGAGACTCTCTAAGGTTTTCAAGTGGCTATTTATAGCTTGGGAGGCCTCAAGTGGATGGTCCATGGCTGCTAGGCCCGAACCCAAAGGTTGACATTCCAGTACCCTTCTCACCTTAAATGGATGGTAGGAGCAATAGCTTGGGGACGTGGCACATGAATGGGGAGCACTCATGATAAATGGTTATATGACCTATTATTACTATCAGGAGTGATCACCCTGGGGAAGAAGCTGAATAGCGCTCGGGCATTTGTTAGTTATCTGATCGATCATCCTGATGCAACGATGCATAATGGTTGGGCGAGGAAAGGATCTGGGCCATCTGATAAGCATGGATAAACGGTCAGATGGCACTAGATCGTTGTCATATGGATGGAGCTCTATAGTATATCATCCGCGGTTCGCTCAACAGATCCCAGACTCAGCCGACCATTGAAAGGGTATATTTGCAAATATGAATTTTGCTAAGCCTAAATTAGCAATTTTCCCAAATAAAATTAAATTCAATTTAGACCTAAATGGTCTCCAAAATTTCTCAGAATTTCACCCTTAACTAATTTGCATGTGAGGAATTAAGAAAAATAATCATATTTGATTTGGAGATCAATTTAATTTAGCTAATTTTTTAGGTTAATAAATTGACTAAATAGCAATTAATCCAATCGAGTTCTAATGTATACCAATATTATTAGGTTAGGTCCTAATGACATTTAGAACCTAATGGAATAAAAATTAAGACTTGGTTTAGTCTATATTATGCATAGTAACAACCTAGAGTTTTTATATGGTGGATCATTAAGGCGTGTAGTCATCTGGTTTGGCAACTGAGCAACCTCCATTGGGCTCAGACAGAGGCCATAGCCCAAGCTCTCCACTAAGTTTTTGGGCTATGCATAGCCTTAAATTTCTCAATAGTGAGCCCTTTTCTCATTATGCCTTTTCTTCTAAGCCCAGTTGATCTTGATGCTTCTCTACATTCCTAGATGCTCCTCCTAGTAGCCAGCCGACCCTGGTGGTTCTAGCTCCACTTTCCATTTTATTTGTTGATGAGGCTTGCGGTTCTAGCCCCAAGCTAACTCTTAGAAGCTCAAGAAAGTCGCCAAGACTAGTTAAATCCCCTAAAGTGATCTCTGTAGCCATTAATTTTCCTAAATCTTTCATCTATGTCCCTCACTATCCCATTGATCTATTGAAGCTCAATTTATGACCATTTCATCTTCGTTGCTTGTTGAGGTGGATTAGAATCATTCTAGGGATGTTTGCATCTAGGTTAGGTAATGACCATACTTAGAAGAAAGCCACATAATGGATATCACTGTTTAGAGGGGTTCTTCCAGTCTGCACGGTCATGTAACTACTTCACTAGGAATTAGCGACGATGCTTAGCACTTACTTTCCAATGAATGCTATTGCAATATCAAGTAATCCATCAATAGGATCTAAGGTGCCTTGGCTAGCCCATGTGGCCTTGGATCGTCGATTTCACAACAGTGCACTATAGTGCAAAGCTGTGACTAGGGACCTAGTGATTTAGTTAGTTACCTAACAAGTTCTTATGCTCAATTGCTCTGCAAGCAGTCCCAAATTCTGATATGATCAAGATGGAGCCACAACATCATATCTATAGAGAGAATTTATGTGAATCCTCACCTCGACCATGGTCACATTAACATGTATATTAACATGATTATGAATGAGTGGTCACTGTGACAGACCTACATTATTGCCAGATTAAGTTTTTTACTAATCTATTGATAATTACATAATTTCCCACCTACTTCTAAATCAATCACTAAATGAACATATATATATATATATATATATATATATATATATATATAGAGTGCGGAAGTAATAAAACAACATCCATAGCCATATTCCAAATGAAAATAACATAAATCGGCTCAAAATGGAAATGCAGAAAGAAAGAAATACATACAAGTCATGAATTATTACAATTTATAGATAAATGTTTAATAATAATAAAAATGCTCATTCTCTCAAAAGGTAAAATAAAAAATCTAAATGACAACAACAGGATCCTCCTCCTGACTAAGCTCCCGCCTATTGAAATTTCCTCATAAAGCTCCAAGTTTGAAGTGTCTGTTTCACACGCTAGGGCCCCAACCATGAAAAGAAAAAGATATTGTGTAAGATAATTATCTAAGTATATTTTAGATTGTTTAATGATTTCTATAAATTTAGGATACTACATCTAACTTCAATAATAATGATAAAGCTATAAGTGCAATAAGCCATAATAAATATAAGAAAGCCATAAATAAAAATTTTATACTTATCGAAATGAGGCAAGTAAAGAAATGTACCTTAATACCAATAGTTGCAACAAGGTTAAGCAATAATACATATCATACTAAAGTATCTATGTGATAAATGAAATAAACATCCTTATAGGAATATGATCATTGAAAAATATACTAAGTAAATAGAAAATATAAATGAACTATGATATATTTAAATAGACCAAGTCAAACTAAAATCAAGATTAACATCCTGACATGTATATAAGTACTAGCTGGCTTGCAACACAAACTAAAACTGAAGTAAAAGCATACATAAACTAAAAGTAAGAAAAGTAAAACTATCATATCAGAAGTTGTCTAACATAGCCATTATTACTAAAACTAAACTATAGCATGTCATATAATTACTTAACTACTCAGAGCTAAAGCAGAACCGAACTAAACTGAAGAGGCAGAAATACATATACAAGTTTTTATTTATTTATTTTACTTTACTTCTGTGGACACGTATAGAAGTAGCTAAGGAGTCAAACACATCTGTAATACTAAGATGGGTTCTCGAACTAGACACAAGTCTTCCCAATTAGCATGTGTCAAGTATCCTTATTTCTCCTTATGATCTATCTATTAGCCATAATGTGTATACATAATCACCTATCAAAATATGAACCCAATATAAATGTTATCCTAATTTTACTAAGTTTTCATTTTCATCAATCAAATTTATCTTATATGACATGTTCAAGGCAATAAGGCTCAAAACAAGGAAAGCAAAGTATCAAAATCAAGGAATAAGCAAGACTCATACTAATAACTCATGTGATATCCATTATTATCTAATTTATCCATTCTAATTATTCTAAGAAAATATAAGTTCAGGATCTCCAACATCCTAGTTGTAACAACCCAATATTGTTAATCAATATTTACTAGTCTAATCAATTTGAAAACCTCCTCATTAGTCTCCAAATAATGTTTAGAGCAATCCCTAAAACTTTTGGGCAATTTGGAGTTTATTTGAATTTATTGATTATTTTAATATAATTAATTATTAAGAAAATTAAGATTATTAAATTGACCATTGAATAAAAATTTGACTTCATTTTTGAGTTCCGCACCTCTAAATTAGCTAGAGGTGAATTTTAAAAAAAAATTCAGAGCTCATTTAATAATTTAGTTTTAATTAAAAAGATGGTAATTAAATATTAATTAATTAAATATAGTTTGCCATCCTACTTAATGGGAATTAGTTATTTGATCGAATGCCTACCATTTAAGGACATCTTCTAATATTCATATTATCCCGAATGAAAGGCAATCTTTGCTTACATCATTTGACTTGCAATTGAGAGTGAGAACATCTATTGTGTCCTCTCGAGCCCAATGAATTATCCCCATCACGAACCTTAGGTACGACATTTCTCCTTACATATGTTAGCAATTTTTAAAAATTTCATTTTGATTATTGATTGTATGATGTTAGCAATGGCTATATCAAACCCAATTGGTTTGATCGAGTTCGTGTGGTCAGGGTAGGACTTGGGATGCTACAGTTCTGTGCAGTAGCCCAAGTCCCATATTTTGAACCCAACGGGCTAGGCTGTCCCCCACCATTGTAGAAGTGTTCCTTCGGTCAGCTTCAAACCAAGGAACACATCAAGTACTCATACTCACTCTAAGGTTCACTATGGATGGAGAATTTTCCCTACACTGTAAACCTTAAAAGGGCTACCCTCTTGAGAGGTCATCTTTAGCTAGGGTCAGCCTCAAAAGAGTATTTAGGTCCATAGGTTAGGACTTATCGAGGCCATCATTTTATTATGTAGAACTTCTCCAGCAACAAACTATGCATGGAGAAATTGCTAAACTAGTATCCCTAACCCTTGTTCCCAATTGAGAAGAGGAACAGTGCCAGGTGGGTTAGCCCCGACTTGTGCGGCACTGTCTAAGGGACCTACATCCGCGGTTGTCCCATGTGCATGCGAAGGGTTTTGCAGCTACGTGGATAGACCCGCATGAGTGTAGATAATTAGTAATTAAATTAATTTAATTCCAATTGTTCAATCATAATATCTAACTAATTAAAAATTCAAATATAGTGATTTTATATCTTAAAATGATCAAAGAAATATGAAGAATATTAATATAAAGTTAAATTTCCATTTTGATGATTAATTTCACTAATCACTTTTTTAATTATTATTCAAGTTGATTAAATCATAATTTAGCCATTTGATGTCTAAATTGAGCATACTTACTGTCATTATACACCTTTTGATGTAGGGAAACTATAGCCATTGATTTTGTATCATCTAGAGAATTTTCATTTTGGCACCTCATTTAATTAATATTAAAAATTATAAGTTGAATAAATTGTATTTGTTAGCTTTCTAAACCCTAGGATAGCAAGCCTTAACCTAAGTTGTAACTACAGTGAACCATAGGACATGTATATGGCAGAGAAATAAGTACTTTTGTATTGAATTGATTAACTTACAAAATATGCTCCAATCTTAGGGGTGAAAATAAGAATTTATAGGATTTGAATTTAAAATTGATCATTGAAAGCTATTCTAATCTATTATGTAGAAAAAAAAATAGCATGAATCCTATTCCTAAATTTCATTAGACTCAATGATAGTAAATTTGAGAGTATAGATTGAGCATAACATGACATATCTCTCCCTTAGATGTCGGATTGATCCAATCACTTAAGTATTTTTGAAAGTTCTAGTTAGAAATTATTAAATTTCATTAGAGCCTAAATCATATATTGAGTCTTGAGTTTTCCAAATCAATAAAATTAGGACAAAGACACTATTATTATTAAAACCTTTACTTAAGAAATCTTTATTGGAAATGGTTAGTGAGTAATCAATAATTAGTATACCTAAAGAGTTATAAATACTGGAACCTTAGACTTGAGGCTTAGTAAATCCTTCAGCTAACTTAAGAAGTTAATTGAAGAGCTTGAGTATAAGACATAAGCTATTAAGTAAAAATTAGGTTAGTAAACACTAAGTTAAATGAATAAAGAGCCTTAGAACAAGGGTTAAAGAATCTAAACAATAGAAATATCATAACTTAGAATGAGCAATAGTGAACCTATAATTGGTAACTATGGTGGTCTTATTAGAAAGGGAATATTAAGCTTAATCAATCGTAGTACTAAAAGTGATATATATTTTGAATCATATATCATGTCTATATTTATAAATTATTTTATCATTTGAATAACACTTTATTAAACTACTATTTTTCAAAACCACATTACTATACTAATATACTTCAATTAACTTAGAGATCTTTGATGTCTAAGTTAATTGGAGGTTTGATTAGTCCCAACCTTTAGGATATATTATTAAAATTGAAAACAATGGATATCACAAGGTTTAATTAAGACATTGTGCATGAAATTAAACACTTAAAACATTCTTTTGAGGTGTTTCATATGGTGGATTTTGCTATATAGCTTCTATTGAGCCAAGGCAAGCTATGGAGTGATTAGGAGACCACACATATTCTATGAGGGAGAATATGTGTATTTGCAAGAGACCCCGCTTATATTATCATTAAGAAAATGTGCTTGACTCCTCACTTATTCTATATACTGTCCACAGAACAAAATACATATTTAATTAAGATAAATTAACATAAAACTACATTTCCTAATTTAATAACAAGATGTTACACTACTATCCAATAAAGTTTTAGAGTCACATTCCTATAAAGTTAAACATTAGAACTAATCTAGTTACAATCCAAAATGAGATAATATTGCCTTCTAAAGTTAAGTATTTATATCAGTCATCCTATTTGATAAATTTTATTATCCCAAACCAAATCTTAAATTCCAACATAAGAGGTTTGAGTCTTTTAACCCAAGGTTCTAAGCTTTTAAGGTCTAGTTTCACTCAAACTAAACTCTCCAAGACATTAAGTTAAAGGAAACCTTACTGAGGATAATCATGCTCAATAGGGCAAGGAATTACTAAACAAAATAATAAGGACATCTAATCAAAGATCAAAAGATAAAATAATCAAATTTTAAGTTTAAAGCTAAAATATATAGATTCAGACACAATTTCTTAAGTCCAACCATTATTCAATAGAGGTTAATTTATTACAGAATACTGAACATGAACTTAAGAAGGAAATGGTGGATTCTCACCAGTAGCTTACTTATATGTTAGGCTCTAATCCAATTCTTGTATTTTAATCTAAAAAAATATGTATAAGCTTTAAAAGTTTAACTGATTGCAAATGGCTTACAATGTTAAATTAAGGATTTACAAGAGGGAACATGGATTTTACATTCACATTCACTTGTCTTATAATTTACTTATCTTAATTAGGGCAATAACTAGGGCCTAAACAAAATGAAACTAATAATGGTTCAATTAAGCTCAAACAACATTCTAAACACTTTACTTACTATTTTAAGGGTGATGCTTAGATTGAGAAGTTCTAATTTTACCTTAATCAAGATTTACTTAAACTCACCAAAATGTCACTTATTAAGGATCCAAAAGTTGAATTTAGGATTTAGGGTTCCAAACTAAATTTACTTAATGCCAAATAATTCTTTACTATATAAGGAGAAGTTCAGTGCATTAAACACTAAATTGGTTAAGAATTGGAATTAATGAACCCTAATTAGGGTTTAGGCTCATTAGAAAGTGATTAGAAATTTACTTTAGAAAATGGGATTTTAAACTATAATTAGGTTCTACACTATCTAAGGTGTAGATAGACACCTCATCAGAGCACTAAGTATATAAATATTCATTAATTAAAATTTAAAGTGATTAATGAGTGATTAATAAAATTAAAAACATATAAATATTATTAACTCCATAATAAAGTTCTCCTCTATCTAATATAGAGATAGAGACCTTAATCATGAAATTTGGCCAAAGATTAAGCCTAATATTCACTAATCCTTTTAAGGTTAATTATTTCTTAACTAAGAATTCTAATTATAGAAAGCTAAATATTATTTCTGATTAACAGTGCTTATGTTTTCCAAATCAAAATGGTATATAAGATCATTAATTTTGGATTTAAGTTGACTGAATCATGTCAAAAATACATTCTAAATTAAATTCACAAAGTTTTTATGATCTAAATCCATATTTTCTTCATATTACCTATTTGTACATTTTTACTTCTAACTTATTTGCCTCAAAAAGAATCTTGGCCACATATCACTTACAAGTGAGTTAACTTCCTTCTAATTTAGAGTTAAGTGCTATGGCAATGCTCTAGTATTGGTTTGGGTTCCTGATTCAATATTATGGTAGTTACACCATGACTTCTAACGGTCTCTAACCAATTGCCTGAAGTAGCCTGACCCCTCCAATTGGTCTTAGTGGCTTGGGAGCGACCCCTTTGCATGGTACACTGAACATTATTATCTTAGATATAGATAGTAGATTTACTTCTAGATTATGGTATGTTGTTCAGCAAGACCTTGGGTGGAACTTAGCCTTGAGTACTACCTTTCATCCCCAAACAGATAGTCAACTGAGCAAGTTAATCAGATCTTAAAATATTTTCTATGTCTATGTGTTCTTGATTTCAGTAGATCATGAGAAGATCACCTTGCCTTATTTTAGTTCACATATAACAACAGTTGTTAGTCCAATATTGGCATGGCTCCGTATGAAGAACTTTATGGTAGGATGTGTACAACTCCTGTTGCTTGGACTGAGGTAGGAGATTCTTAGCTTTATGGTTCTAAATTGATCAAGGAGACTAATAGAAAGGTTCTACTTATTAAGTGTAATATGCTAGCATCTTAGGATAGACAAATGAAATATCATGATGTTCATCATCATCCGCAGTATTCCTATTTCTAGCTAGATATTATACTTATCTTAAAGTTTGTCCGATGTGTGGTGTGCAAAGGTTTGGAATGTCAGTAAAATTGAGTCCAAGACATTTGGGACCCTTTGAAGTGATTGGAAAGGTTGGAACATCTGCATATATGTTGGAGTTACCAGAAGGCTTCTTAGTCAAGCATAATGTGTTTGATGTTTTGTCAATGAGAAGGTGCTTGCTTGAACCAAGTCAACAAGTTCAGATTCTGGCAGTCGAACTGCAGCCTGATTTAACTTTTATCATTAAACCTATAGCAATTTTAGGATAAAATCTCAAGCAATTGAGGAACCGTAGTATTCCTATGGTTAAAGTTAAATAGTATAACTTTTTAGTTGAAGAATTCTCATGGGAAAAAGAGAAGGATATGCAGAAAAAGTTCTCATAATTCTTTCCTTAATCAGATAGTCTAAGTTCTTTCATATTTCTTTCGTGCAATTTTGTATTTTTATTCGTTGGGTGTCGAGGGTGACATCTCTTTTAAGAAGGGGATTCTATAATAGTCCTAGTGTTATTACCCTTTATTTAGAAGCCTAATTAACTCCAATTCACTTCTAGTAATCTTATAATAGTATTAGGAGCCTTCACCTCAAGTTTGGTGCAATTTGGAGGTCATTTACGATTGACAAATAATCCTGATTAGTTTTATAATTCTAAAAATACCTATTTTATTTTGACCTCATAATCAAAATTGGAGTTCACCATTAGACTCATCACCCCCAAATTAGCAAGGGGTGATATTTTGGGAATGTTTGGAAGTCGTCAAATTTTCTCCAAATATTTTAATAATATTAAAATTCTCAAAATATTAGGATAATTAAATTGACCTCCGATCAAAAATTTGATTGTATTTTTGAGTTTCTCACCCCTTAATTAGATAAGAGTGAATTTTTGGAATTTTTTAAAGTCCATTTTATTATTTAAATTTGAGTAAATAAAAGAGTTAAATTAATTAATATATTCAAATTAGCTTTTATTTATTAATTAAATTTTAAATTCCAATGGCTATTTTCAAATGATGTGAATCCCATGCGTGAGGCTAGCGCACGAGATAGCAGGATCATTAGATCTTTGACCATTCTGCCCAATCGAAGGCAGATCCAACGGGCGTGGAATGACCCGATCTACTGATCCCATTTGGCCGTTAGATCAGCCATCCAAAGCAATGACAGGGATCATCTCCTGTACATTATCTCAGTCATTATGGTCATACGTTACAGGTAAGAACTATGGCTGCATCTCCCACCTCCTTCCTTTTGGCATTAACCTACCATTCTTCTCCTAGTTGATTTGTTTTCCCAAACCCAACTATTTGTTGTTGAGAAGAAAGAACTTGGAGCTATGATGGCTGATCAAAATTCTGTTATCACTAACCCTAAATCGATGGCACCGAAGCTTTTTGAATGCTGCCGGATATTGTTCCTTTCCTCTTTTCCTTAAATTAATATTGATTAAAGCTATTTCAAGACCTTATTGGCTCTATTGAAACTCAATCTAGCTCAATCAAGCCCAATTGAGCTCCGGTGCTTTGAACCGTCCACATTGGCCTATTGGGAGCTGCCCAGGTCCGCATCTTAGGACCTAGGGCATCACCCTGTCGGCCCCTGAGGTTGAGTGAAAGCTGGTTGGGTTGACCTCAGTGAGGTCTTTCTGTCATCATGCAGGTCGCACCTTGGGACACCCAGGTTTGACCAGGGGGTCAAACCATAGGTGCGGCTCATTGGGCCCTATTGGGACAAAGCGGTCAAGCTATCAATTCAAACATTTATGCTGAACCGGGCTGATCCAGCTGCTAGACCGTGCCGACCGTGCGGTCACCTCGTGCCTCTCAGATCGACACGCACCACCTGTTAGGGTTGATGTGTGGACCCGTTATTCGGAGTCAGCGCTGTGGCGCCCCACCCCTTAACCCACAAGGGTTAAGCTAAAGGGTGGCATGTCACTCTAACCCTTCACTTATAATTGGATTATGATGAAATCCATAACCCACCTAATAAAGGAAGGAGTGAGCATAGAATCAAATATTCAGTCACTATCTAAGTAAACATTCAGTGTGCGGAAGCGATTTAAAAATGAGAAACGTCCAAGCATCACAGTATGAATAGTAGAAATAGAACTCAGAATATAAGCATACAATCCAAATACACAGTCAATAGTACCTGTATCATTACATCATTTAAGAAGTTTAAATAAGATAGAGTGTAAATCACTCATCCTCACTCGAAAGTATAAGGGAACTAAATGGCAGCTTCTTCCATGGGCTCCTCCTCTGGGTAAGGCTCTACACCTAGCTCCTGCTTGTCTAACTGAAAGGAATCTGCCATTGTCGGTTTCACAATGTAGGGCCCCAGCCAAAGAAAAGAAAAATCTAGTTAGACAATTGTCTAAGTACATTTTAAGCTGATAAAGTTTTATAGATGTTATGTAATATCAATATTTTACTACTTCTAAGCAATAATGTGTATAAAGGAGCAGTAAGCAATATAAAAGAAAGGGAAATCTATAAATCATCATTTATAACTTAAGCAAAGAAAAGGAAAGAGGCTGAGACATACCTCACATACAAGCTAAGCAAGGTGGGGCATATAAATATACATAACCAAACAAGTGCTGCAAGAAAAATTCTACATCCTAAATATGCTGGTGATCAAATGAGATATGCCAATTAAAATAAACAACTCAGCAGTGGTACATATAAATAGCAGCAAGATTCTAACATCCTAAATATATATAAAAGTAGTACAAGGAAATAGCTGACTGAATAAAATACTGAAAAGTAAACAACATCAACTGCATATAAAACCATACGTGTACAATCTTCCATACAGAAGAGAGCTACTTTAGCTCACCAAAAAGGCTGAAGATCTTAGCACCAGTATGGCTAGGATGGTTCCTAGCATGATACGGCTAAGGCAACAATAATCAATATAGAAGGCTCTAGCACAGTACGGCTAGGACGGTTCCTAGCACGATACGACTAAGTCACCAACAGTCATACCCGAAAGATCCTAGCACCAATATGGTTAGGACGGTTCCTAGCATGATATGGCTAGGGCAATAATCGGTATGATCAAAAAAACAATGAGAAGCAGCTCAAACACATCAAATTTTTATCTTCTCATTAATTACTTTAATATTTTTACAAGAAATTTAAGGAGTCTCTATATTTTCCTAACATTTTATTTATGCATCAAAAATCTTGTATGATATGCTCAAGGAAATATGGCACAAAAATCAAGGAATGTGTAAATAACAAAATATCAAATAGAAGCAAGGGACTCTTCTAAACATGGTGATATCATTTATTTTCTACTTAACCATACTAACTATTCTAAGTTACACAAGTTCAGGATCACTGTTTTCCTATTATCGAGTGTAACTCAAAAACTCATCCTTATAAGTTAAAAATGATTAGAACTGATCAGGTTCTAATCTAGTTCAATCAGATAGACGACTACGAGTTAAATCAATAAATCATACATCCTAATTTTATGAATTTAGACATTCTAACAAGATCTGATCAAGATCTTTCTAAACCTGTAGATTATGGATTAAACACTACGAGATTTAGGTTTAATCATATAATCTAAAGAGGATAAGACCTAAGTTCTAGGTTTTATTCTATTAGTGATCTACTAGTTATGGCAAATCCTATTAAGTAATCAAACTTAATAGGATGAATCTCCTATCCTAAATCTAGAGTGAAAAGACAAAAATAATTAGAATGAGTTGTAAAATAAAAGAAGAGTCTAGAAACTAATAAAACTAAGGTTTCACCCATTGAGTAACCTATTTACCTAATGAATGAACTCTAACCTATGATCTAGTCCTAGTCTTAGGAATAGTCCTTAAGATGTAGTGTTAAGAGTTAAAAGAATTCAGGAATCTGACCTAATGGTTGATTTCACTCACTTAGATGTCACTAATACGATTATAATATTAGTTTTAATATTTTGGAATGTTAATTAGAGGTTATGGGTGCTTAATCCAATCTTAAGGCAAAATGACCATTTTGCCCTTACTTTAAAAGTCAAAAAGTCAAATTTTCTCTTGAGGGTCAAAGTTGATTTCTCTTAGTTCCAACTGATTCCTTACTGTATAACTTGAAGATAGACAATAAGTACGCCTAATTTGGACAAGAAACGGTCAAGTTATGACCAAAATAAGGCCAGGGGTAACTTGGTCATTTACCTAAGTTTCTAGGGTTCCAATTATAAATATTATTTTAGTATATTGATGATATTGTAATTCTAGGTTAGATAGCTTCTTAAATTTTTGAATTTGGAGTTAATTTGACCAAGTTATGGTCATTTGAATTCCAAAGGCAATTTGGTCATTTTTCACTAAAGTCAACTCTAAGTTCTCGGGTTGACTTTTTATCCTGATATCTAAATGAGAAAACTAATACTACTACGGTGATGAGGCCGCTCTCCTGAGCATTTTAAGATCCATATTGACTATATTTCGATAATTGGGTAAAAAGTTATGGGGCTCTAAAGAGGTCCTAAAGTGCTACCTCAATATACGTACCCCGAAATAAATTTTTACATTACGTTATTTGATTCCTTACATTTTTCTGAGTATTTTAAGACCTATATTGGCTATGTTTGGAGCATCCTATAAAAAGTTATTAAACTTTTAAGATTACTATTCAAAAATACAATTTGAATTAATTTACTATTCATTTATTCAAATTAAATGTTTTTAATGTTTATTCCTAAAGTTTTATATAAAATTTTTGAAATTATTAATCTTTAATTATTCTGTAATTAATTAATAATTAATTTGTGATTAATTAATATTATTTATTAATTAATTAATAATTAATCTATTTATTTTAATTATTTTGAATATAATATTATTATTATTACTGTTTAATTAGGATTAAGCTAATTGCTGTTTAAGTCTTAATTAATTATCTGCTCATAATTATTAATCCTAAGATTAGGATTAATTAATAGGTTAAAAATTATTAAATTATTAATATTACTGTATATATATATATATATATTAATTTACTGATTATTATAAAATATTATTAAGTACTGTTTATTAATAATTAAGTTATCCTTAATTAATTAGTTAATAGAGTTAATTATTGCTTACTGTTAACAATCTTAGTTAGTTAATTATATGCATTAATTAATTATTAAGATACTGTTTAATATGGATTAACAGTTAATTAGCATTAATTAATATTTATTAACTAACTACTAATTATAATTAATAACTAATTAATCATTACTTAATTATATTTATTATATCTAATATTCTTCTGCAGGTCATAATGGAGGTGGGACCCTCCACTGCCACGTGGCGGTCGGAGACGGGGCGCGGCAGAGGCGGTGGGTCCCACGGGACACGCGGCAGCGTCCCGTTCGACGCGGGACTGCGTGCGGGACCCCCACGCTGACGCGGGCGGGGCCCGCAAGACGCGTGAGCGCCACGCGGCTGGCCCGCTTGCCTTCGCGCGGGTCGGCCCGACCCGGCCCGGCCCGACCCGTCCTGGCCCGCTGGCGATTCATTTCCTTCGCACGGGGACGCTGAGGTCGAGACCTAGGGCTGGCCTCCGGCGTCGATTCCGGCAGCGGCTAAGCTTGGACCGCCCGGTTATGGGTAGGGGATGGTAAGGGATACCCGATGGGACAAGACCGGAGGCCGGAGGTGGTCGGAACTACGAGTGAATCCTAACCCTAGTCGGCGAGGTTCGGGCCCGACGAGCGGTTTGAACGCAAACGAGTTCGGTTGATCGAGTCGATTGCTCGATTCGAAAGATGATACTTAGTAATACACGTGATTTAGCATGGATTGTCGTTGTAGTACATTGAATTGAAGAAAGTAGAATGGCGTTAGGATATCGGGGTACTTGGCTTGAACGGCTCGTGGGCGGTCGGAGCTTCGGGGCTCGATCTGGGCTCGGGTTTCGCAATCCCGGAGCCCAGAGACGGCCGGTGGTCTTATATAGGCGTCGGCGACTTCGCCGAGGACGGGGAGGGGCCGGATTGGCCGAGCGGGGCGGCTGACGCGCCGCGTGTCGCGCGGACGGAGCCGTCGAGGATGACGGCTTCGCAGCCATTGGATCCGGGCGCGATCCAACGGCTGAGATGGCGCCGTCTGGATAAACGGCGCCGTTAGCTACAGTTGACGGAAAATTTAAATACTTAACGGCGGTCGTTAAGTAATTAATTAAATATTATTATTTTTTTTTTTTTCCACAAATTTTTGAACATGTTTTTCCTAGCTAATTTGGGGTCAAGGAATTCAATGGCGAAGTCAGATTTTCGATCCGACGAGTATTTTGATATCTCGATTTCTGGGGTATTTTTATTATTAAAATAGTCGTCGAAATTTTGACGACTTCCGATTGACACGAAAACTTCACCCCAAGCTAATTTGGGGTCAAGGAACGCAATGGCGGTGTCCGTTTTCCAATCTGAGGTCAATTTAAATAAGTCAAACTTTAGGGTTTCCAAAATTTCTAGAAATCAGGATTCGATTCATTTGACTCCTGATTTGGACTAGGTCTTAGAGGTTGACTCCAATTGACCTAATTAGCACTTATAATTAGTCTTAAGACTAAGATTAGTCCTAATAGACTTAGGTAACAACCTGGGTTGTTACAAGCGCCTACTCTAAATTCAGCGCTGGCGGTTGGTGTCAGTTATTGCGCCCTAAGATTCTGCGCCACTATTTTTCGTGCGATCTTGTTTTCAATGCTGACAGTTAAATGAAAATTTTATTCTTTTTAAATTTTTTAATTTAAAAACAAATTTTATTTCCCTGATAGCTTTAAATATAGACATCCAGATTATATCAAATTATGTGTCATTTTATTCAAAAAAATGAAACGAACACATTGGTATAATTCAATTTAAGTTTTGAACCCTAATTTTTATAATCACTTTTTAACTTTTTAGCCCTGATTAGGAGTCATGAAAGCACTAATTTTCCAACATCGTCCAATTTTGACCTACTTAGTGTTATTCCTCTCCTTATGATATAAGGATTTCATATTTGTAATTACATTTGTATTTGGACACCATTTGGATAACTTGGGTTTTTGGCACCTGAATTCCTTCATAAATGTAATTTTACATGTTGATTAGCTTACTTAATTAGGTGTTTTATCCCTTGGATAGCAAGCATTATTATTTACTTTAGTCATTCATGTTAGTTTAATTTGTGAGAATTGGATTAGATTAGAGTAGTTAGAGCCTATCTTAGGTTAATAAACTTCTAAATTCAAGCCTCAACATTAGGAGAAGTTATTGTAGGAGTGATTCCCTAACCTTGATTTGAGTGTAATTCTAAGTGCCAGTTAAGCCTACCTATGAGTTTATTTAACCTTAGCACATGTTTCTTAATAGGATGTGAATCTATTAGGGCAAGTTGCAAACACTTAAAAATGAACTTAGCAATTATTCCCATTAGCTACTAGTCTTTACTTTAAGCTCTCTAGCATTTAAATAATAGTGTTCCTAAGCTTACTAGTATGAGTTAGGTCTCCTCTAAGCTTCAATAACCTACAACCTTTAGTGAACTAGAACTTGTAACTTGTAACACTTCCACTCCTATACACTTAGACCTCTTTTAATAATGCTTCTAAATAGTTGAGTGTTTGATTAAACTAGATCCCATCAATTGCAAGTTTCCTTAGATAAGCTATAGTAGTAAACCCTTTGCTTTCACCTCTTTAGATGTAGTAAGTTCTTAACCCTTACCTTCCTCGATTATTTCCTTAATCCTTGAAACTAAGCAACCACTAATAATTATGTGATTTGGGATTAGTGTAGGATTGGCCTTATTTTGCATCATTATACTTTATAAATTATATGGCCACTTCATAAACTTAAAACAAATTACTATTTTCTAAGACTTATATCACTTATATTATTACCTACAATTGACTTAGAGATCAATATCTCTAAGCTATTTGGGAACTTAATCAACTCCAATCATTAAGTTAGATAACCTAAATATTAGATAACTTTGGATATCACATAATTTATAAGATTATAATCTTGAATATTCATATAAGACATTATGCATACATAAAATATTCATAAATAAGACTTAGGGGTTTAATGAAGATTTAACCTAGGGCAAGCTATGGGGGTTATAAGGAGACCTCACATAACCTAGAGGGGGAATGTGAGTGGTTAAATTTCTTGGAGACCCGCTTATTTACTTAGTTAGGCAGATGTGTCTAACTCCTCACTTGCTCTATTATTTATGCCTGTAGAATAGAAAACTTAAAATAAATTAAATGATTTAAACTATTGGGCTATCACAATCTTATTGATTTTGAAAACTTATTATAGCCCTTGAGCTATGCTTACTTTTCATAATCTTTGACTATTCCTTCTTAGTCCATGAGGCTAAGCTCTTTCTTACTTTACTTTACTGTTCAGCTCTTACTTATGGTACTGTACTTTACTTACTTATAGTCCTATATTCAAGTAATGTATATTATCTTACTTACATTTCCTGCTTCATTGCTTTAGTTTACTTTTATTTACCATAATATCTGTTGAACATATTCATGTATTCATTGTATACTTTCATATGCTCATTAGTAGTTTCTAGCCTTATTAGGATGCCTTTTTCTCTTACTTATTGTTGCAGGCTAGAGAAAACCTACTTATTAGGCAAACATGCTTAACTTCTAATTTTGTTCTGTAATTTATGATCGCAGAACAATATTTTATACAACTTTAACAGCTTAACATCATTATTATCATAATATTATAAATAGTGAGTTACTTTTCATAACCTTTTGGCTATGCTTACTTATCATAGTCCTTAACTATGTTTGCTTCATCCAAGTGACTAAGCCTCACTTTACTTTACCTTATTTACTATACTGCTTTACTTCCTACTGTTGTTTACCTCACATTATAATCCTTACTTTATGCAGTATATGTTACTTTACTTACATTTTATACTTTATTGCTTTCTGTCATTTATTCTTATCATAATATTCATTGAACATATTCATGTATCCATTAATGTTATCACATGCACTTTAGTAGTTTGTAGCCCTTTTTTGGCTGTATATTTTCCCTTACTTGTTATTGCAAGCTAGAGAAAACCTACTAGTGAGTTCTTACTCTGTTACTTTAGTTACTATCTTTATAATCTTACATACCCTACTTTGATGCTTAGTGCTCTACTTACTTTTTTAAATTGTAAATAGCAAATATGATATATGCTTAAAATTAATTAGAACATAGTATAACTTTAAAATGTACTTAGACTTCTTAAGTATAATCACTTATTTTTATATTATTGGTTGTGCCCTACTAAATTAAAAACTAAATACGGTGGATCATGAGCATCATCTGGATAATGGAGCTGGGACTAGTACCGACCACATGTAGCTTGAAGATTTTGCTTTTGATGCACTGCTTTTTAGTGATGATGAGTGAATTTACATTAATTAGTTTAAATTCAGTTTGTAATAACTTAATTTCTATGGTGTTTTATTTAATTCTATGATAGATGTATTTTTACTTTACTTGCTTGGTTTGGATGGTGGATATAGAAATAAGAACTTAGAATTTAAATAAGTAATTTGATTGGTATCTTCCAAGTTTCTATCTTCTTTCACCTCTTTAGGTGTAGTAAGTCCTTAACCCTTTCCTTCCTCAATTAATTCCTTAATTATTGAATCTAAGCAACCACTAATGATTATATGGTTTAGGATTAGTGTAGGATTGGCCTCATTTTACATTATTATACTTATAAATTATTTTTTGCCACTTCATAAATTTAAATCAAATTACTATTTTCTAAGACTTAGATCACTTATAGTATTACTTATAATTAACTTAGAGATCAATATCTCTAAGCCAATTAGGAGCTTAATCAGCTCCAATCATTAAGTAAGATAACCTAAATATTAGACAACTTTGGATATCACATAATTTACAATTACTTGAATTCCTTAATATGTTGCTTTGCTTTGAGATTATAAGCTTGAACATTTATATAAGACATTGTGCATACATAAAATATTCATAATTAGAACTTAAGGGTTCAGGGAGGTTTAAGCTAGGGCAAGCTATGGTGGTTATAAGAAGACCTCACATATCCTAGAGGGGGAATGTGAGTGTTTATATTTTATTGGAGACCCCGCTTCTTTACTTAGTTAGATAGACATGACTAACTCCTCACTTGCTCTATAATTTATGCCTACATAATAGAAAATTCAAAATAAATTAAATTATTTAAACTATTGGGTTATCACAATCTTATTGATTATGAGAACTTGTCATAGCCCTTGAGCTATGCTTACTTTTCATAGTCTTTGACTATTCCTTCTTAGTCCATGAGGCTAAGCTCTTTCTTACTTTACTTTATTGTTCATCTCTTGCTTGTTGTACTATAGTTTACTAACTTACAGTCTTATATTCATGCAGTGTATGTTATTTTACTTACATTTCCTGCTTCACTACTTTAGTTTACTTTTACTTAGCATAACATCTTTTGAACATACTCATGTATTCACTGTATACTTTCATATGTACATTAGTATTTTATAGCCTTATTAGGATGTCTTCTTCCCCAACTTATTGTTGCAAGCTAAAGCAAATCTACTTGTGAGTTCTTACTCCTTATTTATTGCCTTCTTTACAGTTCTCTTACCCTTACTTTAATGTCGTAAAAGCTCTGCTTTTAGTACTTAATTGTAAATTTGTATATGTGATATCCAACTAAACTCATTAAAAATTAGCCCAATCTTAAAACATACTTAGACTATTTAGTCTAATCACTTGCATTATTTTTTTGCTATGTCCTACCATGTTTTATAAACCAAACATATAGTAGATCAAGAGCATTTTTTGAATAAAGAAGCTAGACCTAGTTTTGGACATGAATAGATTTGGAAATTTCTGCTTTCGCAGCCCTCTTTTACTAATTTTGTGAGATGAGAGAATTTATTTCTTTACTCTTAAATTTAGTCTACAATAACATAATTTATGTAATGTTTTACTTTATTTTGTGATGGATTTAATTTAAGTATTACCTGCTTAGTTTGGATAGTGGATTGATTGCATTTTATTACTGCATAATTCTCTACTTGTATATTTTATTGCTTAACTTACACCCTCACAAAGATTCTTGGCAATATAGCACTCAATATTGGGTTAGTTTCCTTCTAACCTAGTGTTAAGTGCTATGATAACACCCTAGTATTGGATTGGGTTTCTGGTATAATAATGGGGACGTTAAAATGCGGTTCTTCTATCTCGATGACAATGTAATCTGATTCAGCACCTGAGTTTTAGGGCCGAACGGATTTTTGACTGATGTATTCTGAAAATTAATTATAATAATAATAATAGTAATGCAAATCTAATTACTCAAATAACTTTAGACATATTTATACAAAATATGCAAAATTATATATCATTTTATTCAGAAAAATGAGAGGAACATTAGGGTGAAATCAAATTTATCTTTTTTTAATTGCAATTAATGGTCCCAAAAATCCTAATTTTCAAACGTTGTCCAAGTTTGACATACATATTGTCATTCTTCTCCTTGTATTGTGAAGATTCCATATTTGCTAGCATTGTAGTGATAGGATATCATTTAGATAACTTAGGTTTTTGGCTCCTCAAATCTTCATAGAATACAATTTTCTTAATGTCATTACTTGCATGACTTTATGCCTTGTGACAGAAATCTTAGTTATTATTTGAACCTTTAAGTCACATTAGGATGCATGCTTAGCTCTTGTAATTAATAATTGGATGCCTAGTGATTATCTTAGCAAACTTGATTTCAAACCGCAACATTAGGAGAGATAACAAATGTTAGAAATCTCTAATCTTAACTAATTGCCTTTTTTAAGTGCAACAAACCAATGCATTAGGAGTAGTTAGCTAAGATCTTGTCTTACTAGTAGGATATGATCCTATTAGGATTAATTGTTAGCCCTTGAATTTAGACTTAGTGAGCTTACTTTTCAACTTCAAATCTCACCTTATTCCCTTTAGTCTCTAGCTTAGTACTAATTAGTCCATTAAGAGTGGTATAGCCCCATAAATAGCCTTAGCATCCTTATTATCATGAGAAAACCTAGAGCAAATAGATTCCAACCTTTCCCTTAGCCTTACTTTTAGAACCTCCCAATGGAGTGCTTAGCTAGTTTAGTGAGCCATTAAACTAGAATTTCTTAGATCCAGTTACCTTAGCAAGATTCTAAATAGTGAACCTACAACTTACACCTCATAATAGTAGTGAACCTACAACTTACACATCTTAATTAAAGTGAATGTAGAACCTATATCACCTCATTGTAGAACCTTAAGCCTTAGGTCTAGTAACCATTAAAGATCATGTGTCTTAGGAATACATAGGATTAGTGTCATATTACACACACACACACACACACACACACACACACACACACACAAACACACACACACACACACACACACATATTTATATTATTTTTCCATTTAATTAAATCTCAATCAAACTATTACTTTCCAAAATTCAATTACTTATAGTGTTACCTTTCAATTGACCTAAAGATTGATGTGTCTAGGTCAATTGGGAGCTTAATCAACTTTAATCATTAAATTAAATAACTAAACTTACACAATAATGGATATCACATGAGTTACAATTAATTTGAAATCCTTGAATACTTTGAGACTACAACCTTGAACATTCATAAAGACAATGAGCATATAATAAAACATTAAAACAATAAGCATAGGGGTTTCATGTTGTGGATTACAAGCCAGGGCAGGCTATGAAGTAATAAGGAGACCTCACATATCCTAGAAAGGAGAATATGAGTGTTATGGGAGACCCCATTTATTTTACTTGTTAGGCAGACATGCTTAACTTCTCATTTTGTTTTGCAATTTATGCTCGTAGAACAATACTTTATATAACTTAAGCAACTTAATATCATTATCATCACAATTTTATAGATAGTGAGTTACTTTTCATAACCTCTTGGGTATACTTACTTATCATAGTCATTGACTAAGCTTGCTTTCTCTATGTGACTAAGCCTCACTTTACTTTACTTTACTTACTGTACAGTTTTACTTCGTACTATATTTACCTCATATTATAATCCTTACATATGTTGCTTTACTTACATTTTATGCTTTGCTACTTTCTATCATTTATGTTTAGCATAATATTTATTGAACATATTCATGTATCCATTAATGTTATCATATGCACTTTAGTAGTTTGCAGCCCTTTTTTGGTTGTATATTTTCCCTTACTTTTTATTGCAGGCTAGAGCAAGCCTACTAGTGAGTTCTTACTCTCTTACTTTACTTATTATCTTTACAATTTTACATACCCTACTTTGATGCTTAGTGCTCTGCTTACTCTTTTAAATTATAAATAACAAATGTGATATCCGCTTAAATTTAATTAAAACTTAGTATAAGCTTTAAATGTACTTAGATTTTTAAGTATAATCACTTGTTTTTATATTGTTGGATGTGCCCTACTATATTAAAAACTAAATACGATATATCATGAGCATTATCTGGATAGTGGAGCTGGAAGTAGTACCGACTGCATGTAGCTTGAAGATTTTTCTTTTGATGTACTGCTTTTTATTGAGGACAAGTGAATTTACTTTAATTAATTTATGTTCAATTTGTAATAACTTAATTTCTGTGATATTCTTACTTTAATTTTATGATAGATGTATTTTCACTTTATTTTCTTGGTTTGGATGGTGGATATAGAAATAAGAACTTAGAATTTAAATAGAGTAATTAGATTCGTATGTTCCATGTTTCTATCTTCTTTGTCCTTACCAATTAAGGTTACTAAATTTGCATTGCAATCTTTACCAATGAGATGCACAGCTTCAATCGCATTTATAAGTGATGCACTTAAGCCAAGTTTGCTTATAAGGACTTCGGGTTTCTTTCCTACCATGAGCGATAATTTCTTTCGATAATAGTCTATTACGAAGTTAAATTCACATAACCAATTCATGCCTAAAATTATGTTGAAGGTTGTAATCAGTATAACAATAAGCTTAGATTGAAAGAGTTGGTAACTAATTGGAATGTCTACTAAACAGTACTTATTTACACACATTTCAGCACCATGTGGCATCTGCACTCGTCAATTACTTAAGTTAGGGAGATTGTAAAACCCACTTAAGTAGTAACAAGTGAAACTCTCAAACCTTGATGCGCTTTTTCATATAACGATGGAGTTCTTGATAATAACTCAAAAATTAAGTGTGCGTATACGGGACCACTCCTAGGATGAGTGACCTGCTGGGAAGTTATCTTCTGAGGGTAAAATCATGAGGCCTTACAAGCCAAAGCGGACAATGCCTTAGTGCTTAAGAGTTTGTGACATAGGGTGTTAGATAGGAGTAAGTGACATACAGGGTAAAGTATCAATTCATATGAGCAGCCTCTTGAATCCATGATAGTTAAGGTGCTACATGGTTATGGGTATCTCTTAAGCCTGTAGAGGTCACTTTTATTCCTATCTACCTAATGAATAATTCTTAAATCTTTGTGTGAATACTGGCGAGGACATCAGTTATTTAAGTTTTGGAGATTGTAAAGACCCACTTAAGTAGTAACACGTGAAACTCTTAAACATCGATGTGCATTTTTAGATAACAGTAGAATTCCTGATAAGAACTCCAAAGTTGAGCATGCTCATATGGAGCACTTTTAGGTTAAGTGACCTACTGGAAAGCTATCTTTTGATGGTAAAATTGTGAGGTCTTTCAAGCCAAAGCAAATAATACCTTAGTACTTAAGTGTTTGGGTTATTATATGTGTGGCTTAGTGATATGGTTCGGAGCAACTATACAAGCTCTATTTGATATGGATCAATGCATAGGGCCTTCATCCTGACAGAGGCTGATAGGGGCCAAGATAGGGCTTCGTTCCCCAACCGATTCCAGGATCTTCATGGCCTAGCCTGCGCGTCGATGTGAAGCTGATGTCACGACCAACGTGCTGAGCCTGACATCGTAGCCTACCATCAGTGGTAGTCCTAGATCCCAAAGGGCCGATTAGGGTGATTACAGTGGATAGATGGTGAAATCAAGGTTGAATGAAACTCTATCAAGCTCGATTAACCCCATAGGTTGATTACCCATTGATTGAATTAGGCAAACAAAATGAAATGAAAGTTGATTGCTAAGCACAAGGCATAAATCAAGTGTACCTATCTTTATCTCTATCAGTTAGGGTTAGAGTTAGGTCGCAGCTTGAATTTGTTAACTGCGGAACTTGTAGGCTTATCCAAAGCACGTCGACAGTAATGGGGAGTCTAGAGGAATGCATGGGTATTAAATGGGAGGGTGGAAGCCATATGTGGCCATAGCACAGCCAGCACTTGGTGAAAGCACATGATCAAAGACATACAAGGATGTGATACTAATCGTTAGGTTAAGATCTTGATCCGATGGTCAGATCAGAGGATCTAATGTGCATCATTGGATTGATCTTTAAATGGCATGTAATGTCCAAGATCACATTACACGGCTGTCCTAGGTTTGGCTCCCCATAGCCAAATCCAACAGTTCATAGGTGACCATTGGATCAACTTAATTAATATTAATTTAGATTACTTATTTAAATAATAAAATATAACTCAGATATCAATTTAATTATCTTAATTTTTTCAATACTAAAAATATATTAAAATATTCAGAAAAAATTTGATGACTTCCAAAAATTCCCAGAATATCGCTCCTAGATAATTTAGGGGTGAGGAGTTCAATGGTGAACTTCAATTTTGACGATGAGATCAAAATAAATTAGATGATTTCCAAGATATTGAAATACCCCGAAATATTTGTCGAAAATGAACAATCTCCAAATCACCCCATATTTCAGGTGTTGGCTCATAATGCTATTAAAAGTATATTGGCGATGGTTTTAATATAATTTGGATGTCTAAAACCAAATAACAACCATGGGTTATTACAAACTTTCCCCTCTTAAAAGAGGTGCTGTCCTCGATGCCCAAATAATTAAATAGCTATAAAGATCAGATCAGAGATCAGTATCACTCATCTCAAGAAAATCAAATCGATTAAACTACCCAATAATATTGAAGGAACACAAATGTAGTTTATATAAGCTCGTATACAGTAAAATTCACTAAATCTATATTTGCAGTTCACTTTTTTATTATTGGTGGAAATATTGTTCTGATTTAATCGTTCTAACTAAATTGAGAATACACAAGATCAAGATCCACAAAATCCTACTATCTAGTGTAAACCCAGGTTTACAGACCTATAAATGTCAAAATATTAGAAGTCATCAAGTTCTAACTTAAATCAATCAATATCCCATAATGAAGTTAAAATGGTTTAATTATATCATCTACAACCCAACCTTGATATAATCTATTAAGATTAGGAGTCAAGAGATCAAACTCCAAATATGGTGTTCAAATCTCTTTGCATAGGATTCTAATCACTTAAGGACTATAGTTCTAGCTAGTAAACTAAACAAAAGGTAAGATAATTATCTTGATTTCTAATAAACAAAGTCTACCAATATAGTATGGCAACTTCTAGTAGTTCTATCTAAGCATAAAGTTAACAAGGCATCTATCTAACTCCTAATTAAGGAACTTACTAAAATCCTAATGCTCGAAAACAAAAAATGAGATTTTAATAAGCTAGATAAGAATGAAATGAAATTTAAGAGATTAAAAATTACAAAACCTGATGCAACATCATTTCATTCATTGGTTACAATGGGAGTGAGAGCATGCACCCTTGATAGAGTAGTAAGTGGAATGCCTGCTTTTCCTTTTTGACTACTTGATGGAGTAGGAACTAGTTTGGCTAATATGGGAGGCATTATTGAAAGAGCTAGAGCTTAAGATCTAATAGGAACTAGATTTTGGATTGATGGATGATGCTTAATCTTCACCTTGTCCATAGTCCAATGAGCACAACATTCCCATTATCTATGACCTAGCCTGCCATATGTAGAAAACATATTACTTTGATGATACCACTTACCATAAGGATTAGGTCTTGAGCACTTGGGTGCTTGCTTCACCTGTTGTTTTTGTGGCTGAGTCATTTGGTAAGTTTGAAGTGATTGATTTCTAATCTCTTGGAATTCTTCAGAATCCTCTAAGGAAGATAAGGATCTCTTCCTTAGCCTTTTTTGTAATTGGTGATGTTCTATCAACCTTGCACCTTCCAACAGCTTTGAGAAATTGCTATGGTAATGGGATACAAGATGGTCCTTAATCAAGTCTTCAAGTCATTTGAGGAAACGACTGAATCTAGCTTCTTTAGGCAACACCAAAATCAAGAGCAAATATCGACAGCTTCTTAAATTCCATATCATAGGTAAGGACTGTCTTATTGCCTTGAGTTTATTAAAACAACTCATATTCTATATTGACTGGGTAGAGGGAGGAATAAACTCTTCTCTGAAGACTAATTCACCTTTATCCAAGGGAATTTCCTCAATATTTAATTCTATGAAATAATATTTTAGCTCGCTATCCCACCAATATTCAACTTCCTCAACAAATAAGTGAGTGGTTAGGCAGATAACTTTGCTACTTGGGCACTTGATGCTTGACATGTCCTTCTCAATTATCTTCAACCAAATGGCTACTTCAATGGGAAAAGCAGTTCCATTGAAGGTCAGAGGATTGAGTCAAAGGGAAGCATAAAGGAATCCATCCATAATTCAACTTGATGCTACTTGAGGATGAACATGGATAATTTGGGGACTATGTAAATTTATTACACTCTGAGTTACTCGAGCCTGCAATTTCACTAAGTTCCTTACCATCTCCTTTAGAATCATGATCTCAATTAAAGTTGAAGAAGAATTGGAGTCTGTTGTCTCCTCTGTAGAAGAGGCAGGAGTGTTGGGTTCAGTATTCATCTTACTATAAATAATTGATAAAAGAAGAGTGAGAAAGGATAAGAGAATTGGATTGAACAATCTAAGGCAATTAATCTTACTACAAAATAGTACCCAATATAATTTAAGCAATTAATCTAACACTAGAGTGAATTTACTATCTTAAGTTATTGATGCACATACTTTATTTTTTTGTATTTGTATGTATGATTGGAATGATATTTTGCTTATATATCTAATTTTTCCTTTCTGTGGACCTGCTCTGATATCAACTGTAATGACCCCAATATTGAATCAGGAATCCAATCCAACATTAGGTGTTGTTGTAGTACTTAACACTAGGTTAATGAGTCTTAACCCACTATTAACCACTACAAGGAGATAAGGGCCTCTGAAGAGAATAAATTAGATGCATAGTACTAAGTAATGTAAGCCATCACTGCTATCCATAAAGAAAGTAAAAACACAATACTTAATAGTAATGTAAAACATCTATAGTTTAATTAAAGCTATACAAACATTTAGACATAATGATACTCATCCTCACTGGATGCAAAAGTAAAAGAAAAGATTGTAAAAATAAAGGTTTTTAATGAATAGATACTGGATCCGATCTACTACATGTTCAAGATCCACTATAAACTCCTGATTCACTGTATTTGGTATTTAATACAGAAGGGAACAACCAATAAAATAAAAATGAGTGATTATACTTAAAAATTCTAAGTACATTTTAGGGCAACTAATCTATTTTAAGTTAGGTGGATATTATATTAGGCAGTTATAATTATTATTTAAGCAGAGCTCAATGCAATAAAAAGGGAAAGTAAGTAAGTAAAGTAAATGAGTATAAGCAACAATCAAAATGGTAAAAATAGTAAAAAGAGGAAAGCTGGTGATAACCTACATCAAATATGTAAGTAAGAAAAGTAGGTATAGCTATATTAACAAGTGCAATAAGAATAATAAGAAATATGTACAAATGGACATATGATAAGTAATATAAGAGGAAGAAGTGTAAGCATAAATGTAAGCAATAATAAGATACATTGCAACTAAGCAAAACAATTGTAAATATAGGTGAACCTGTAACATATGCAAGTAAGAAAAAATCTCTATCTCAAGGATTGAATGTACAATAAAGGTAGTCATAAAGGACTGAGTAAGCATAGTCAAAAGACTATGACTCATAATCAAGAAGATTGTGGGAAATGTAAGAACAGTCATAAATGATTATAAAATATTAAGTTATTTATCTTGTAATTTGTTTTGTGGGTGTAGAACAAGTGAGGAGTCAAGCATATCTATTTAACTAAGTAAGGGGGGTTTCCCACAACCAACACACTCCCCCTCCTAGATTTATGTGGTATCCTTATTACTTCATAGCCTACCCTTGCTTAGTTTGACTTATGAAGCCCCAAAGTAAATGTTATAAGTTTTATTAATCACAATGTCCTTATGAATGTATTCAAAGATTTAGTCTCAATGCATTACAGTATTCAAGAATGTTCAAAGCTAATTGTAAGCTATGTGATATCTATTATCATCTACTTTAGTTATATATCCTATGATTAGAGCAAATTAGACTCCTCAATTAACTTAGACATTCATCAAATGTCTTCATCAATTGATGCATAATAATATAAATATATATATATATGAGGTTTTGAAAATAATAACTTGATTAAGGTCTTATTAATATGAAAAAATAATTTATAGATATAATTACAAATTTAAAAACAAACATCCTATCTTATTATTAACACTACACTTATCTAAGGGATTTAATAAATAGTTGTACTCTAATGGAGCATTCAAAGTACATACTAAAGTATTCATTACTACACTTATTAGATTACTATATTCTTATAACTTAGATTACTTATAGGCTTAGCTAAAGGACTCTTTAGCTACTAAGCTTAATGTCTCACTATACTTAAGGTATAGGGTTCTCTTGACTTATACTATCCAAACATTTAAGTTAACACTATCCTCTAAGCATCCTATTTTATTAACATTAGAATAGTTATATTCTTATAAAGGTTTAATTATCTATATACTTAAGTTGTTTTAGTCTTAGGTGATTTACTAATGGCATAATTCTAGTTTAATCTTAAACTTAATGGTTCTATACATCTTCTAGTCTAATATGGCAAGACTAAAGGAAATATACTACTTAAGTTCTTATTATCTAATTCATTTCACATTGAGTTACTAATCTAATAATTAAGTTCTTCTCATTAAATCTATGGATCCAAGTCTAATTGATATGGATACTAAGTCCTAGTTCTTATTTTGATGGTTATCACTAAGGATTTTAAGTCTTAGCACTTATTTAGTTAATCAAACCTTAAGGTTCTAATCCTCTTAATTATCTAAGCTCACTTCTAGTCTTAGCTTATTAATTCAATCATTCTAAATGAATCTTAAGCCTTATACATAGAATAAAAATGACTAACTACACTTTAGTAAGAAGGTCACACTTAACTACTTAGATTGTTTACTAAGTCATCCTTTAAACACAGACTCTTATAAGGTGACTTCATCTTAATATCTTGTAAGTCTTCCCTTAATCACTTATGTTATACTAAGGGTTATCCAATACTATCTTAATTATTTTATGACATCTAGTTATTGACTATAGCTTATGTCCCCTAATAATTAGAATTTTAAGATAAGTGTCTAGATGATAAAATAATAAATAAGTATTGATCTAAGTTAAACTAAGGGTCTAACATACTACTAGACTTTCTCTTTTCTTAAGTCACTAGACTTAGACTAGTGATAAGAATGTAAGGAACCAGGTTAAGCTCAATCTAACCATTTAAGGATTTCAATAATAATTCTCATAATCATAAGGAGCTAGCTAGTTCATTTCACTCTAGAGTTTAGGGCTACTACAATCCCTATGCACAAAATCAAGCCTTAAGGATTCATGTACTTAACTCAATTTTAAGTTGAGGCTCTTTCCTAGATTTACTAGTGTTAAGCCTAGACAAAGCTATTCTAATTATTTACTTAATTAAAATGTCATCTAATGTTGAAACATGTCATAAGAGAAGTTATCTAAGGTTTCCTAGTGTTTAGGGGACCTAAACATAATTTTGAAATATTAATATTATTTTATTTAAGGGTCAAAAACTCATATTTTCCATTTGATATCCAAATCATGTAAATTTAGTGGTTATAACTTCTTTATAGCATAATAAGTAAAATGACACTAAGTAGGGTCAACTCGGACATCAAATGGCTAATCAGGGCCTTAATGACTCTTAATGACACTTAAATGGTCATTAGCAAAATTAGTTATCAAATTGGAAAATTAACGTCATATTAATGTCGTACAGATTGTTGTGATTAGAATGACATATTGGATCATCAAATTTGGAAGCAAATTGACTAAATTATAGCACTTACAAAATTAGGTTAAGTACTAATTAACTAAAATGGTGATCATTAAAAGTAATCTTCAAATTGAAATTCTGATGGCATTATAATGATCCTTGTATTTTTTTAGTCACTTTGAGATATAATATCAATATATTTGGATGTGTATTTTAAAAGTTATGAGGCATTAAAAAATCAGGAATTAAATGATTATTTATTTATTTTGTGGATTTTACTATTCATGGGGAACAGAGCACACTCACGTAGCTGGCCGCGCATACACAGGCCTAGCCGGGTGCACATGCTAAGGCCCGCATGACGGGCCTGAATGGGTTGGGTCGGGTCGACTCAGGTCGGGCCCAAATTGCAAATCTTGTGCACTGGGAGCTACGACATTAAAATTTCCCTAGCTCTAGATGTAGTTGGTGGCCGGCCCGCCTGCCATTCGAAAGGTCTCAGAGAGACATTTTGAATAGAACCTGTACCACCATCGGAGATCTCCCCAAACTTTGGCGAGGTAATTCCCTAGATGGGTGGTTATGGATGCCAGCATGTCTATAGAACTGTTGCTCTTCGAGTAGACGAGCCTTAATCAAGTTTATTCGAGCCCGATTAAGGATCAATCCATGATTGCAACCTAATAAAATAAGGAAACAAAACCTAAATGCACGAAATTGCAAGGGAAACTGATAGAAAATTAGGGTACCATAATCTTTGTCCCTTGATTTAGGGTTAGGTCAAAGGTCCTCTTGGAATACTCTAACACCATCGAGCCTGCCTGCACTTGGTCTTGCCAAGAGGAAAAAGAAGGAGAGACATGAGATCTATGGTCTATATGCAAAGGGAAGGTTGACAAGGGATGGCTACGCGTGCGTACAAGCTCTGTTTCATGAACGTGCACATGTGGTAGATCATGAAGGAGAAGCATTGTTCACTCCATAAGGTTTTCGATCATTCAATTTGCTCAGATTGCGAATGTATGGTGGGGATTGGACTCATCATCAGATCAGATGGTGGGTCTGACATCGTTGTAGCTTTAAATTGATTAAATTAAACATTAAATAATTAATTAATTAATTAATTAAAATTATAAAACTAAATGAACTCCGAAATATTCCAAAAATTTATTCTTAACTAAATTGAGGTTGAGGAACTCAAAAATAAAGTCGGATTTTAAATCGGAGATCAATTAAATTATCTTAATTTTCTGAACATTAAAATATATTAAAAATATTCAGGATAATTTGAGAACTTCCAATAAGTTTCAAAATTTCTCCCCTAGCTCATTTTGGGGTGAGAAATTTAATGGTGAACTCCAATTTTGATTTAAAGGTCAAATTAATTTAGGTAATTTTTAGGTTATTTAAATTGCCTCGAAATATTTGTTAAAAATGAATGATCTCTAAATCACACCAAATTTCAGGTGTTGGCTCCTAATGCTATTAGGAATATAATGGCAATAGTTTTAACCTAATTTGGATATCTAAAACTAAGTAACAACCACAGGTTGCTATAGTACACTTTAACACCCATTGCGCTCAAGAAGACAACTTAGTGGTTTTCGGTACATTCTAAGTTTATTTTTGTATTCTATTTTTTTATCGCAAATTCAATTCCTTATCTTTACTTTTCTTGCATTTGTTGATAAAATAAAGTTTTACTTCATCATAGGAACACTGCTTATAAAAATCAATCCTGTGCCACACTCTTTAATACGATTGCTAGTCACTTTTTCATATCTGAAATGTATGCCATCTCCCTCAGCCTTCAACAACTTAGTTTATGCAATGCCTTTCATGTTCAAATGTCGTTAGGAGTTGAAATGCATGCCATTAGTTTTTGCATCCTTAACATGTTAAAAAAAGTTAAGCACCATAGTGGAAGCGGTTTTGAGCGCTCGAACGACAACCGAAAATGCGTTGATGGTTACTAAGCAATATACAAAATCACAAACACAACAATATAAAGTTCACACTACATGCATGCATCAAAATCGCAAGCACGTCCAAAGGGAAGGATTATGTGGAAAGCCCAAGAATGAGAAAAATCACGGACCATACAAAAATTTTCACAATATAAAATAAGGAAATATAGAGTTACAAAGAGCTTTACCGTCTCAAGGAAAACTAGTTCTTACTCTAAAATGAATGAGAGAAGAAGCAGCCATCACCTAGATAGAATTTTCTTCACATGCAACAGCTCCCTTGCATAGCCTCTATCTTGCTTAGGGTTCCTCATTAATAGATGTCAAAACCTTTTCCAACACTTGCAACAAATAGCCTTAGAAATATCTCTAAGATGTTTCCTTAAGTACTCTGCTTCATTTTGGATCCCAAATGGCCCAAAATATCCCTTAAATAGCTTATGGTGCAATTTGAACCAGAGCTAAAATCTGTTAGGCACTACGAAGCATCGTAGCACTGAAGCCTTAGGTAGCCAAGCATCATGACGCACTGTAGTGCCCTACTCTTGGGTTTTCTACCATTGAGGAGCGCTATAGCTAGCACCAAAGTGCATTGTAAAGCCCTGCTTTCGGGATGCTTGCCTCTACGACGCACCAGCCTCTATACTCCATCCGCCATCGTGCACTATAACACTATAGTCTTGATATGCTAACCTCCATGGAGTGCTACGATGCAATCCTCATGGGTGCTAGTCTTCGTGGGGCACTACAGTTCGCCACAGCGCACTGTGGAGCTTATATTCCAGTTTAACTTTAACTTTGTTCCGAATCACCTCGAAACCTTTTGGATGCTCACCATATCTCCATTAGCATCTCCATGATGATCTAAAATGTGTCCACAACATAACAAGATTCCACTTGGAGACCTTTTGGAATCCTCTCTCCTTTCACTTGATTCTTCATTATCTTCTTCAATCTCTGTCAAGAACGTGGTGTGGCTCACCCCCGCTCTCTTGTCACATACTGAGGCTAACTAAAATAGCACATAGCTTCAGTTTTTCCACTGTTATCGCTTTTGAAAGCATATCAGTGGGATTCTTAAAAGTATGAATCTTTTCCAATTCCAGCTGTCCTTCTTCCTATAGTGTCTAAATGATGGTACCGAAGTTGTATCTACTTTGTCATGGAATGAAATGATGCATTCTTCATAAGGTGAGTAGCTCTCATACTATCACTATAGAGCTTCACATCTTTCTGCTCCTTCCACAATTCCACCATAAAACTTTTTAGCCAAATCATCTCTTTACTCGCCTCGATGATGGCGATGTATTCTGCCTCCATGGTAGATAGAGCAATAATATTTTATAGCCTAGAGATCCAGCTCACCACTGCACTTCCCAATGTATATACATGTCTAGCCATGCTTCTCTAGCTATCAACATCTTCTGTAAGATCTGAGTCTACATATCCCTATTGAATAATGTCAGATCATCCAAAGCACAGTGCTTTGCCTACTGTATCTATTAGATACCTCAATATCCACTTAACCACATCCCAATGGTGCTTCCCTAGGTTTTCCATGAATCTGCAACCACTCCTACTACACGGACAATATTTGGTTTTGTGCAGTTCATCGCGTACATCAAATTCCTAACTGCTAAAGCATAAGAAACTTTTAGCATGTATTCCATCTCCTTTTCAAACTTTGGCATATGTTCCTTCGGTAAGCTGAAGTGACTTGCAAGGAGAGTGCTCACTACCTTTGCCTTGCTTATGCTGAATCTTGTAAGCACCTTTCAATATAATCTTCTTGAGATAGCTTTAGAATTCACACACTTCTCTCCCTATTGATTCTTATCCCAAGAATCTGCTTGGCCAGACTCAAGTCCTTCATGTCAAACTCCTTTGACATAAACTCTTTCCTCTATGTCTGATCCTGTGATCAACATATTATCCACATACAGCAACAAAATGATATAGGACTTACACTGTTATATGTAGTTACAGTGATCTACCTGGCATATCTTTTATACCCAAACTCAAATGTCAACCTATCAAATCTCTTGTACCACTATCTTGGCACTTGCTTCAAGCCATAGAGGCTCTTACTAAGCTTGCAAATTAGCTCATATTTTTCTTTCTCTTGAGCCTTGTACTCCTCAAGTTATTACATGTATAGTTCTTCTTCCAGCTCTCCATGAAGAAATATAGTTTTGACATCCATTTTTGTTATATACAAATTCCCAACTATAATAATGTTTAACACAACCCTAATGGTTATCATCTTTAAGACTAGAGCAAAGATCTCACTTTGGTCAACCACATGCTACTGTTAAAATCCCTTTACTATAAGTCTTGCCTTGTAATACTTGCTCCCATCTAGTTGTTCCTTCACTCAATAAGCCCACTTGTTCTAAATATTTTTCTTCCTAGCTGGTAAAGATGCCAACTCCCATGTCCCACTTGACATGAGTGATGTCATTTCATCATTCATGGTAGCTTTCCACTTGATTGAATCTTCAACTTGAAGTGCCTCTTCAAAACTTTCTAGCTCACCGCCATCCATTAATAACATATAAAATAAAGAAGGAGTGTACCTCTGCGACAATCTTGTGACTCTTGTAGATCTCTGCAATATGGGTATTTGTGGTTCAACATTAACACCCTCCTGAGAATCTTTATGCACACGTTTATTAGGCTCAATGTTGTTATCAATATCTCTGTGTTGGGGCTCACCAACTGAAGTATCCTTAAAATCAGTGCTGACTCCAATAGAATCTTTATACATTTCACTTTCATTGAAAGTGAAATCCTTGGTTATGTCTCTAGGTTTTGATGGTTCCAGAGTATGTAACCGAACTCACCCGCACCATATCTAATGAAAGTGCACTTGATCGCCTTAGCATCAAGCTTGCTCTAGGATCCTATATCAATATGCACATTAGGGGTACAACTAAATACCTTGAGGTGGTTCAGTTGCACCTGCTTTTTGCTCCAAGCCTTCTCGGGAATCCCTTAATTTAAGGGTATGAAAGGTCCCTATTTATAAAGTAAATAGATGTATTAACAGCTTCAGCCCAGAACTATTTTAGGAGACCCTCATGTAATCTCATGCACCTATCTCTTTCTGTGATTGTTCTATTCATTTGTTCTACAACACTATTTTGATGTGGTGTTCTTTGAACAATAAATTCCTTTGTGATACCGCTCAAGGCATAGAACTCCTTGAAATCCATTTCACATTATTCTCCGCCATTATCGAATCTATCATGACTCATTCTCCACCAAAGCTAACCACTTTCCAAACACATTAGATTTATGTTATAAAAAGTAAACACATACCTTTTTTATATGGTCATCAACGAAAGTGATGAAATATGTGGCTCCACTTATGAAAGTGGTAGGAGTTGGCCACTATACATCTGTATGCACCAACTCAAGTTGTTAATTTTTATCTCTCTTCCAACTTTGGAGAATAAAACCATCCTCTGCTTGTGCAACACACAATATTCACAAAAATTCAAGTCTACTAACTTCAGTCCTTAGAGCTTTCCCTTGAGTGCAAGGATTTCAAACCCCTTTCACTCATATGGACAAGCCTGTGGCATGGCAGTACCCCTATCTCTGTCTACTTTCGCAGGGGCGCGCTATGGTATTCAAACCTCTGAACTCCATCTGCCATGGGGTGCTGTAGTGCTTGGTCTTGGACTACTGACCTTCATGGAGTGCTACCACACAATCCTCTCGAGTCCTGGTTGCCATATCGTGCTACAACGCGCCATGGCACACTACCACATCATGGAATGCTACAGTGCGCCACAGCATTCTATGTATGCTACAACTAAACTTCACCTTTATTCTGAATTACCTCGAAACCTCCTAGAAGCTCATCAGAGCTTCATTAGCATCTCCATAATAATATAAATGGTCTTCATAATATAAAACAATATTCCCATTAACAACCAGCATTTCCTAGCCAAACTAATTGTTATGTTGGTCATAAATTTTGGCATAATTTTGGGCATAAAATGGTTGAGTTAATTCAATGTAGTTATTGATTGCCAAATGAGAAAGGTTACTCTAATAGTAAGAAAAAAGCCTCATGTTTTCATAGGAAAGCTTAGTGTTACTACCTCCTTAATCAATGCGATGGAACCTGAGCATTTAATTAGTAAAGGTTGCAATTCAATCCTAGTAACTATGTTGGGTGAAGCTAAGGAAGATAGATCCATGGAAGACACCAATATTGTGAGAGAGTTCTTCGATGTGTTCCCAGAAAATTTTTTAGGACTACCTCCTTTGAAAGAGGTAGAAATTTCCATTGAGCAGATTCCAAGAACACAACCAACATCTAAGCCCCTTATCAAATGGCTCCCAATGAGCTGCAAAATTTGAGAGAGCAACTGTAAGAACAGTTAGAGAAATGCTTCATTCACCCAAGTATGTCACCTTTGGGAGCTCATGTTTTGTTTTTAAAGATAAAATACGGCTTGATGCGTATGTGCATAGACTACTGCGAGCTGAATAAAATGGTCGTGAAGAATAAATATCCCTTGTCAAGAATCAACAACCTATTTGACCAACTCACGGGAGCAAAAAGTCTTCTCTAACATAGCAAAGGGATGGTTACTACCAAATTAGGGTTAAAAAAAATGACATCCCTAAGACTGCATTCAGAATGCATTATGGCCTTAGTCATGTCTTTTGGACTGACTAACGCTCCATCCATATTATTGGATCTGATGCAATGCATTTTGAAGCCCTACCTGGATGATTATGTTATAGTATTCATTGATGATATTTTAATTTACTCTAAGTCAGTAGATGATCATAAGAAGCACCTTCATGCCATTTTAGAAATGCTCAGAGGCAATAAGTTCTTTGCAAAATTTTTAAAGTGCCAATTTTGGCTCAATTTCATGGAATTTCTAGGTCGTGTGGTTGATGCTGAAGGGATAAAGATTGGCCAGAAGAAGATATATGTTGTGCAGCAGTGGGTGCAGTCCAAGTCTGTGATTGAAATCCAAAGTTTCCTGGGAATCACCGGCTACTGTAGAAGGTTTGTTCTAAAGTTTTTTCAAATAACAGCACCATTAACTCAGTTAACCTGGAGGGAAGTGTTATTCATCTAAAAGCCTGATTGTAAAGATGCCTTTTAAAAGCTAAAGCATCTGTTAACTTCTGTAAAAGTTCTAGTGCTACCTCAAGAAAGAAAAGATTTTTAGGTTTAGACTGATGCCTTTAAGGTAGGACTTGGATGTGTCTTGATGCAAGATGGAAGAGTGATAGCCTTTACCTCCAGACATCTAAATCATAATAAAAGAAACTACCTTGTGCAAGATCTTGAATTAGTAGTAGTAGTTTTTGTTCTTAAAATTTGGATACACTACTTGTATGGAGTAAGGTGTGAGATATTTACAGATCACCAGAATTTGAAATATATTTTCACACAAAAGGAGCTTAATTGTAGACAATGTAGATGGCTCAAATTAATTTGAGACTATAATCTAGAAATTTAATATCTTTCGAGTAAAGCTAACATAGTTGATAATGCCCTAAGCCATAATGGAACATTATCTTCTCTTTGTTGTAATGATTCCTTGGTTGAAGAGTTTGAAAGCCTAAATCTTGAGCCGATCAGACTAGTAGGCTTGCACAAAATTATGTTTATTTGTCTGTAAGAATTCTCATTGAGATCAAGGATTATTGAATCCCAAATGAAAGATGAAAACTATTCCAAGTTTAAGTCTAATATTGAGAAGCAAAAGAAATCAGAGTTGTGTCTTGATGCTGATGATTTCATCATCTAATAGGAGAGATTATCGGTTCCTAAGAGTTTGCAGTTAGAAATTCTTTCTGAAGCCCATAATTCAAGTTAAAACTATTCATCCCGGTAGTAGTAAAATGCATAAGGATTAGAAGAAATCATTGTGGTGGCTGGACATTAAAAGAGACATTGATTTTTTCATCTCTAAGTGCCACTCCCGTTTGTTGGTAAAAGCTGAACACCAAAAGACTGGCAGACTTCTTAAGTTGTTAGATATCCCTAAATGGAAATGGTTTGATATGTGTATGGACTTTGTAATGTGATTGACAAAGGGTAAATCAAGAGTTGATATTATTTGAGTAATTTTTGATAGACTAGCCTAGTCAACCCATTTCATTCCAATTCTCCAGACTGACTCAATAGAAAGATTGGCCAAGTTCTACATTAAGGAGATCGTCCGTCTACACGAAACATCGAATTATATTATTTTTGATCGAGATAGTAGGTTTATCTCTTGATTTTGGTAAGTTGTTCATCAAGTCCCATGGAAAACTTTAACTTTTAGTGTTGCCTTTCACTCCTAAAGTGATGGTCAAATTGAATGTGTAGACCATTATCTAGAAGATCTCTTACATCCTATGTGTTAGATTTTGGTGGATCATGGGAAGGTCACCTTGCCCTAGTTGAGTTCACCTAAAATAACAACTATCAGTCCAGTATTAGTATGGGTCCTTATGAAGCACTTTATGGAAGAAAATGCAATAATTCTATAGCCTGGACTGAGGTGGGTGACACTCAACTTTATGGTTCTGAATTGGTTGAAGAAACTAATAAGAAAGTTCTACAGATTAAGCATAATATATTGGCAACACTGGATAGATAAAAGAAATATCACGATGCTTGCCACCAACCCTTAGAGTTTCAAATTGGAGAATGGGCTTATTTGAAAGTTAGTCCTATGCATGGTATTCAAAGGTTTGGCGTTGACATAAAAGTTGAGTCTTAGATATTTGGGATCTTTTGAGGTGATTAATAAAGTGGGAACATCAACGTGCAAGTTGCATCTGCCCAATGATTTTAGAGTTATACACAATATTTTTCACGTCTCATCATTGAGAAGGTGTTTGCTTGATCCTAATCAATAAGTTCAGATTCCGAGCGACGAGCTGCAGCCTGACTTAACTTTCATTGTTAAGCCTCTCAAAATTTTGGGATGAGACCTCAGGCAATTGAGGAACCATATCATCCCTATGGTCAAAGTTCACTAGCAGAATCACTCTATAAAAGAAGCCACGTATGAAAAGGAGAAGGATATACAGAAAAAGTTTCCATAATTTTTTCTTTAATCAGGTAATTTGTAATCTTTTATTTGCAATTTCACTTATTTCATAATGAATTTGTTAAGGTGTCGAGGATGACACTCTTTTAAGAGGGGGAGTTTGTAACAGCCCTAGTGTTGTTACTCATTATTGGGTAGCAATTAGCATAAAATTATTTCCATTTCACTTCTAAGAGTATTAGGAGCCAACACCTGAATTTTGGTGTGATTTAGAAAGTGTTCATTTTCGATAAATATTTTGAACGATTTAAATAACCTGAAAAATTTCCTAAATTAGTTTAACCTCCAAATTAAAATCGTAGTTTACCATTGAACTTCTCACAACTAAATTAGCTATTGATGAAATTCTGAAATTTTTTAAAAGTTGTTGAAATTTTCCTAAATATTTTAATATATTTAAATGCTCAGATACTTAAATTGATCCCCGATTTAAAATCCAACTTCATTTTTGAGTTCCTCACCCTCAAATTAGCTAGAGGTATATTTTTTGGAGCAAAATTTTTAATTATTTAGACTAATATATATAATTTAAAATATTTTAAATAATTAATCTATTTAATAATTATCGAATTCAACAGTCCCTAACCATTGAACCACAGAGATCTTGTGCGTGGATCGAATGTACGGGATAGCCAATTGGAAAGGTCTGAGCCGCTCACCCAGACCGATCTGATGGACGTAATCAGGGCATTGTACATCTCCTACGCACACATGAGCACATGCGCAGGAGCTCTAGAAGGTCGTGCTACAGTGCCATCTGAGCCCTCTTAGCCTCGCATTTAGCATTTAACCCCTGCAATTTCCTTCCTTTCGTCTTTTGCTTGCGATGTGGATCTCAGTGAAGGCTTGGAGTGCTCATTGATTGCAAACCCTAGATCGACATAACAGAGCTGAAAGGTACACCATTTACCCTCAAATTCAATTCATTTTCCATTGATTTCAATATGTTTTCCAATTTTGTCATCTGAAGATTGATTGCAATGGGTCAATCGAACTTTATCCAGCACACTCCACATGAACAGCCATGCCTAGTGAAGCCCTAGCCTGCAGTAAGGGACTAGGGCATCACTTAAACTAGCATCAAGGTCTCCGGTGATCAAGAATTTTGGGTTCTGCATGCCGATCGTGGCGAGGGCTTCACACCGTTGTGCGGGTCGGGCTATGGGGAGCCCGGGTACACCTGGGCAATGATGCCCTAGCCTGGTTTCTATCTTCTTTAATAGGGAAGGGTTAATATTTTGGGTCGGGTTATGTCAAACCCACCTTCGTCACCCTGCCCTGCGTTCGCACCCGAGTGCGTTGAACAGTCATGGGCCACGTATGCGGCCCGACCCTCATGCGTATCGAACACCTTCTTGCATGAACAGCGAAACCCTGGGATTAATGCATAATTATTAATTTAATTTCATTCTTTTAAAAATAATAACTTTATAAATATAATTCCAATTGTAGCAAAATTATGTCATTTTAATCAAAAAAATAGAGGAATAATAATATGCAATTTAATTTTAGATTGAACAATTGTTTTTGATAATCACCTATTAATGGAAATTAGGAGTGCTCAACCCCTAAGTAGGCCAAATGATGTCCAAATTGAACCTACTTAGTGTCATTTTACTCCTTATGCTATAAGAATTCCATATTTGCTATTTTTATTTCAATTGGATGTCATTTGGGTGATTTGCATTTTTGGCACCTCAAATTATCCTTAAATGTGTTTTTCATAATTTGTAACTTGCATGTTATAGGTTCCTAACCCTAGGACAACAAACATAAGTCAAGTTTGAACATATACGACACCTTAAAATGTAGATTTTAGTATGATGAATTAAGGTAGATAACTTGGAGATTAGTTTAGTAAATTTATAATCAAGCTTCAACATAGAAATTATAAGATTTCATGATACCCTAGAACTTAATTGGACACTTAATTTTTGTGGTGAACGTAAACCCTAGAATGAGAATAGTTAAGTTGCTTCCCATGCAAGTATTAAACACAATTAGAACCTTAAAGAGTTTACTTGAGCTAGGTTTAGTACCCTTACTTCCTTTAAGTGTAGGATTCCACCCTAGTTCTCCTAGTATGTAGCTTAATATTAACTTGCCCCTTATAATGGCCTAGCCTCTTAGTAAATACTAGAATTTGTAGTTCACTTAAAGAATCCTAGAAGCTATTAGAATGTAGTCATTCCCTTAAATTCTACATTTAAAACTTTTCACTAGTAAAATATTAGCCAACTTAGTGAACCTATAAGCTAGTATCACTTCAATCTCTTATTAGCCATGGTGAGCTCCAAAGTTAGTGAACCTATGATAGACCCCAAATATGTGCTTGTGCTTGCATACAAGTGTATATAGTCCGAAGTAATAATAGAATGGTAAGTTCCATATTTTTATCGTCCTCAGGGAATGATAGTTTTGTTACAAAGTTCTATCTATATCTACATTCAATAATGTCTAGATAATTTGTATTTTGATTTTGGTGGTTCCTAATTAAATAGTGTAGAGATCTTAATTGAAGATGCTAATTGATTAAGAAGGGAGAGTTGGGATTTCATCATGTGATTTGTTAAGGACAGGTGTTGTATTTTACTCATGCAATTTTACGTACTTATTATCATGTAAGTTAATCAAGTGAACCTTGTGCTCCTTAGATTGGTCCTCTAATTCTGACAAGTTCAAATCTAATGCACAAAGTAAACTCGTCAAGGTTCAACCTCGGCATATAGATTCTTATGAGATCACCTTAAGTTAATTTTAGAAATCTTTCCTTCCCTTGAATTGATCACTCTCTTTCCCTGGTGAAGTATTCTTCTTCCCCTTACACCAGCTTCTAATTTTAGGTCAATAAGTGTGAATGTTGGGAACCTTGCCACAGTTTCATTTGGCAATTTATATAGTGATCCTTTCAGCCCCTTGTCATAAATTCTGCCACCTCTTTCCCTTCCTTGAATTCATGATAAGCATTTAAACTAGATTCCTTTATTCTCTTGGAAGATAGTAGATTTTAATGTGATTTCAAGTTCCAAATGGCTGGGGAAGGCCAATGGTTTGATTTCCTGGTCTTTCCTAAGCAATCATAAATGCAGTGAACTGGGCAATTTCTATATAGGGCGCAGCGGCACACTACAGCGTGCTTGGGCGTGCTGTTGCAATTTTGCTAGAGAATACATTTTACAAGGATGCCCGCTCCGGCGAGCGGTAGCGCCGAGATTTCAGGAAGACTCTGCTTGAGCGTGCTGCAACGCGCTTGGGTGCGCTGCACTGGGTTTTTTTATATCTTTTCTTCTAAGTCTTTTTCTCCATGTTGGCTAGCTACGGCACGCGGTAGCACCTAGCTCTCGGGTTGGATCCGCTATAGCGCGCTGTAGCAAGGGCTTCTTAATGAATGCTAAATATAGATTTGGATGGTTCTGCTACAGAACGCGGTAGTGCCAAGCTCTCAGGTTTGACTCGCTGTGGCGCACGACAACGTCAAGATCTCGGGTTGGACCTACTGCGGCGCGCAGCAGTGCTGAGCTCTCGTATTTGATTCACTTGAGCGCACTGTGGAGCGCAGGGGCACACTATAGCGGTTCTTCTACCATGCTTGCAGATTTTCTTCATCCGCTATGGCGCGTTGCAGCACACTTGGGCGCACTGTAGCGATTTTTGCCTAGAATTATCTCTTCTGCTCCAAAATTGCAATTTTCTCTTTTTGTCCTTGAAATGGTTGGATATCACATCAAAGCATTCTCTTCAAGTGAAAGATTTATATATTTTTCTACTTTATTATGCAATAAATCTTAGATTCATCACACCCTCACACTCATATTCTTGCTCGTCCTCGAGTAAATTCAAAATGAATTTTTTGATTTTTTTCTTAAGAAGTATGGATTCAGTTCTAAATGAAAATGTGAGGTGTTTGGTCAATCAAACAATTCCTTAACTGAAATGTCATTTAGTAATTCACCCTCAACAATTTTGAACTTAAGTTCAACTCCTTTGTTGCTTACTTAGTCTTCAATTTTAAGTTTTGGGAATGCTGGTTCTTGAATTAGGGATGAAAATTTTCTTTCCAGAGTTTTATGAATGAATTAAGGCATGAGTGGGTAACTTAGAGTATATGCTATATGTGCTCCTTCTTAAAAATCACAAGGAACATATCATAATTTAGGAGATATATTTTTTATCATCTTGTTTTACTTTCTTTTCACTCTTTTTGGAGAGATATTTTTTTCATCATCCCTAAATTGTTTTATCTTTCTTGCATAGCTCAATGGGAGAGACATTTTTCTTCTTCCATTTCTTAGTTTATTGTAATCATGAAGTCCTACAGGAGCTTAGCATACTCATGAGTTTACTCTATTTTTGACATTCATCACTCTAATCCTTAATTTTTCTCCACCCCCACACTTTGATTTTAAGCATCAACCATTTAAATTATTGGAGACTAAGTGTGATTTAGGATTTTCACTCTTGTTCAGAATTCATTAGGGGTTTCACTAAGTTTACTCATTTTTCATTAAGAAAGTTGATTACTCATTTCTTCACATTTGCCTTTTGTTTACTGAATCTATGTAGCAAAAATTTCAAAAATTTTAACTCTTCTAGACTATAGCAGCAAAGAGGGGTTTAACAAAGTCCAAAATTTATTTATTTCAAAGGGAAAAACTACAAAAGAAAGCAGAAAATGAAAATAGCAAAATGAAAAATAAAAACAAAAACAAAAGAACCTTTTCATTCATCATCATCATCATCATCATCTTCTTCTTCTTCTTCTAGTTCGACATTCTTATAAGAGTAGTCTATCGGCCAAGGAGTATCAAGGATGGGTTCACTAACAGAGGGGCCGTGGCAGCATCGATACATCCGGTCCTCCACGCAAACTCCACTCTTGGAACATCATTCCTAGAGCTTCATGGAATTTGGACTTGAACTGGCACGTCCGAGCGATTTCTGACTTGTAGAATTGCATGTCGTTTGCCATGGCCTCACCCAAGTCCCTTTGATGAGCATACATCCTTATCAACATTTTGTCTGCAAAAAACTAGCCGGTGGATGTCAAAGATTCTCCTCCCTCTCCCCTACGCTTCTTGCTCTTCTTCCCCTATTAAAATTGCACACTCAGATTGTAGCAAGTGAGAGGGCCTCAGGGAGCAATTGCCACATCACTAGGGGAGTCCTTAACCTTCTGTGGAAGGCATATCCTGGTGATTAGAGATTTGAAGGCAAGTGTGATGCAGGATCCAGTCAGGGCATTCCAGAGCTGCTCAAAAATAATCCATGAGACATGAATGTCTCTAGGTCGTTTGATTGCGCAAATAAGCAGCGCCCGTGACCTTGTCACTTCACTCAAATGCCTAGATGGCATAATGATGCTAGAGATGAGGACATGCCATGCATTATAAGAGTCTGTAAGTAGAGCTCGTGGAATGTTGGCCATGGATCCTCTCCACCCTGTGTCATCTCTAGTGAGGGCGCTCACAACATCCACCAAATTTATTTTAGAGTTAAGGAAAGCCCGGTAAGAGAATTCCTCCACTGCCCCAAGCTCGTAAAAGTGCTCAATCTCCTCGAGCCAAAACTTCACTGACTTTCCCCGTACAAAAACTATATGATTCCTTGCATTAATTGAATTCGCATACACTTCCTGTACAATGGAAGGCAATGAGTTGGTCTATAAGGAGACCAACCTGTCCCAAACTCGGTTGTGAAAATTAAGGTAGTAGACCAGATAGGGGAGTTTAAATCCCCTTTACGAGATGAGCTTATGGAAGGAGGTTATTTTCTCATGGCGCTATTTGGCCTCCACCAAGGAGAATCATCTTTTATTGTAGGAGCCTCAAGAAGTTGAGGCTTTTGCCTCCTTATTTACCACCTTCTTTTTTTGGGAAGACATTCTAGAGAGGAATCTTTAAAGGGTTTGTAAAAATAGTGTAGAAGTTTAGATTCAGACAAAGGCAGAATTCACTCCCCCTCACCTAGGTATTTATAGCAAAACTTTCTAAAAGGTTTTACTAATTTATTCACATTCAAAATATGAATGAAGATAGTCAAAGATTGCTTTAATGTCATGTAATAAATGTGACTGAAAGTAGCCATAATAATATGAACAAAATTTAGCTTTTTCAGCACTTTCTTCAGGTTTTAAGTTCCAAGGCACACTGTAGTGCCTTTAACTGCTTGGGGAATCCCAAGCTGTTAAAGAAACTTCCAGCTGACGTTACATGCTACTGCACCCAGTAGCATGCTGCAGCGCAATACAGCGTCTTGGGACTTAGCAAAATTTCATGCATGCTTAACATCCGCTGCAGTGCGCTGCAGCGGCAAAATCTTTTGCGGCGCACTATAGCGACTAAATCCGCTATAGGGCGCTATAGCAGATAATTCCGCTGCTGCGAACTACAGCTATTTCAAAAGCAAATACTATTATTTTTTTTAAGCTATCATTTGGCTTCCAGAAATCATTTTGTTTATAAAGTTCAGGTTGTCTTATTCTAATTAACTACTCCTATGTTTTAAAGTAAATATAGTAAAACCTTGGGTTGCCTCCCAAGAAGCGCTTGGTTTAATGTCGTGAGCCTGACACGCTTAAGATTATTTGTCTAAGGAATCTTTTTAATTGGTGGTTTTCTTTTCCAAACCTTAGAAGTACAAGAATGAGCACTAGCACATGCTGTGCTCAGACTTATAAATTCACTAGTTGCCTTCCTTTTTGTCCCATTTTCAGAATTGTTCATTGAAACTCCCTTCTTCTTTCTCTTCCCTCTTCTAGTTTTTCTTTTCCTAATGACCTTTCCCTTAGCCTCCCCTCCAGATGGGGAGCTAATGTCACTCTCAGATTTCTTCCCACTCATAACCAATTTTTTAAGATTCAAAACATTACAGATTTCCTCCATTCACATTTTCTTTCTCCAAGCATATTCAATCATTTTCTTTGTGAACAAGGTGGGTATTAAATCAATAATATCAGCAACACCCAAGACCTTAATTCGCATTATTCCCTTAACAACATCAATAATGGAATTGGTGTTGGCTAGGAATGGTCATCCAAAAATGATAGTGGAATTTTCATTTCACGTATCCCATTCGCAAATAATAAAATTAGTAGGAACGACAAATCCTCCCAAACCAACAGGTACATTTCTCACTATTCCTATAGGACTTCTTGAGTTGAGATTGGAAAATTCTAAGATTGGGGAGGTGGTCTCCATTCCTCCTAACTCAAGCTATTTTTACACATGATAAGGCATGATGTTGATCGAAGCTCCAAGATCACATAAAGGATCTAAAAGAGCCTCGTCCCTTATCACGCACAGGATGTTTAACCTACCGGGGTCCTCACATTTTGAGGCTATAAGCCTCTCATCTCCAGATTTTCTACCCCCTTCTTTAGTCAATAAACCTCTTTTAGTTATCTCACTATTTTTATTATGGCCATCACTCTCAATCCCTTCAGAATGGATAACACTCACAATTTCCCTAGGATTTTCTTCTATAGAGCTAGGCAAAGCTCCTTATTAACGCATGGTTAACTGTTTTGACATATGCGCAAGCTGAACTTCTATATTCCTAATGGATGCCTCTATCCCTTGGATTTAAGCATCATGGCAGGTGATTGTTGTTTCAGTTCTACGCATAAATTGGATAGTTTCTGCTTTAAAAGCATTAAAGGCTCCCTCCAAGTCTGAAGATTGAGGTTGATAGTTATTCCTGTTGCTATACCCTTGTTTATTTGATGAACTCTCCCAATTAAAATTTTTGTGATTATTATTGTTACTCTAAGAGAAGTTAGGGTGATTTTTCCACCCAGTGTTATAGGTATTGGAGTAGGGGTTGTTCATGGAATTGTTATTTCTCAAAAAGTTTACTTATTCATTTTGGGAGGGTGCAAAAAGATTATTTAGGTTACAGTTTTTGCTTAGATGATTTCCTCCACACAATTCGCAATGAAATTCTAGAATACTACTCACATTCATGGTTTCTATCTTATTATTTAAGGCTTTTATTTCATTTTGCAAGGCTAATATTTGATTTTTTTCAATGATTTGATTAGCCTCTATTTTTTTTTGTATCGAGTATTTCAGTAGGCCATTGGTAAGCGTTTGCAACCATTTCTTCAAGAAGATCAAAGGCCTCCTCTTGGGTCTTACTACTCAAGGATCCACCCACAGCTGCATCTATGAGAGTTTGTGTGGGTGCATTCAATCCATTGTAAAACATCTGCACTTTCATCCACATCGGAAACCCATGATGGGGGCAATGCCTTAAGCAGTTTTTACAGCATTCCTAGCCATCATACAATTTTTTCCCATTCTACTGAGAGTAATTAGCTATCCTATTTCACAGCCTAATAGTTTTAGCGGATGGGAAATACATAGCTAGAATTTTTCTAGCTAAGTCATCCCAAGTCCTAATAGACTCGCTAGGAAGAGAGCTGAGCCAAACCCTTGTTCTATCTCTCAAAGAGAATGGAAATAATCTTAGTCTAATGGCATCATTAGAAACACCATTTAATCTAAATGTATCACAGATTACTAGAAAATTTGAAATGTGTGAGTTTGGATCATCAGTAGCTAGACTACTAAAATGATTATTTTGTACCATGTTTAGAGTTGAAGGTTTTATTTCAAAGTTGTTTGCTTGAATTGCAGGTTTAACTATGGTATTAGGCACCCCTCCTACAGTTGGTATGGCATAGTCTCTAAGAGGTCTACCCTTATTATTTCGAATAGCTCACCAGGGATTGCTTCTAAATTTTCCATTTGGGCTTGTTGTTGGTTTAGATTTGTTTGTTCTCTCCTAGCTCTCAAATAGGCTCTTTCAATTTTTGGATCAAATATAATTTGAGATAAGTTTCTCCTACTCATGCAACTGAACAAAAAATAGCTAGCTAGAATAGTTCAGCAATCAAGTTATCAAACAGATTTTAGCAACCTATATTCTCAACATTTTCAGTAATTTGGGAAATTCATATTCAACAATGCAGTATAGTAATACAATTTCAACAAACACAAATCGGCAAAACATAATTTAGCAAATAGTTTTTCTAACAGTTTCACGTTCAGCAATAGTTTTCAGCAATTCAGTTTTCAGGTTTTTTTAGTTTTTAGCAATAAGGCAACTAAATTAAAAATTTTATTAGCACTACAGTTAGCAGCAAGTGTAATTACAGAAAATAGTAACTATATACAAAATAAAGAAAAGTCTAAATCACTATTTACTTGTAGATTATACTTAATACAAAACTAAAAGCCTTTCATCGGTAACGGCGCCAAGAACTTGACATACCCCAAATACATGTCTACCCATGCAGACAAGTGTACATAGTCCAAAGTAATAATGGAATGGTAAGTTCTATATTTTTATCATCCTCAAAGAACGGTAGTTTTGTTATTAAGTTATGTCTACGTTCAATAATTTCTAGATAATTTGTATTTTGGTTTTGATGGTTCCTAATTAAACTGTGCAAAGATCATAATTGAAGATGTTATTTGATTAAGAAGGGAGAGTTGGGATTTCATCATGAGATTTTTTAGGGACAGGTGTTATATTTGTGATGTAGCACATCCTAAGAATATTTTTAAAGGCCCAATAACAAGATTCATAGCTAATGTTCAAGTGAAGAATTTGAAGGTGGGCCTAATTACAAAAGCCCAATCAAAAGCCCAATAAAGAGCCCAAATATTGGGCTTACTATTTGTATTTTATTTTTATTAATATTGTACTTTTTTTATTTATTAAGGTACATGTTTGGCCAGCCATGTCATGAGAAAAATATTTAATGTAAGTAGTTAGAGTTACTTCCTCACTAATTACCAACTACCCATCTTTTCCTCCAAATTTTCCCTCCATATTTTCCCTCCAAAGCTCATAGGGAAAGAGACTTGTAGTGCCTATAAATATGAGCTGAAATGTAATGTAATGGAGTAACTTGAATGAAAGAAATTTGTGGTGAATAACTCTTTGGTGAGTTAGGTTATTATCTTATTTATATTTTATTTTCTAACTATACTCTTATTCTCAAAACCTCAAACCATTTACACATCTTCTCTAGAATTTTAAGTATCATTTAAGAATATTAAATCATTATCTAATCTCCCAAACACTCTCCAAACTCCACCACAATCTTAGCAGTTAAATCTAAAAATAGCTCGACCTGGTCTTCTTCCCTACCCCTCGACACCCATCTAAACATCATCAAACCTATCCATCTACTCCAGATTCAAACTAAATATCTTAGACTACCTATATTAATTTATTTCCATCCCTTTAACCCACTAAAACCACACCTACAAAATAAATATTTCAAATTAGCCCAAACTAGGCTCGACCTAGACTAGTCTTAGCTTTCCTTTAGATAATCCACTCTAAACCCATAACCAACCCACCACAAACTCTAAAAATCATCCTTAGACATTATCCAACTAATCCATTCAATATTTATATATCTAATTTACTGAGAAAAGGCAGCCCACTTGCATCATATTTTGGTATCAGAGCAAGGTTGGGAAAGCAAAAAAAAAAAAAAAAAAAAAAAAAAAAGCATTTCAGCATGAGGAATAAATTTTGATGGAATCTTCTCCACAAGCTTTTGAGTCATACCAACAAATGCAAGGTAAGTTAATCCTTTTTATGCTTGATATTTTTCATATTAATTGCTTGGAAATTTATCATATTACTTGCAAGTCTATAGTATGTGCATGAACTCTAACTAGTGAGCACCATCATATAGCCTAGCCAGTATCCTTGTGTCAACATACCTTAAATATTTACTTAAGTAAAAATATAGAAAGTGAGTGGTCCACTTAATATTGAAGCCTTTACCTTGATGTGAACAAAAAAATTTTATATGAACTTCTTTACTTTTTATATTTTGTATTTGTGGTAATATTAGTTGCTTAGTTTCATCACTTAAATTAATTTGTAATTCTTAAGAAAATAAGGCTTTTAAATCTAGAAAAAAATAAAAATAAAAAAACATTTATTTGCATTAAACTTATTTGCATAAGAATATACGTGTATAAAACCTAGTGTATAACGAAGTTAAATAAAACTCTGTCAAAAGTGCGTAAACTGCTTAAGGTGAGCTTGGGACGTAAGTAGCCAAGTGCCCCCCTCCTCACCTGGAAGTTCTTTTAACTTACAATTCATATTATTTTTACACTTATATTTTCTATTTCATCTTCTCAAATCTAGCATTTTTTTTTCTCCCTCATATTTCTTTATAAAAAAAAATGGCACCAAAGTCAATTTCCCAAGACCAAATTGAAAACTTAACCAAGATAGTAGATTCCTTAGATCTTAGGATTCATGAACACAAAAGAAAGACTATGGAATTATTTGATGAAAATAAAACTCAAATGCAATACATTAAAGATCAAATTTAAATCATCTTAAACCTCTTGCAAAATAATAAAAATTATGTTACACATTCATTTCATAACCTTAACGTACCTATGGAAGATGATGGCTCATACATAGATGCAGGTGATTGCCAACCCCATATTCCACCACCTCCCCAACCTCATTGAAGAAAACTAAGCCGTAAGAATGGAGAAAGGAGAGACCACCAATGAGTTGCTAATTATTTTAATGATCCCTCTATGAGAGTTAAAGTTGAAGCTCCTACTTATGATGGCACACATGATCCAAACAAATTCTTAGATTGGTTAACCCAAATGGATGACTTCTTTAATTAGTATAGGATGGATGACTTCTTTAATTGGTATAGGATGGATGATAATCAAAAAGTTTCTCTTGCTAAGATGAAATTGACTGGTCATTCTAAGATTTATTGGACAAACACTTTAGCAAAAGAACAAAGGTTAGGAAGGATAAATTTGACTTGTATAGAGATGAAAGATATGCGTATATCAAAATATTATCCTCGACATCATGATAAGAAGTTACATGGACAATTGTTGACTCAAAGGCAAGGCTCTCATTCTATAACGGAATACTTAAATACTTTTGAGGATCTAATTTCTAGGACCAATTGTGGGGATAATGATTGGCAACTTGCTAATAAATTTGTTATTGGGCTTAGAATAGAAATTAGAAATAAGGTTGAACTTTTTGATCCCTAAACCCTAGAAGAAGCTTTCCATTATGCTCTACTTATTAAATAGTAAAAGAAGTCATCCTCTATAATAGTTAAGAATGAAGAAGAAGATTAGGGGAGAAGGAATATTCTTAGCATGTATTTTGTGTGCAATGAGTGAAGGTGTAGGTTAGTTATTGATGGGGGTAATGCAATAAAAGTTATCTCTACTAATGCTATATCAAGAGCTAATTTAAAAATTGAACCTCATCCCCAACCCTTTCATGTTAGTTGGGTTAACCATAGTTCGCTTGCCAACACTAGTCGATGTTTAGTTTCTATCAAAATTGGTAGTTATGAGGGTAAAATTTGGTGTGATGTGCTCCCTATGGATATTGCTCATATTCTACTTGTGTGACCATGGCTTTATGACTTGAGTGTAATCCATTATGGTAGAGAGAACACTTATATTCTTAAACATAACAATAAAACCATCAAACTTTTGCCAGTCAGACCACTAGAAAATATACCGTCTATAGCACCACTTAAACCAACATCTGATCTTCAACCAAAACCCACTATCAAGAAAGGAGCAAAGCTTCAACTGATCATGATAAGGGATCCTATGCATAATTCTAGTTTTAGCTTATTTACTCATTCTTCTTCAACGTTTGATGTTAACTCAATAGGATTTGGAACCTTAAAAAAGGAATTTTTTTATCTGACTAATGTTCACCTTTTACATATAAAAGAAGTTAACTTAAATATTAATGAGATTTCCATTCCTAAAGAGGCTTTACCTCTCCTTTCTGAATTTACAGAAATTGCTCCAGAGGAACTCCCAAATAAATTACCACCATTTCGATCCATCCAACATGCTATAGACTTAGTTCCAGGTTCACAACTTCCAAAACTTTCTCATTATAGAATGAACCCCACTGAACATGCTGAAATTAAGAGATATGTCACTGAATTACTCGAGAAAGGATTTATACAAGATAGTCTTAGTCCTTGTGCGGTCCCTGCCCTTATAACTCCTAAGAAGAATGGAACATGGAGAATGTGCATCAATAGCCAGACTATCAATAAAATCATTATCAAATATCGAATTCCCATTCCCCAACAAGATGACATGTTAGACTTAATCTCAGGAGAAAATTTATTTTCTAAGATTGATTTGAAAAGTGGGTATCATCAAATTAGAATTAAATCTAGAGATGAATGGAAAATAGCTTTCAAAACTTGACCTGACCAAAGTTCTTAATGTTTTATTTTGATGATATATTAATTTTTAGCCCAAATAAAGTAGACCACCTTAATCATCTTAAGAAAATTTTACAAACTGAGGTGATATTCTTTGGTTTTATCATTTCCTTTGAAGGAATAAAACCTGACCTGACCAAAGTTAAGACAATTATAGAGTGGCCAACTCCTAAAAAATTTATTGAAGTAAGGAATTTTCATGGCCTTGCAATATTCTATAGGCAATTCATTAGAAACTTTAGTGCTTTTGTAGCACCAATCACTGATATATTGAAGTTAGACAAGTTTTGTTGAACCCCAACTGCTCAAAAGGCTTTACATCAAATTAAAGTATTAATGACAACAACCCCAGTCCTTCGACTCCCTGATTTTTCTAAAATTTTTGAAGTGACTTATGATGCATCTGGAATTGGAATTGGGGAAGTTTTAAGTCAAGAAAATCATCCTATTGCATTCTTTAGTGAGAAGTCAAATGATGCAAAGCAACGATACTCAACATATGATAGAGAATTTAATGTTATCATTTAGTCATTGAGGCATTAGAGACACTATCTCTTACATAATGACTTTATTCTTAATTCAGACCATCATGCCCTTAAATTTATTAATACTCAACAAAAGCTAAATCATAGACATGCCAAATGGATTGAGTTTCTCAAAGACTATTCATTTGTCCTTAAACATAAACCAAAAATTGAAAATAAACCTGCTGACACATTATCAAGGGTGCCAATAACCATCTCCTTTTTAGAATTCAAAATGCTTGGATTTGAACGAATTTGAGATGAGGTCCTAGTGTGCCCAGACTTTCATCTGATGTACATGGAGCACTTGGACAAACTGCTGACCTTAAACGCAATATATTCTATGATTAATGGGTATCTTTATCAAGCAAAGAAACTTTGCATTGCTAGGTCTTCTGACAGACTGTAAATACACGTCTGCGCTTGCACGCAAGTGTACGTGGTCTGAAGTAATAAGTGGAAAGTGTGACTTTCCAGGAATTTATCGAACCATAGAGAATTGGTTGATTTGGCACTAAAGTATATCTATTCTCACTAATGTTTAAGCTATAGTATGTATTAGTTGGTTGGTCTAAAATTAGCACAAATATTCACTAAGTAAAATAGCAAGATTAAAGAAAGAGGAGAGTTGGGACCATCCCACATGCAATGATATAATACTCATGTAGATTTATTTCTCAAACTTTATCATTTAATTTAATTGAAATCAAGTGCACATTGTTGTCCTTTAATTTAGCTCAAAGTCTTACAAGTTCAAATCTCAAGCACAAAATGAACTCACATTCGGTTCTACTTTAGCACAAAGATTCTTATAAGATTCTTGAGATTTAAAGTTAATTCATTTTCTCTTTATTCAAGGAGAGTTTAAATTTTATTAAATCTTAGTATCTCACAAGCATTGATTTCCACTACGAGCATCACTCGCATCTCACATAGTTGAGATGAGAGAATCATATGTTGGGCTCAACGACTATGTCTCTTAGTTCATGAGCACTCAACACTTCATTACTCAATCTCAATTATGTTGAGATAAGCAGCTCATTTAGTGGGTCTTAGCATCACTTGCATCAACTCTTTGGTTGAGCTTAGATTGAGGTGCATTGAGCTCAAGAACCTTCTCACATGGTTCTAAGCTTTCATGTGCTCAAAATCTAGCATCCAACCTAAGGTGAGCTAAGGAGCACAAGACAATTAGATTTTGGATTTTTTAGTTCTTTTCTCATAAGCACATCAAGACTAATTTAGATGAAAAATTCTTAGTAAGGCATTAAAATCACAAATACATTATGCTTGAGGGAAAACATTCATACATCAATATTACATCATGCAAAATTGGACTTCACCCCAACCCTCCCCAAGGGGAGTTTAGCTACTCATTACACAAGAAAATAAGGAAGACACATACATGGATAAAGACCCTTTCATGGTCAACTAAAGAGAAAATACAAGATTGAGTTTAGAATATACTGGGAACGCTCCATAAAAGTTCTCCGGAATTCTTCTTCTCCTTCTAATTATCCTCTCATTAGGTCGCTAGTGCTGCCTTCTTCCTCTTCTCCCTTTGCAAAAGCTTGCCTTGCCACCCTTGGGGAGTTCTCTCTTCCTTTGGCTCTCCTCCTTACTTAGTAGATTTTTGCTAAAATTGTGAAGAACCATCCTCTAGTCAAGAGGAGGGGTATTTATAGGAGGGGGGAGGCTGAATTCTTCTCTTCATTTACAACCAAATTTTCCATAAAGAATTCTGAATTTATCATTGCAATATTTGTCCATTAATGGTGAGGTGACAATAATCTCATTTCTTTACCCAAAACATCACCTCAAAGCTTCCTTTTTTAACAAAAAAAAATGGCTACTGCAGGAAATGGTGGCTGGAGACAAAATTTAGGATAGATGTCATATCTCCAACCGCATTAAATGCAGTGTTTGAGAACAAATTCGGCGGGCCGCCGCAGCGCGCTGTGGCGTGCTTTAGCATACCCTGTCCCTAGCATATTAGCCAAGTCCCCCGGCTGTAGATCGCTGCAGCGCGCGACCGCGCGCTGTAGCGGTCGATTCCGCAAACACTATTCAATTAGTTCTTTTTCCTGCTTTTATAGAGTTTAGAAATATTTCCACGGCAGACCGCTGCAGCGCGTGACTGCGCGCTGTAGCGGTGAATTCCGCAAAAAATATTGTTCAATTAATTTGGCTGCCCATTTTATAAAGTCAAGTATTTCCGCTGCAGCGCGCGACTGCGCGCTGTAGTGGTGAATTCTGCGAACAACACTATTCAATTAGTTGGGCGGCCTGATTTATATAGTCAAGTGTTTTTGCTATATACCGCGGCAGTGCGACCGCGCGCTGTAGCGGTGAATTCCGCGAAAAACACTGTTCAATTAGTTGGGCGGCCCGATTTATAAAGTCAAGCATTTCCGCTATAAACCGCTGCGGCACGCGACCGCGTGCTGCAGCGGTGAATTCTGCGAAGAACACTGTTCAATTAATTTTCATAAAATTTAGATGTTTCCGCTGTAACCCGCTGCGGCGCACAGTCGCGCGCGGCAGCGCGCTGTTGCGGTTTTCCTTTAGTAAATTTTAAAAACCTGTAGAAATGCCATAGAACTCCTTTGGATTCCATTTCCCTGAAAAAGATAGAAAATTTTGATTTTAGGAACAGCATAAAGATCTTAAATAGATGAATTTTCCCCTTTATTTAGATATAATTTATGAATTCATCATCTTCTCTAAGGGAGTTTTTGATTTTTGAACTGCACTTGGGAGGAATTACTGGCTAATTTGGAAAGGATAAAACAATTTTCTTGATGGATAATATATATTTTTTGGCCTTCCCTAAAAAGAGACATTCAAAAACTAGTAGCTCAATATTTAACATGCAAATAAGCTAAATCGACTAAACAAAAATCTGGCCAATACACGGCATTGTGAGGAATTCATAATTTATATCCTAATAAAAGGAAAATTTCATTCATTTCTCATATTAAAACTGCTTCCTTAATCCAATTTTGTCTATTTTCAGGAAAAATGCCTATCCATCAAAATCTGAACAAATCTGGACGAATTTTCCAAGTTTTAAAAAAAATCTGCTGTAGCGGGCCAACTTGCAAGTCGCTAGCGCTATAGCGCACTGCAGTGGGCCATTTTGCAAGGCACTAGCATTATAACGAACTGCAGCGGAGCAATTTGCAAATTGCTGGCACTGTAGCGCGCTGCAGCAGATCATTTTTCAAAACCACTAGGGTGATAGCACGTTGCAGCGGAGCAATTTGCGAATTGCTGGCGCTACAGCGCGCTGCAGCGAAGCAATTTGTGAATTACTGGCGCGATAGCGCGTGGCAGTGCGCTACAACACGTGGCAGTGCATTACAGTGCGCTATAGTGGCCCTTCACTGAACAAACCAAATCGCCCTAGCGTGCCACAGAGGCCCAATTTGCAAAAACTTCCAGCGATAGCACGCTGTAGTGGCCCGCTGAAATTTCTTCTAAGTAGAGCATTAAATGTGGCTGTGACAAGACCCACAACCAGCTCCTTGTTTCCAGCCATCATTCCTTCTATAGCAGATCAGTTTTTTAAAGGGAAATGGTCAATTTTGAGGTGATGTGAAGGTTAAACAATGGGAAAAAAATGATCACCTCATCCCTCAAGTGGAATTAGCCATCATTGCACCAGAATTTTTAAAGGTAAATTTAGGTTTTGTAATGTGAGGATGATGAAGCATCTCACCTCAACAAATACCACCCCTCTTGTCTCAAGAAGGGTTCCCAACTTGTCTCACTACAACCTAAGTAAAGAGAGGGCTGCATATAGGAGAAGGAGAACTCTCCAAGGGTGGAAGAGCTCATCTTGCTAAGGAGAAGGAGAAGAAAGGCAGCATTAGGGACCTAAGAGAAGCAACTTCAAGCTATAAGAAGAGGAGTCCGGAGAACTTACCAAAGGAATGTTCCTAGTATTTTATAAACTCTTGCTTTGTATTTTTCTTAGTTGATCATGAAAGGGTCTTTACCCATATATGTATTATTTTTCATCTCTTTTGTAATGGAGAGCTAAACCTCCCTTCGTGAGTGTTGGGACAATCCCACATATTTTGATAGATACTATAATTGTATGAAGTTTTTCTCAAGTTTTAATAAAAATTATAAACTCAATGCCTTGTCAAAGAAATTTAGAGGACTATTGTGAACTTGAATGTGGACCAAAGGACAAAGGACTAATTGAACTCAAGAACTATTTTGTCTTGTGATCCATTGCTCACCTTAGTTTTGAGGCTAGATTCATGAGTGCATGAGAGCTTAGTACACCTTGATTTATGCTCAACTAAAGAGTTGAAGCATGTGATGCTAAGACCCACTAATTGAGCTTCATTTCTCAGCATACTTGAGAGAGGGAATGGATTTATTGAGTGCTCATGAATGAGGTGACATAGTCATTGAGCCCAATGAAATCACTCCCTCATCTAAACTATGCTTGAGGCATGTGATGCTCTTAGTGGAATCAAGACTTGTAAGATCTTAACTTAATAACCCTCATCTCCGTGATCAAGAGATGAGAGGAAAACTACAAATCTAAAATCTTATAAGGGTCTTTATGCTGAAATAGCACTGACTGTGTGTTCATTTCATGCATGAGACTTGAACTTGTTAATCTTTGAATTAAAACTCTAAGAAAAACAATGTGCACTTGATTAGAGAACTAAGAAAGAAAAAATGAATGCTTGAGGAATCATCATATATAAGTTATCTATCATATCATGTGGGAGAATTCCAACTCTCCTCTTCCTTTTTTCAGAAGTATTTCTACTAAGAGTTGTCATGCTTGTTCTGGAACCAACACCAATCAATACACATATAGCTTAACCATTAGTGATCATAGAAATACCTTAGTAATAAAACATCCAATTCTCTATGGTATTAATCCCAAAAATTCAAACTTTCTAGTTATTACTTCAGACCACGTACACTTGCGTGAAACTGCAAATGTATTTTAGGTCTATCACATTGCCTATTCCTCATAGGCCTTGGGAAGATTTATCAATGGATTTTGTTCTTGGGTTACCCTGAACAGCTCATGGTCATGATAGCATATTTGTGGTTGTTGATAGATGTTCTAAGATGGCCCATTTCATACCTTGCTCTAAAACTAATGATGCCTCCCCCATACTACAAAATTATTCTTTAAGGAAATTATGTGATTGCATGACCTTCCTTCAACTATTGTATCGGATCAGGACGTTCGGTTTGTCTCATACTTTGGGAAGACCTTATGGAAACTTCTTGGGATAAAATTAAAATTTTCATTAGCTTTTCACCCCCAAACAGATGGTCAAATTGAAGTTGTCAATCAAAGCTTAGGAAACTTACTTAGGTGCCTTGTTGGAAAAAGCATTGGTAATTAGGACTTACATTTACCTACTATTGAATTTGCATATAATAATAGTACTTCTTGAACAACCAAAACATCTCCTTTTGAAGAGGTGTATGGCCATAATCCTAAATGACCGATTGATGCTGCCAACCTTCCTTCTCATGCATTTTTTGATTCAGCATTCACATTTGCCAAAGATTTTCAAAGCTTCATGATTATATAAGACAACAAATCACTTTAAGAAATGAAAAATTTGCATCTAAGGCAAATCATAATAAATCAACTAATGAATTTAAAGAAGGTGATTATGTTTTGATTTGCATCCACCCTGAGCAATACAACAACACCAAATATAAGAAATTACATCCAAGGGCTTATGGCCCTTTCAAAGTTCTTAGGGAAATTGGATCTAATTCTTATCAACTTGATTTGCCTAGTGATATGCTAATTCATCCTGTTATTAATATTGAAGATATTTTATTATATGAAGAAGTTAGCAAACCTCCACTTGTGCAGTCTAGCTTTTTAGCAGGAGATATAGTTCCCCACATGCAAACTCCATCCTTTTTAGACATTGACTACATCATCACTGAGGAGGCTTCTAATGATCAAGATAAAGAGCATTTTTTTCTCATTTATTGGAAAAATAAGCCACCTACAGAAGACAGATGGCTAACACGTACAAATTTGGAAGCTCTAGATCCACAATTAGTAGAAGATTACTTGGATTTTAACTCTTAGGTGTAGAGTTCAATTGGGTTGATGGGAGTTGATGTAGCACATCCTAAGAATATTTTTAAAGGCCCAATAACAAGAGCCATAGCTAAAGTTCAAGGGAAGAATTTAAAGGTGGGCCCAATTACAAAAGCCCAATCAAAAGCCCAATAAAGAGCCCAAATATTGGGCTTATTATTTGTATTTTATTTTTATTAATATTGTACTTTTTTTATTTATTAAGGCACGTGTTTGGCCAGCCATATCATGAGGAAAGTATTTAATGTAAGTAGTTGGAGTTACTTCCTCACTAATTGCCGACTACCCATCTTTTCCTCCAAAATTTCCCTCCAAAGCTCATAGGGCAAGAGACTTGTAGTGCCTATAAATATAAGCTTAAATATAATGTAATAGAGTAACTTGAATGAAAGAAATTTGTGGTGAATAACTCTCATATTCCTTGGTGCTTTGTGGTGTCAAGTTTATTGCCTACCTTTGGTGAGTTAGGTTATTATCTTCTTCTTTTTTTCTAACTATACTCTTATTCTCATAACCTCAAACTATTTACACATCTTCTCTAGCATCTTAAGTATCATTTAAGAATATTAAATCATTATCTAATCTCCCAAACACTCTCCAAACTCCACTACAACCTTCATAGCCAAATCTAAAAATAGCTCCACCTAGTCTTCTTGCCTACCCCTCGACACCCATCTAAACACCATCAAACCTAGCCATCTACTCTATATCCAAACTAAACATCTTAGACTACCTATATTAATTTATTTCCAGCCCTTTAACTCACTAAAACCCCACCTACAAAAAGGATATTTTGAATCAGCCCAAACTAGGCTCGACTTGGACTAGTATTGGCTTTCCTTTAGATAGTCCACTCTAAACCCATAACTAACCCACCACAAACTCCAAAAATCATTCTTAGACATTATCCTACCAATCCATTCAATATTTATATATCAAATTTACTGAGAAAAGGCAGTCCACTAGCATCAATTTGACCCATGCAATTTTACATACTTGTTATCATGCCAGTTAATCAAGCGAACCTTGTGTTCCTCTAATTCTAACAAATTCAAATCTAGTGCACAAGGTGAACTCATTAGGGTTTAACCTCAGCACATAGATTCTTAGAAGATCACCTTAAGTTAATTTTAGAAATCCTACGTCTAGGTTACCAAAATTTATATTTTAGTTCTGTAATCTCGTAAGCATTAATTTCCATCAATTAGCTTCTTGTGCATCATAAGTAGTTTAGCTAAGAATGCAGATTCATCAGATCTCATGGACTATGCCACATCATCCATGAGTTCTTGATGCCCTCTTCCTCCCTCAACGTCCGCTGAGCCGTGGAGCTCGATTGGTGGCTCTTGCCTCACAAGCATCAAACTCTTAGCTAAGCACAAGGAGTTGTGCAGTTAGGCTCAAGAGCTTATCACTTAGATCTAAGCTCTAACTACATGCACAACTATGCTTTAGACCAATTGGTGAGCCTTGCAGCTATAATTATTTTACTAAGTCATTTCTTCCATTCAAAATCTTATGTGTTTTACACCGAGGATTCCTCGCTCAGCGACGTTATGTCGCGGCGAGGACCTTTATGTGCATTCGCTCTAGATCTTGATTGTTTGGATAACTTAGCAATCTTTTCATTTGATAAATAGCCCTTAATTTCATTATAGAATTGCAAAATTCTATACCATCATTCACAAGCAAAGAATATAGATAGACAATTAAACACATTTTCTTTATTGCAGTAAGTTCACACACAACGTCATTTTAAAATCCCTGCTTATCACATGATTACATCCAAACCCTCCCCAAGGAGGTTTAGCTCTCCATTATAATAGACATGCAGGAAATTACATACAAGAAACTGAACCTTTTCATGGTTCACACTTAAGAAAAATTCAGAAGATAAGGTGAGAGGAATACTAGGAACTGCCCTTGGCATTCACTAGATTTTCTCCCTCACCTTCTCTCTTCTTCTCCTCTAGTTTCTTGGTGTATCTCTATTCCTTCCCTTAAATGGATCACTCTCCTTCCCTGGTGAGGTCTCCATCTTCCCCTTACGATAGCTTCTAATTTCAAGTCAATGAGTGTGAAAATTGGGAACCCTGCCATAGTCTCATTTGGCAGTTTATATAGTGATCCTTTCAGCCCCTTGGCATAAATTATGCCTCCTCTTTCCCTTCCTTAAATTCATGATAAGCATTTTAACTATATTCTGTTATTCTCTTGGAAGACAGTAGATTTTAATGCCATTTTAGTTTTCAAACGACTCGGGAAGGCCAATGGTTTTATTTCTTGGTCTTCCCTAGGCAATCATAAATGCAGTGAACTGGGCAATTTTTGTATAGGGCGTTGCGGCACGCCGCATCGTGCTTGGTTGCGCTGCAGTGGCTTTGCTACAGCATACATTTTACAAGGATGCCCAGTGAGGCGCACGGTAGCGTTGAGCTTTCATGAAGACTCCACTCGAGCACACTGCAGTGGGTTGCTTTATATCTTTTATTCTGATTCTTTTTCTCCCTGTTGGCCCGCTGCAGCGCGCGGTAGTGCCGAGCTCTCAGGTTGGATCTGCTATAGCGCATTGTAGCAAGGGCTTCTTAATAAATGCTAAATCTAGATTTGGCTGGTTTCACTGTGTCGTGAGGTAGGGCCAAGCTCTCGGGTTGGACCCACTATGGTGCGCGGCAGCGCCAAGCTCTTGGGTTGGACTCGCTGGGGGCACGGCAACGCCGAGCTCTAAGGTTTGATCCACTTGAGTGCGCTAGGGCATGCTATAGCTATTCTTCTCCCAGGCTTGTAGATGGCCCCCAGGTTTACTAAAATTTTCTTCATCTGCTATGGCGCTCTGCAACGCGCTTGGGCGCGCTGCAACAGTTTTTGCCCAGAATTCTCTCTTTTGCTCCATAATTGCAATTTTCACTTTTTGTCCTTGAAATGGTTGGATAACACATCAAAGCATGCTGTTAAAGTGAAAGATTTATATATTTTTTTGGTTTATTATACAATAAATCTTAGATTCATCAACCTACAATCTATCTTCTAGCTATAAAATCTTAGCCTTAGTCTAAGTCTAATAGCTAGAGAAGAATAGTAAGTTTAGTAATATCATAGGAATGAAGTCATCAAGCATTTATATACTTATAAATATTTTTATCATCTAAATAATTCCTAATCAAATCACTACTTTCCAAACCTTAATTTCTTATAGTACTATCTTTCAATTAACTTAGAGATGGCTAATGTCGAAGTCAATTGGGAGCTTGATCAGCTCCAATAATTAAGGTAGATAACTAAATTAAATAATAATGAATATCACATTATTTATAATCAACTTAAACTCCTTGTATGCTGATATGCTTTGAGAACAACCTTGAACATACATAGTGACATTATGCATGAATAAAATCTTATAGCATTAAACTTAGGGGTTTCATATGGTGGACTATATGCTAGGGCAGGCTATGGAGTAATAAGGAAACCACACATATCCTAGAGGGGGAGTGTGTGTATTATGGGAAATCCTGCTTTAATTTGTTAAACAGGTGTGCTTAACTCCTCATTTGTTCTATAACTTTGCCCGTAGAACAAAACCATACATAAAATAAACAACTTAACATTACCTTTACCCCAATCTTATTAATTATGAATTACTTGTCATATTCTTTTGACAATGCTTACTTATGAGCCCCATATCTATAGCCATTTTTATGTTAAAATACATGATTATCCTAAAACCAATCATTATTTTAGTGTGCTTTATTGCCATTGAAGCTTGGAAGTGATCAGATTACAAAAGGGTTGGAAATTGGTTAAAAAGGAGAATTATGCATGCTACAGTATGCCCAAGCGCATTGCAGCAATCTCAAAACAGTAAGTCCCACACTACCGCACACTGCAGCGCCCCCAAATTAGAAAGTTCTACGCTACTGTAGCTAAGGAATGAAAAGTCCTTGGGGAGGGTTGGGCATATGAATGTAAGGAGCTAAGGAATGAAAAGTGCTTGTACTAAAAATTATTAATAAATATTTTGTTAGTCATTTCTTTTGATTAAATGATGTGGAGAATGTATTTGGATGAAATATTTTGTCATGAATATATTTTAAGCATATGAACATTTTAAACTAGGAAAACCATCAAGCCTGTTGATCTATTAGAACTTAGGGTATACATATTGGGCATCCTTGCCGCGAATGTCCGTGACAACATTTGTTGTGTAAAGATGACCAATGCAAACCCTTAGATTTAAGATGATGAATAGAGTGATGGAATAGTAAGTAATCTTTGAGCTCCACTGCTCACCATTAGCTTATGTAAGGAATTTTTACACGATTGCCCAGAGCCTTGTGACAAGCTCTATGAGCATCATAGCATAGTTCCTTGCAAAGTTGAAAAGTCAGTGTGTGTGATCCAAGAGCCACCGGTTGAGCTCCATAGATCATGCTAAGTTTATGTGATGATTAAGATGCATTGTGTGCTTGTGGGTGATGTGGCATAACCCACTTAGCCCAAAGGCTCTCTTCCTTAGCTAAACCTTGAGCTGATGCATGTGAGCCATGGGTCGAATCAAGATCATGTGATGCATAACTAAGCTATCAATTTCATAACTTAGACGTAAGAATTCAACTCAACCAAAATTGGTCACATGAGGGTCTATGTGCCAAGATTAAACCTTCTCGTATTCATTTTCGAGCACTAGGCAAAACTTTGTACATTAAGGGGACACCCTAAAGAAGACTACATTTCTTGATTATAATTAAAGCATCTAATTGATTTGACACTAAAAGTTAAAAAAGAAGAGTACTTACACAAATGCTTAATGAATTGCATGCTAAACTCAACTCTCCCTACTTTCTCAATAAGTAGTTTCTAATCCAAGAAACTCTAATTTGCTAAATTAGAACCAAAGATCAACCACTCCATCATAGTGTAAACATTAGTAAACTCAAATATACTTGAGTAGCAAAACAACATTGTTCCTAAAGGACAATAAATCTTGGATCTCACCATCCCTTATATTACTTCAGACCACGTGCACTTACGTTTAAGCACAGACGTACAAATTCAGTATGTCACTTACTTATCATAGTCATGAACTATGTTTACTCAATCCTTATAATTGATCTTCATTTTATTGTATAGTACCTTTTATTTTCTTACATTATAGTCCTTACTTTACTTACTTACAATGTATGTTGTTACTTTTCACTTACATTTGTGCTTACACTGCTCTCTTTTTAGATGTTACTTAGCATAATTCCAAATGGACATATCCATGTTTCCCTTCATATTTTCATATGCACTATAGTAGTTTTAGCTTTTATAGGATGTATACTTCCCTTACTTATTTGATACAGGCTAAAGCAAACTACTTGTGATATTTACTTTACTGCTCTTACATACTTTCATATCCTTTCATTAGATGCTTAGTGATCTACTTATTCAAGTAATTATAAATGGCAAATGTAATGTTTGCTTAAATTTAAATAAAACTTAGTGTAACCCTAAAATGTACTTAAGCTTTTTAAGTATAATCACTTATTTTTATTTTGTTAATTGTGCTCTACCATATTAAATACAAATATGGTAGATTATGACCATCTTGCGGAGCTTGGAGTTGGGACGAGTATCGGCCATCATTAGCTTGAAGACTTGCACATTTACTATTTTTGGAAGGATGAGCGCATTTAATAACATTTAATCTATTTGTAATAATTTTAACTATGGCTATTGATAGACTGTAAAATACACATTTGCGCTTGCACGCAAGTGTACGTGGTCTGAAGTAATAATTAGAAGGTAAGTTCTGAGATTTATTGTCCTCAAGGAACGGTATATTTTGATACTAAGGTGTATCTATTTTTAATAATATTTAGACTAAGATATTTTAGATTTTTAATGGCTCCTAATTAATAATTCAAAGATCTTAATGTTAGATACTATTTGATAAAAAAAGGGAAAGTTATATTTTCATTATGCAATTATTAAGGGACTGGTGCCAATACTCATATTCATATAACTTTTAATGAAATTATTTTCATGCAATTTAAAATAAAGTTAAGATAGTATTCCTTAGATTGGTTCTCTAATTCCAACTAACTCATGTATAGTGCACAAGATGAACACACAAGGGTTTGATCTTAGCACATAGACTCTCATGTTATCGCATTGAGTTAATTAAAATTTCCAACATTTAGGTTATCAAAATATTCTATTAATTCGATGATCACACAAGCTTGATTTCCACCAACTGGCATCACACGCTACATGCGTAGTTTAGATAAGGAAGTGGATTCACCGAGCCACATGCAATATATCACATCATCCATGAGCACTCGATGAGTCCTCTTCCTTCTTTAACATTTGCTGAGCTACGGAGCTTGATTCGTGGCTCTTGGCCTGCATGCATCAACTTCTCAACTAAGCTCAAGGGATGGTGCAGTTAGGCTCAAGAGCTTATCACTGGGCCCTAAACACTAACGCACACATACCTAGATTTAGCCAATTGGTGAGCTATGGGGCGTTAGAGAATTAATGTTACTCAATCAACCTTCCATTTCAATCCCAATGTATTTTACATCGAGAATCCTCGCATAGTGAAAATGTGTTCACTCTGAGGACCTTTATGTGCATTCCCTCTAGGCTTGAAGTGTTGAGTTGACTTAGAATTATTTTCATTATAACCATTTTAATAGACACAAGATATTCAATCATTCTACACATGCAACAAGAACATATCTTAAACATAAATGAAAAATATTTTATTAATTAATAGAATTTCATACTAACACCTTTTGTCCCTTTATTATTTACATGATGAAGGCCCAACCCTCCCCAAGGAGGGCTTAGCCTTTCATTATAACAAAAATAGAAGAAGAAACATACAAGAAACTGAACCTTATCATGGTTCAACTAAGAGAAAATCAAAAAGAAAAGTTTGAGAAAAATATTAGGAACAGTCATTTCGTAGCGTTCTCTAGATCTTCATTTGCTTTCCTAACTTCTTCCCTTCTAGCTCGTTGGTGATGGTCTTCCTTTTCCTTCATTGAGTGGATCTCTTCTTTTTTTCTTAGTGAGGGTCTCCTTTTCTTTTCTTACAGCAGGCTTAGATTTTTGATCAGGGAATGTCAAAGAGGAGAACCCTCTCTTAGTCTTTCTTTCTTCCTTTTATAGTGCAAACCCCAGCCCTTGGAAATAATTGATGTCTAACCCACCAACTCCTTCTCCTTAATGGTTTGCATTTTAATTTATTCTATTATGCCTTTTGAGAATACCAATATTAATTGAGTTTGGAGTTAATACAGCTAGGGAAGGCAAATAGTTTTGAATTTGTGGCCTCCCTATGCAGACATTAATGCTTGAACCCGGCTAAAATTATAGTGGGCACTGTGGCGTGTGGCAGCGGTTCTACTTCAGAATAGTCATTAGATGAATGCACGCTGTGGCGCGCAGTAGTGTCGAGCTCTCAGATTTGAACCCACTGCGGCGCCTGGTAGCGCTGAGCTCTCGGGTTTAAACTTGTTGTGGCGTGCGGTACCGTCGAGCTCTCAGGTTTGGACTTACTGTGGCATGCCCGGGTAGATTTTCTTCCAGAATTCCTATTTTTTCCCTTATTTCAGCCCATCTCCTCTTTTTGCCTGAAAATAGTGGAAAACTTATCAAAGTATACTGTTCTAACATGAAAATGTTTGTAATTCTTCTTTTATTTTATTATAAATCTTGGATTCATCAGTTATTTTTGTTTATTTTTTTGTGATAGATGCATTTTCATTCTTATATATATACTTGATTTGGATGATGGATGTGAATGCTCTTATACATATATGCCTTGCTCTTTCATATATATTATGATTTTTTTGCCTCAAGAAGATTCTTGGCCTTGCACTACTTAATATTGAGTTAGTTTCCTACTAATTCAGTGTTAAATAATATAGTAATGCCTAGTGTTGGGTTAGACTTCACTAACTCAGCACTAGGTCGTTATAGGTTCCGTGTGCTAGTTAGTTGTGCGTGTGGGTGGCGTTTAGGAACAGTAATGCTTAATTAATTAAAATAATTCAAATTTCATTTAGTTAATATCTTTTGACCTACTCATCCAAATATATTGAAATTATGTCATTTTGACCAGAAAATGAGAGGAATAATAACATGCAATTTAATTTTGGTTTCGACTGCTAATTTTGTTAATTACTTTTTAATTATCATTAAGAGTATTTAAACTTTAATTAAGCCAAATGATGTGCAAATTGAACCTAGCTACTTACTATGATTCTATTCCTTATGATGTAAGAATCATATGCTCACTGATTTTACTTCAATTGGAAATCTATTGAAGAATTTTCATTTTTGGCATCTCAATTGCATAATAAATGAGTTGTATGCTTAGGAACTTTCACGTTTCTAGTTTCCTAACCCTTGGAGAACAAATATAGACCTAGATTGAGCCTTGATAACATCTTAGAATATTATTTTAGCTAAGAGAACCCTAGGGGATACTTAATAGGATAGTTTTAGAACGTTCATCAACATAGAAAATGAAGGTTAGTGTGAATTCTTAGGACTTGATTTGACAATTAATTTGTGTAATAGTCCTAAATCCTTAGATGACATTGGTTAAGTTAGCTTCCCCAAGCTTGAACTAGGTTTAGTCCCTTGCATCTCTAAAGTGTTGGTTCCACCCTAGTCCTTCTAATATGTAACTTAGTATTAATATCTCCTATAGTGGCTTAGTTTCCTAATAAATTCAAGGATTCCTAGTGCACTTAGTCAAACCTAGAAGCTATTGGATTGAAAACCTTCACTTAGCAATATTTGATAAAATAAAGTCTTTATTCGTCATAGGAACTTTATCAATAAATAATCAATCGTGACACAATCTTTGATATGGGTGCTAGTCACTCATTCAAATCTGAAAAGTGTGCCCATTCCCTCAACCTCCAATAAATCAATTTAGGCAAAGCCATGCACATTCAAATTCCATCTAGAGTGGGGATGCATACAGATAAATTTTGCATCCTTAATTTTCCCATTAGTAACTAGCATTCCAAGCTAAATAGATAGTTATTCCAATCACTAATTTCAGCATATATTTGGGCATGTACTAGTTGAGAAAATTCAACACAGTCATTGATTTCCAAAAGAAGAAGGTTACCCTAAGAGTAGGTAAGATGCCTACGGTTTTCATATGAAAATTTGGTGTGACTTCATCCTTGATCAATGTACTCGATGCCAAGCATTTAACTAGTAAAGGTTGTGATGCAATACTAGTGACTTGTTGGGAGAAGCCAAATAAGATCAGTTCATGGAAGACACCAATATTGTGAGAGAGTTCATGAATGTGTTCCCATCAGATTTTTCAGGACTACCTTCTTTGTGAGAAGTAGAAGTTTCCATTGAATTGATTTTAGGGATGCAACCTAAATCTAAGGCACCATATCGAATAGATCTTAAGGAGCAGTAGGATCTATGAGAGCAACTGCAATAATTGTTAGAAAAAGGCTTCATTCGCCCAAGTATGTTGACTTAGGGAGCTTTGGTATTGACAGACTGTAAATACATGTCTGCGCTTGCACGCAAGTGTACGTGGTCTGAAGTAATAAGTGGAAAGTGTGACTTTTTGGGAATTTATCGAACCACGGAGAATTGGTTGATTTGGCACTAAAGTATATCTATTCTCACTAATGTTTAAGCTATAGTATGTATTGGTTGGTTGGTCTAAAATTAACACAAATATTCACTAAGTAAATATCAAGATTTAAAGAAGAGGAGAGTTGGGCCCATCCCACATGCAATGATATAATACTTGTGTAGATTTGTTTCTCAAGCTTTATCATTTAGTTTAATTGAAATTAAGTGCACATTGTTGTCCTTTAGTCTAGCTCAAAGGCTTACAAGTTCAAATCTCGTGCACAAAATGAACTCACATTCAGTTCTACCTTAGCACAAAGATTCTTGTAAGATTTTTGAGATTTAAAGCTAATTCATTTTCTCCTTATTTAAGGAGAGTTTAAATTTTCTTAAATCTCAAGATCTCACAAGCATTGATTTTCACTACGAGCATCACTTCGCATCTCACATAGTTGAGATGAGAGAATCAAATGTTGGGCTCAATGACTATGTCATTTAGTTCATGAGCACTCAAAGCTTCATTTCTCAATCTCAATTATGTGGAGCTAAGGAGCTCAATTAGTGGGTCTTAGCATCACTTGCATCCACTCTTTAGTTGAGCTTAGATTGAGATGCATTGAGCTCAAGATCCTTCTCACTTGGTTTCAAGCTTTCATGCACTCAAAATCTAGCATCCAACCTAAGGTGAGCTAAGGAGCACAAGACAATTAGATCTTGGATTCTTTAGTTCTTTTCTCATAATGTATCAAGACTAATTAGATATAAATTTCTTAGTAAGGCATTTAAATCACAAATACATTATGCTTGAGGGAAAAGATTCATACATCAATATTACATCATGCAAAATGGGACTTCATCCCAACCCTCCCCAAGGGGAGTTTAGCTACTCATTACATAAGAAAATAAGGTAGACACATGCATAGCAAAAGACCCTTTCATGGTCACTAAAAAGAAAATACAAGATTGAGTTTAGAGGATACTAGGAATGCTCCGTAGAAGTTCTCCAGAATTCTTATTCTCCTTCTAATTACCTTCTCCTTAGATTTCTAGTGCTACCTTCTTCCTCTTCCTCCTTTGCAAGAGCTTGCCTTGCCACCCTTGGGGAGTTCTCTCTTCTTTTGGCTCTCCTCCTTACTTAGGGAATTTTGGCTAAAATTGTGAACCCTCCTCTAGTCAAGAGGAGGGGTATATATAGGAAAGGGGGGGGCTGCATGCTCCTCCTCCATAAGCAACCAGAATTTCCATTAAAAATGCTGAATTCATCATTGCACCAATTTTAAATTTTGGGTGAGATAACAATAATCTCATTTTCTTAGCCACACATCACCTCAAAGCTTACAAAAATGGCTGCTGCAGGATATGGTGGCTGGAGACAACATTCAGGATAGAGGTTATGTTTCCAGCCGCATTAATTGCATTGTCTGGGAAAAATTTTGGCGACCCGCTGCAGCGCACTGCAGTGTGCTGTAGCGCCCTATAGCGTGCTGCGTCGTGCCTTAGCATACCTTGGTCCCAAGCAATTTAGCCAAGTCCTCCGCTGTAGACCGCTACAGCGTGCGACCGCGCACTGTAGCGAGGAATTCCGCGAAGAACACTGTTCAATTAGTTCTTTTTTCCAAATTTTATAGAGAAATATTTCTGCGGCAGACCACTGCAGCGCACGACCGCGCGCTGTAGCGATAAATTCTGCGAATAACACTGTTTAATTAGTGGGCTGCCCGATTTATATAACCAAGTCCTTCGCGATAAACCGCTGTAGCGCGCGACTGCGCGCTGTAGCGGTGAATTCCGCAAAAAACACTGTTCAATTAGTTGGGCAGCCCGATTTATAAAGTAAAGTATTTCCGCAGTAAATCGCTGCAGTGTGCGACCGCACGCTGTAGCGGTGAATTCCGCAAAAAACACCATTCAATTAGTTGAGCCCCCATTTAATAATCATAAATATATCCGTGATAAACCACTGCAGTGCGGCACCACGCGCTGTAGCGGTGAATTCTGCGAAAAACACTATTCAATTAATTGGGAGCTTGTTTTAATATAGTTTAAATATTTCCGATGTAGCCCGCTGCGGCACGCGACCGCGTGCTGTAGCGCGCTGTAGCGGAATTCTTTGTTATATTTTTAGAAAAATTGCAGAAATTCCCTAGGGCGCCTTTGGATTCCATTTTCTGAAAAAGATATAACAATTTGGTTTAGGAACAGCAAAAAATATCTTAAATGAATGAATTTTCCCCTTTATTTTAGATATAATTTATGGATTCATCAGGTATTATTTGTGAAGAAGAAGGATGCCTCAATGCGCATATGCATAGACTACCACAAGCTGAATAAAGTGACCATCAAAAATAAGTATCCTTTGCTAAGAATCAATGACTTATTTGACCAACTAGTGGGAGTAAAATATTTCTCTAAGATAGACTTGAGATCAGTTTATTATCATATTAGAGTTAAGGATGAAGACCTACCAAAAATTGCATTCAAAAAATGACATGGTCATTATGAATTTTTAGTCATGTCCTTTGGACTCACTAATGCTCCATCCATATTCTTGGATTTGATGCAGCACATTCTAAAACCCTGCCTTGATGATTTTGTTATTGTGTTTATTGACAATATCATAATTTATTCCAAGGCAAAAGATGACCATGAGAAGCACCTTCGTGTTGTTTTAGAGTTACTCAGAAGCAATAATCTTTTTGAAAAAATTTAAAGTATGAGTTTTGGCTCAATTCTATGGCATTTTTGGGTCATGTGATTAATGCTGAAGGGATAAGGGTTGACCAGAAGAATATATGTGTTGTATAGAAGTGGGTGTAACCTAAATTTGTGATTGAAATCAGAGGTTTCCTGGGACTCACTTGCTATTATAGAATATTTGTTCCATGGTTTTCCTAAATACCAGTGTCATTAACTTAGTTGAATAGAAAGGAAATCTTTCTATTCTAGAATACTTAATGTAAGGATGCTTTCCTAAAGCTAAAGCATCTCATAACATCTACACCAGTCCTAGTGCTACCCTAAGAGGGAAATTATTTTTAGGTTTACACTGATGCCTATAAGGTAGAACTTGGAAGCTTTCTGATGTAAGAAGGAAGGGTGATAGTTTTTGCCTTTAGATAGCTAAAGCCTAACAAAAGAAACTACCCCATTTATGATTTAGAACTAGCAGAAATAGTTTTTGCTCTTAAAATCTAGAGACACTGCCTATATGAAGTTAAGTTAGAGATATTTACAGATCACCAAAGTTTTAAATATATTTTCACATAGAAGGAGCTAAATTATAAACAATGTAGATGGCTAGAATTAATTTACAACCATGATCTAGAAATTTAATATCATCTAGATAAAGCTAACGTAATAGCTAATACCCTAAGCCATAAAGCAACATTATCTTTTCTTTACTGCAATAATGCCTTGGTATTTGAAAAGCTAAATCTTTTGCCAATCAAATTAGTGAACTTGCGCAAACTCTTGTGTGGCTGATAGTCAGAATCCTCATTGAGATCAAGGATTATTAAAGCCCCAAAAGAAGATGAAGACTACTCTATGTTTAAGTCTAATATTGAGGGAGGAAAGAATCTAAAGTTGCTTCTAGATGCTGGCAATGTAATCTTCCAGAAGGAAAGGCTATGGATTCTTAGAAATTTTTAGTTGGAAATTCTTTCAAAATCCCATAATTCAGGTTACATTGTCCACCTTGGAAGAAGTAAAATGTATCAAGATCTGAAAAAGTCTTTCGGGTGGTTGGGCATTAAAAGAAACATTATTGTATTTATTTTTAAGTGCCACTCCTGCTCATTAGTAAAGGCTGAACATCATAATCCTAGTAGACTTCTTAACCTATTAGAGATCCCTGAATGAAAATGGCCTCATAATTCCATGGACTATGTAATGGGATTGCTGAAGGGTAAATCAAGAGTCGATGCAATTTAGGTGCTTGTCGATAGACTCACCAAATCATCCCATTTTATTCCAATTCGCCAAACTGATTCGGTAGAAAAGTTAGTCAAGATCTATATTAAGGAGATCGTTCGTCAACACTGAATGCCAAATTATATCATTTATGATCATAATAGTATGTTTACCTCTCGATTTGGCTAGCTATTCAGCAATATCTATAAACAAACTTAGCTTTTAGTACTGCTTTTCATCCCCACACAAATGGTCTGGCTAAATGTGTAACCCAAATTCTAGAAGATCTCTTACATCTCTGTGAGCTAGATTTCAGTGGATTGTGGAAAGATCACCTTGCCCTAGTTGAGTTTTCCTACAACAACATCCATCGATATGGTATCTGTATGGCTCCTTATGATGCACTTAATGGAAGGATATGCAATACTCTTGTAGCCTGGATCGAGATGGGTGACACTCAGATGTATGGCTCAAAATTGGTCGAAGAGACTAATAGAAAAGTTCTGTATATCAAGCATAATATGTTGGCAATGCATAATAGACAAAAGAAATATCACGATGGTCGCCACCAGCCTTTAGGACTTCAAATTTGGAAAAGAGCTTATCTGAAAGTTTGTATGATGTGTGGAATTCAAAGATTCTGTGTGTCAAGAAAGTTGACTCCTAGATATTTGGGACCCTTCAAGGTGATTACAAAAGTGGGAACATCAGCATACATGTTGAATCTGTCCGAAGATTTTTTTAGTTGTACACAATGTTTTCCATGTCTCGTTATTGAGAAGGGATTTGCCTAATCCAAATCAACAAGTTCATATTCCTACTATCGAACTACATTCTGACCTAACTTTCATTATCAAACCTATTGCAATTCTGGGATGATACCTCAAACAATTGAGGAATCGCAGTATCTCTATGGTCAAATTCCACAGATAAAATCACTCAATAAAAGAATCCACGTGGGAAAAAGAGTAGGCTATGTGGAAGAAGGTTCCAAAAATTTTTCTTTAATCATGTAATTTACAATCTTTTATTTTCAATTCTATCTATTTCATAATGAATTTATTAGGGCATCGAGGACAACACCTCTTTTTTGAGGTAGAGTATGTAACAGCCCTAGTATTGTTACTTATTATTGGGAAGTCAAATTAGCTTAAAATCCTCTCCATTAGACTCCTAAAAACATTAGGGGTCAACCCCTGAATATTGGTGTGATTTGGAGATCATTCATTTTTTAGTTCCTAATCCCCAAATTAGCTATGGTTAATCTTTGGGATTTTTTGATGCTCATTTGGTAGCTTAATTTTAATTATATAAAATTTGTTTAATTATTAATTAATTTAAATTTTTTAATTAAATTCCTACTCAATTAATGGTATGCCACGACAAATCTGTCATGCATATCCAAACACAAGACAACCAATCACGTGGATCTAGACCATCGCATGTTTTATACAGGCATATTAGATAGTGGGTAATTCTTCTGGTCGCTCAAACTGTTGGATCAGCAATCTGATCCAAAACCAAAACATGACAAAAAACTATGCTCTGTTATGTTTGGCACAATCACTCACCTGCACACTATAGGCAAGGACTACGACACCGACCTCAACATTCCTTTCCAATTGCCTTAAGCCTCAATTCCACCCCCATTCGACCCCTATCATTCTATCATAGCCTCTGATGTGTAGAATTGGAAGCTGAGAGTTGAGGATTATTGTCTAGAGCTCGCTAACCCTTTATCATCATGGCGATAAGGTACACAATTCTACCCTATGATTCCTCCCTAATATGTCGATTCTGTGATTCATTTTATCATTGCTATAGTTGTAGAATCGAATGGAACTGTTTAAGGGCCTCAATCAGGTTCAGCTTGCTCAGACGAGCTCAAACCTGCATAGTAGTGAACAATGTCCGAGCACATCCAAGAGCTCAAAACCTTCTTCTCTGCATTCGATCATCCCTCCTTACCTCAAATGGACAATGGCAGCATGAGGAATATATTGGGCTCAGTTGCAGGGCTAAGGGTTTACTATGGGCATCGCAAAGCAACCCCCAGTCAGCTCTAACCCTAAATAGGTCCTTCTGAAAATCAAGCTGATAGAAGCACAATTGGAGATAGCTTTCAATCCTATCATGACGTACTCCTCACCAACTTTCCAATAGTGGGTTGTGTGTTGCCTTGGACACCGAAGTGAGGAATTAGGGGGAGCCCTAGCTCTCCCTTCTCGGTCCTTCCTGATAGAAACAAATAGTGTCAGGTAGGTCGACCCGACCCACGTGACGCTGTGTTGGGTCTTATACACGTAGTTGACCCGTGTGCATAGGACTACGCATGCGGTCAGCCTACAGGTAAACGAGGCAGGCGGGCTCATGCGCCAGTTAGCCGCACGTGTGAGTGGTGTTTAGGAACAATAATCCTGAATTAATTAAAATAATTTAAAAATTATTTAGTTAATATCTTTTGACCTACTCTTCCAAATATATTAAAATATATGTCATTTTGATCAAAAAAAAAAGAGGAATTATAATATGTAATTTAATTTTGGTTTGGATTGATAATTTATTAATTACTCTTTAATTATTAATAGGAGTAATTAAACCCTAATTAAGTCAAATGATCTTATGGTTGCTAATTTTAAGTCAATTGGACATCTATTGGAGAATTTGCATTTTTGGCATCTCAATTGCTTAATAAATGACTTGTATGTTTAAGAACTTTCATGCTTCTAGTCTCTTAACCCTAGAACAGCAAACATAGACCTAGGCTGAACCTTGATAACACTTAGAATATGATTTTAGATAAGAAAGCCTTAGAGGATAAATGATAGGCCAGTTTTAGAAGGATCATCAACATAAAAAATGAAGGTTAGTGTGAACTCTTAGGACTTGATTTGACACTTAATTTGTGCAGTAGTCCTAAATCTTAGGATGATATTGGATAGGTTTGCTTCCCCATGTTAGTAAGAATCATTATTAGGACTCTTAAGATGTTAGCTTGAACTAGGCTTAGTCCCTTACATCCCTCAAGTGTAGCTTCCAACATAGTTCTCCTATCATATAAATTAGTATTAATATCTACTTGTAGTGGCTTAGTCTCCTAGTAAATCTATGATTCCTAGTGCACTTAATCAAACCTAGAAGCTATTGGATTGAAAACCTTCACTTAGCCACTTGTCTTTAAGACTTCATTAGCAAGTAGTTAGTCAAATTAGTGCCATAGTAAGCTCCAAAGCTAGTAATCCTATAACTTATCTTCTAGTTAAAGAACCCTAGTGATAGACTAGAATTGTACGTCTACGCTCACACGTAAGTGCACATGGTCAGAAGTAATATTAGGATGGTGAGATTCTGAGATTTATCGTCCTTTGGAAATAGTATTGGTATTGTTACCAAAGCTTACTATAATTCACTAATGTTTGAATGACAATTACATTTGTTGATTGTTTGGTCATAATCTTAGCAAATCAAAGTTTCATTTATTAGAAACTACTTTTAGAGAAAATAAGGAGAGTTAGGTTTCAGCATGCAATTTATTAATAATTCATGCTATACTCTTCTTTATCAATTCAGTATCAAATGAGATGAATGAATTAATTATAATAAAGAGACATAGTCTTCTCTATGGTCTCCCCCAAATGTACTACATCATGCCTAGTGCTCAGAAATGAACTTAGGAAGGTTCAATCTCAGCACATAGAACCTCATGTGATAATTATAGGTTGAGTTTAGTTTTTACTTCTAAGCTATGAAATCAGCAATTTTTTAGTTATGCTTCACATGAACTTGATTTCGTTCATATACATCAATTTTAGATTTAGCTAAGGAGGCAACCTATTAGGCTATATGGGCTATGTCATATCACCCATAGCACATAATGCATCTAACTCATCACATTAACCTAAAATGAGCCATGGAGCTCAACTAGCGACTCTCAGCATCACATGCATCAACTTCTCAGCTCAGAAAGGAGTTATGCAATGAATCTAATCATGAATAAGCTTCTCACATTAACTGATGGTGAACAATGGAGCTCAAAGATCATTAAGTATTCCATGGCTCTATTGATCAGCTTTGATCTAAGGGGTTGCACTGGCTATTATCATACAGCAAATGTTGTCACTGATATTTGTATTTATGACACTCAACATGTAATCCCTTGGTTTTTAGTGATTGAAGGGCTCAATGGTTTTCATAGTTAAAATAAATCATTTACTAAGATATATTCATGTTAACATTTACTTATCCATTTCATTCTTCACAGAATTTATATCAAAAAGATAAGATCAAAATACATTCATTGATATTTGAAGGGTACAAACACTTTTATTTCTTAATTCATTACATGCTTACTCCCAACCCTCCCCAATGAGGGGTTAGCTACCATTACAAGACTAAACAATAAATAGAAACATTTCCTTAACAAGGCATTGAGTTCTTATAATTTCATTTTGCTTGAGGAAATCTCATACACATGGGACTTCCCCAACCCTCCCCATGGGAGATTTAGCTACTCATTACAAAGGAAATTAAGAAAAACACATATATGGATAAAAACCCTTTCATGATCAACTAAGAAAAGAAACTATGAAAGTAAAGTTTAGAAGATACTAGGAACGCTCCTTAGAAGTTCTCTGAATTTCTTCTTCTCCTTCTTCAAGCTCCTCTCTTAGGTAGCTAGTGCTGCCTTCTTTCCTCTCTTCCTTAGCAAGAACTTGCTTTACCACCCTTGGGGATTTCCTCACTTCCACTTATGCACCCTCCTCTTTTACTTAGTGTTTTGAGCAAAATTTGGAACCCCCCGCTAGTCAAGAGGAGTGGTATATATAAAAGAGGGGCTGCATCCTCCTTCATCATCTCCATAACCAACAGTTGTCAAATAAAAATCTGAAGTCATGATGTAAAATCCCAAATTAAGGGTGAAGTGACCAATATCCTCCTTTGTTTATCCTTCTTATCACATCAAGAGGCTACTTTCTATTTAAATTCAGAGCAGCTGTAGAGAATGATGGCTGGGAACAAGATGTAGGTTGAGGGTCTTGTCCCAGCAACAATAAATGCTCCTGTCTGGCAAAAATGCGGTGGACCGCTGCAGCGCGCTGCGGCGTGCAAAGGTGCGAGCAAAATCTGCAAAGTCTCCCGCTGCCACGCGCTACCGCATCAAAGATTCGAAAAATGACCCCCTGCAGCATGCGGTAACGGTTCAGTTTGCAAATGGATCCACTGCAGCGTGCTACCGTGCCCGCAGTTCACAAAGTGACCCACTGCAGCGCGCTACCGCACCAGCGGTTCGCAAAGTGACCCGCTGCAATGTGCAACCGCGCCCGCAGTTTGAAATAAGACCCGCTGCAGTGCACGGTAGCGGTTCCATTTGCAAATCATACCACTGCAGCGCACTGTGGCAGGGGCATTTCACAAAATGCTCCGCTGCAGCGCGCTACTGCACCAACGATTTGCAAAATGACCCGCTGTAGCGCGCTGCAGCGTGCGGCAGCAGTTTCCTTTGAAAAAAACTTAGAATTTTCTAAAAATGTCTCAGAACTTCATTGGAGAGGCCATTTTCCTAAAAAGATAAACAAAATTTGATTTAGGAGCAGTTTAAAGATCAGAAATGAATAAGATTCCTTTTTATTTTAGATATAATTTATGGATTCATCAATAAGTCTAATAGCATCATTATTGACACCATTGACCTAAATGTATCATAAATCTCCAAAATTTTGGAGATGTGTAAGTTGGGATCCTTTGTGGCTAACCTACTAAATTGATTGTTTTGCACCATATAAAGATTTGATGCTTTTATTTTAAAGTTGTTTGACTCTACATTTGGTCTAACTATTGCATGTGGGATTCCCCTTATAGTTGGTAATGCATAATCTCTTAAAGCTCTACCCCTTTATTCTCCAAATTCTCCCACCAGATTTCCATCCAAATTATCTATCTCTAACTTTGCTTGATTTATGATTAACTATTCTCTCCTAGCTCTTAAGTAGGTTCTCTGAATTTCAGGATCAAAGAGAATATTTGCACAATCTCTTCTTCTCATGCAACCTATATTTATACTTAATAGAGTGCAGTTCATAGCAAATGAAAATAAAAAATAGAACTAAAGGTATAAATAAATATAATTATAGAAATAGGAAAATCTATGCAATAAAAAAAAGAAATTTTCAAATCACTAGTTATTATCTAGTTATCTTTAATACAAAAAGTTTGACCATTCCCCAATAACGGCGCCAAGAACTTGACAGACTAAAGTTGTACGCCTGTGCTCACACACATGTGCACATGGTCTGAAGTAATATTGGGATGATGAGATCCCAAGATTTATTATTCTCTGTGAACAATATTGGTTTTGTTACTAAAGTTTACTATAATTCACTAATATTTGAATGGAAATTAAGTTTGTTGATTGTTTGGTCCTGATCTTATAGCAAATCAAAGTTTCTTTTATTAGAAATTACTTATAGAGAAAATAGGGAGAGTTAGGTTTCAGCATGCAATTTATTAAGAATTTATGCAAGTACTCTTCTTTACCAATTTAATGTCAAATAAGATGAACGAATTAATTATAATCAAGAGGCGTAGTCTTCTCTAGGGTGTCCCTCAAATATACTACTTCTTTCCTAGTGCTCAGAGATGAACTCAGGAAGGTTTAATCTCAGCAAATAGACCCTCATGTGATAATTAAAGGTTGAGTTTAGTGCTTATGTCTAAGCTATAAAATCTGTAGTTCTTAGTTATGCTTCACATAAACTTGATTCCACTAATGGCTTATATGCATTAATTTTAGATTCAACTAAGGAGATTAACTATTATGGTAGATGGGCTATATCACATCACCCATAGCACATAATGCATCTAACTCCTCGCATAATCCTAAAATGAGCAATGGAGCTTAACAAGCGGCTCTCAGCATCACATGTGTTAACTTCTCTGCTCATAAAGGAGTTATGCAATGACTCTCATCATGCACAAACTTCTTGCATAAATGGATGGTGAGCAATAGAACTCAGAGATCATTAAGTATTCCATGGCTCTATTGATTAGCTTAGATCAAAGAGGTTGCACTGGCCATTATCACACATCGAATATTGTCACTGACATTCATGGCGATGACACTCAACATGCAATCCCTTGGTTCTTAATGATTGAAGAGCTCAATAGTTTTCATAGTTAAAATAAATCATTTAGTAAGATATCTTCATGTTAACATTTACTTATCCATTTCATTTTTCATAGCATTTAAATCAAAAAGATAAGATCAAAATACATTCATTGATATTCAAAGAGTATAAACACTTTTATTTCTTAATTCATTACATGCTTATGCCCAACCCTCCCCAATGAGGGTTTAGGCTGCCATTAATATGAAAATAAAGAAAAGATTATAAGCAATATGGAGCCCTTGCATGTCTTTTATAGAAAAGAAGATGAGTTAAAAGGTGATATGATACTGAGAATTATTGTCGCATTCACCGGCTTGTCTTCCCTTCTTTAGCTCTTCTCCCTTTAGTTCTTACGCTTAGTCCTTTCTTCTTCAAAGTACAACCATTTCCTTCCTTAGCCACAGGGAACTCTCCTTCTCTATCTCTTGCAGGAGCTCTAGTATAAAATCTCTAGTATTTGTCAAAATTTGGAACTCCCACTTAATCTTAAATTCTTCTTTTTATAGACTTTTTCCTACCTGCTCCAAAATTTATTCAGCCATTAACTCTCCATTTAGAAAGTTGTGTTTAACTTAAATGTGTTCTTTTATTTCCATGGTAATGAAGAGTTTTAGCTGCTAGCATTTAACTCCTACTGTGGGAAGAGAAAACATCCTGACTTTTAGCCTTCCCTATATTACTTTGAATGTTATTGCTAGGCTAATTTCATGACAAGCACTACGGTGCAGTAACTCCAGGCTCTCTGCCTTGAGGGTGCTACGTCGCGCGATAGTGCCAATCTTTCAGGTTGAGTTACAATGCAGTGTGTGATTGCGTCGTACTCTCAGGAAGGAGAGCACTGCAGCATGCAGTAGCACTAGAGTCTCAGTCTACGGTCCGCGGCAGCGTGCGGTAGCATGAGTGTTTTGGTCTTTGGACCGATACGGCATGTGGTAGCGTGAGCGTTTTGAGTTTTAGCTATAATGTAAAGTGTTGGGTGATATTTAAATTCTGTTGTGGTGCATGGTAGTGCTAGAGTCTCAGCCTTGGGACCGCTGCAGTGCACGATGGAGTGGGTGTTTCGGTCTTTGGACCACTACGGTGCGCGGTAGCACAATACTTTGAATAATTAAATCCTGGAAAATATTATACATCCACTACGGCACACGATAGCGCTAGAGTCTTTATTAAAGGTCTACTATGATGTGTGATAGCATAGCAGTCTCAAGTTTTGGACTGCTAAGGCACGTGGTAGCATGGCAGTCTTGGGTTGATATCTGCCACAGCGTGCTGTGGCGCACCATAGCGTATTTCTCCCAAATTTTTTGATTTCTTCTAGGATTCAATTTAGCTCTTCTTTGTCCTGAAAAATAGCAAAAGCCCATCAAAGCATACAAGTTCTAATTAAAAGTGCTTATTTCTATTATTTTAAATTATTATAAATCTTATATTTATCACCTAACATTAGTCTAATTCTAGTAATTAGAGAAGATTGGTAAGTTTAGTAATATGATAATTTTGAATTCATCATGCATATATATTTATAAATTATGTTATCACTTAAGTAATTCCTAATCAAATCATTATGTTCCAAAACCACAACTACTTATAGTATTATCCTTCAATTAACTTAGAGATTATTAATGTCTAAGTCAATTAGGAGCTTGATTAGCTCTAATAATTAATGCAGATAGCTCAATTAGATAATAATGAATAATCACATGATTTATAATTAACTTAAACTCCTTGAATGTTGCTATGCTTTAAGATTACAACCTTGAACATACATTAAGACCTTGTGCATGAATAAAATTGTAAAATATTAAATATAGAAGTTTCATATGGTGAACTATTATGCCAAGGTAGGCTATGGAGTAATAAGGAGACCACACATATCCTTGAGGGGGAGTGTGTGTGTGTGTGTGTGTGTGTGTGTGTGTGTGTACAATGGAAACCCTTCTTTACTTAATTAGGCAAAAGTACTTAACTCCTCATGTTTTATGTAACTTTGCCAGCAGGTTAAAACCTTAAATAAGATAAGCAACTCAACATTACATTTATCACAATCTTATTGATTGTAAATAAGTTATCATAGTCATTTGACTATGCCTACTCAGTCTTTGTGACTGAACTTCACTCTACTTTACTATACAGTACTTCTTATTATTGTTACATTATAGTCTTTACTTACCTACTTATAGTGAATGTTACTTATCCACTTACATTTATACTTCACTACTTTTTTTTTAATGTTACTTAGCATAATTCTAAATGAACATATTCATGTATCTCTTCATGTTTTATATGAACGCTTACTCAAATAATTGTATATGGCTAATGTGATATTCGTTTAAAATAAATAAAACTTAATGTAACCCCAAAATATACTTAAATTTTTAATTCTAATAACTAATTTTTATTTTATTGGTTGTGTCCTACCGTATTAAATACCAAATACGGTATATCGAGAGCGTTTCGTGGAGCTTGGAGTTGGGACTAGTACCGGCCATCAGTAGCATTTGAAGACATGCGCCTTTTCTTTTATTTATGAGGATGAGCGCATTTTCATAACATTTATAAATTGTTTATAATAACTTTAACTCTAGATGAATTTACTTTCTTTTCTATGATAGATGCATTTTTATTTTTCTTTCCATGCTTAGTTTAAGTGATGGATATTGATATTACATATATTCCTTGGTCTATTTATTTGTCTCAAAAAGATTCTTGGTCGTGTAGTACTTCATAGTGAGTTAGATTCCTGCTAATTTAGTGTTAAGTTCTATGGTAATAACCAGTGTTGAGTTAAACTTAACTAACTTAGCATCGTGTCATTACATACCTGGATGAGTTTTTGGGCAAAAATGCTGACTACTGAAAGTAGGCTAGGGGTTGGAACTAGATTCTAAAGCTTCCTTGAGTTCTCAGCAATCGTTTAGGGACTTGAACTCCAAGTCTCATCCACTTCGATGCTGGGAACCAGAGCTGGGGTTTGTCGAGGTCAACTAAACAATAAGGAAGGTAACAGAGGAACTAGGATCAGCTGGGGAGGAATTGAGGGCTCCTGAGACTGCAAAGAGACTCTATTGGGTTCTTTAAAGGCTATTTATAGCCTGGAATGCCTCAAGTTGACGGGCCATGGCTACTAGCCCCAAACCTGAAGGTTGACCTTCTAGTAGCCATTTGAGGTCCCATCAGGCCTCATGGCCCAACAGGATGCCTTTTCCATTAATGGAAGGAGAGGGAAACATCTTGGGGATGTAGCATGGAAGTTGGGAGCACTCTTGATAGATGGTTGTACGACTGATTATGGTTATCGGGGCCCAATTGATCTGGGGATGAAGTTGAACAATGTCGAGAGTGATGCAGACCATCCATTCAATCATTTGAAATTGTGGAATAGTTCTGATGTGTCAGCGTGTAACGGCCAGGTGAGGAGAAGATCACAGTCATCAGATCACGGGGGCTATCCAATGAGTGCTAGAAGATCAATGCACGATTCATTCTGGTCCTTTTGATCACCGGGATGGTCGGCAAAATGGGGTTTGGATTGGCAACTACATCGACAGAGCTCCGCAATGGATCGCCCGTGGTCCTCGCAGTCGATCTGGAGTTTTCAACTGACCATTTGAGAGTATATATCAATTAAGGAAATTGTTAATTTGTTTTTGCAATTTCTCCAATTTAAATTAAATCCAATTTAGACTTAAATGGTCTCTAAAAATTCCCAAAAGTTCACTCTTAACTAATTTTGGTATAAAGAATTTAAAAATACAATCAGATTTTAATTTGAAGATCAATTTAATTTAGCTAATTTTTTTTGTTAATAAATTTACAAAATAACCAATTTATTCAATCAAACTACGTTGGATCCCAAATTTTTAGAGTTATGACCTAATGACATTTAAAACCTAATGGAACAAGAATTAAGATTTTGTTTTGCCTATATTAAGTAGGGTAATAACCTATGATTGTTATATTCAACCCTACTCTTGGAAGTATTCCTGGGTGAGGAGACTTTTGTAATAGCCTCATTTGGTGTACCTTATGGTTTTGAGTCCTTTAAATCCATCTGAAATAGTTAGGAATATAGTTAATTTTTATTCCATTATAAAGAGTTAAGACTTTGAAATTTGTATTTGCAAAAATTTGATAGTGTTATTATTCTGCTTATTAATTACACTTGCTAGTGATTTTGACTTTTATAGCTAGAATAACTTAAGAGATACCTTAGGAATATGCAGGTTGAACCAAAATAAGGCTTATTAACATCCAAACCGTTATTACATGTGGGATGGACTAACACTAGCAAAAGCTTGACTTGGGCTAGCTTAAACTAGCTCGGGCTAGCTAAGCTAATTACTAGTTCTATGTTTATAGCTCAAGAAGCTTACTTAAATAAATTGTCTAGGTGCTCCATAGTTCCATTCAGTGATTGGGCCAAGTCAATTCATTTAGTCGAGTCTCTGGTGCATCCTAATTTACTTGGTTAACTTAGAGGTGCAATTTAGGTAAGGTAGAGAGAAGAACTATTATAGTAGGGCTTTATTGATGGCTTGGGAGTTTCTTACCGAGACTCTATTGAGGTGGAGACATTCTTTTCCTGGAGTTAAAGTCAAGTAGCTGGCTACCAGCAAGCTTAGAAGTTGTTAGGTGGAGAGAAGAAAGCCCTTTAGTGAGGACAAGAAAGAGAAGAACTGGTTGTCATTGGGGCTTTACCAATATGTTTTGAAGCTTCCTCGACACTCAAGAAAATTGGGAGAGGCTGCATAAAAGAGTTGGAATGGTGGGGGACTACTTATCTTATCCAATATTCATCTAAGATTATTAATGAATTACCTGACAACCTACTTGTCTTTTCATGTAAAACTAATGGTAATTACAAGCTGTTTGGAGGAATAAACATATTGAATTATGTCATTATTATGGGAAAGAATCATTTTGAAGTAAAATATTAAAAGTACTTACTTATTTTCTACAAGTCATTTGTTTTAACAAAACTTGCTAAGTTGGCATTTACAATTATCAAGCAATGTTGAATTAGATGAATGGATTCATGGCTCTACATTATCTCCTTTAAATTTTTCCAATCTTGTTTTGATACTAACTGTGGGGACCCGATGTTAGGTTAGTGGGAGTTAATTCAGCATTGGGGGTTATCCCCTACTGTCAGATCATATTAGGTATTTTAAATGAGATAACATATAATCACCAAATATGAATCATTCATTTATAGAATAAATTAAATTACATGCATTTAATAAACAAAGATTAAGTTAAAATGCTTAAAATACTAGTAATAAAAATTAAAAATATAGAAAGCGAAAGTAATAGCAGCATTCCCAAGCTCTTAAGGCCTTCTTTCTAGGATCCTAATGAGTTCTTGATCTGGGCACATTTCAAAATTATGGGTATTTGAATGCTAGTTAGCTATGAACTAAATATTAATAGATATCAGCTTTACAATTGTTAAATAATAAGAAAATAAATCATTTTGATAGGAAACAAAGAGATTTACAAATTATCCTTGCAAAACATATTTCAACTTCACTAAAATATAAGCATAAAAAAATTTGTTATCACAAAAATAAATACAGAAATTTAATATTTGATATTTGGTATGGTCTGGTAATTTTGTTGTGCAAGTACAAAATTGAGGAAAAAAAGGGTTCATATTCATATTACATAATAATTCCAACTTCTCTTTATACCTGTGTAACAACTTAAGATTGTTACTAAGGTTTAATCTTGCTTAATTAGTATAAAACCTCTTCCATTAGTCTTTAAATATCATTAGAAGCAAATCTAGAAATTTTGATTCAATTTGGGGATCAATTGGAATAATTAATCATTTTATTCAATTTAAGTTATTAAAAAAAAAACATTAAATTGACATCCAATCAAAATTTTGATCATATTTCTGAATTACTAGCACTCAAATTAATTATAGGTGAATTTTTTGTAATTTTTAGAGTTCATTTGGTTAAAGTGACTATTTGGATATAATTATAACTAATTAATTTGTTAATTTCAAATTGCCTTGCCATTTCAACGGCAAACCACCATTATCTCTCCTCCAAACTACGCAAATCAGGCCAAACTTGGCCATTTCATCATTCGCCCGATCGGGTCGGACGACTCCCATAGCTCCCATCACCCGATCCAGAACCAGACGTTGGATCAAAGGCCAAATCCAATGGTCGGAATCAATCCTATCTTAAATAGAATCTCAAAATCATATTTGAGCCAACGTATTTGATCTAGTAACTGAGATCGACATGGCATTATGCCCTATCATTCTTAGCCTGTCCGGCTACACACGCGCACACAATCGTGTGCACAGCTGCCCCCCTGCAGCGCAGTGATCCCCCCGTGCGGTGCTTACAGCCACCAATGGCTGTCCCCATCCATTCCTGATTCTCCTTTTTAGTCCTTCCTTTCTATAAAACGAGCCTCATTGGCATTGGTCTTTGGCATTTGATCTCCCCCATTTTTCCAAACCTCTTCTCCTACTTCCCGAGAGCTCGATGACTCCAGCTGTTGAATCTGACATCAGCAACCCTCAGCTGCTCTCTATTAGCGCTTGCCATAGACGGTTGCTTCATGAACCTTTGGGAGCAGCCCGATTGGTGAATTGTGCTCGAGACTATCTACGTCTGCATCTCGAGTTCATCTACTTTTTGGCGATCCAGTGATTCCAAGTGCTCCTCTGCCGAGTACTAATATGCTCATTCATGCTTCTGATTGCATTAATATCTATCCCTAATAATTATAGATCATTTACTAATGTCAATCAGGTTCGATCAACCTTATCGTATGGTAATCGGCTTCAGCCTGTATAACTAATACACTACCTGAGCCCCATTAGGGTTCTAGCGACTTAGGCTGTATCTCAGCTCATGGAGATATTACTTGGGATGGCCTTGACCCAAGAAATGTGTAGAGATTTTATTTGAGCTGTGAGATTGATAATGGAGGGAGAATTTCCCCTCCACAGTAAACCCAAAAAACTGTATTAGTCGGATGAGGTTTGGTGTGGCGACCGCCCCTTAATCATCTAAGATTAAGTGGTGGTCGTCATCGGGCAATCCTTCACTTAGCATTATATTATGAATAAGCATTCATAATCCACTGATAAGGGAAGATATGCCCTAAGTAGAGTAATTGAAGCAATCACTAAATGAGCATACTAAAATATCAGAGTGCGAAAGAAAGTACAAGTAATAGCATCCATACATCCATGATAAAATAAAGAACTATACAACTCAGAATAAATAAGCAAGAAATGAAATACAATTTAGAACATGTAATATTACAACACATTTAAAAGTTTTAATAACAGAAAAGAAAGACACTCAGTCCTCACAACATAATATAAAGAAACTAAGGATCTGCGGCGGCACGCTACTCCTCCTGAACAAGCTCTTCAGAAGGTCCTACCTCAAATAACTCGGAGTCTGCCATTGTCAGTATCACAATGACAGGGCCCCAGCAAAAAGAAAAGAAAATTTGATTAGACAAAATGTCTAAGTACATTTTATGCTAAGCATTTTATGTATTAAATGATATCACAAATAATCTAAGCAATTTAGGAGCAGTAAAGCAACAAAGAAAGTGGTAGAAGTTATAATTAACTAATTATAACTTAAGCAAATAGTGAGGTAAGCACATACCTCAACTCAAGCTACAAAAAATGGTAAGCAATATAATAATGAAAATCTACTAAGTATAATAAATATCTTAAGTAATATGATCAATTCTATATATGTTGGTTTGTAATACCAAATAAAAATACTGAACTGAAATAAAATATTAAAATCCCAACATGCTTTCATATGTAAGCAAAACTACTGGATATGCATTAATTTATAGGAAATACTGTGAATATTAAAATACTGTAAACATAATAAAAGTGTTGTATAATAAAATAAGCTGAAAATATAAAGTGAAAATACTATCTCATGTGGGCATATTCTTACTTAGTCCTGCTAATAAGTAAATACCACTTACCTTTCTGATCATCTAGGAGAAATATCCCAGATTAATTATCACCTTCTAGGGGAATTACCTTAGATAAATATCACCTTCTAGGGGAAATACCTTAGATAAATATCACCTTCTATGAGAAATACCCTAGATAAATATCACCTCAAATGTACCATTACATTATAAAGGTAGGCTAAGTAAGATATATTCCATAAAATTTAAAGAAATATCATTAATGTAATTGCCTCTTTTACTTATGAATATGTTTTATGAATATTTCAAATTTAACATAGAATATCCATCAAATATACTATGTTCCATTTAATGTATCAAAAATTTAAAGGTCCAAAACAAGAAAGTAAATCATACAAATACATGGTGCAAATAGCACTAAATAAACTCTGTGATATCACTTATTTTCTAATTAATTTGTTCTAACTAATCTAAATTTATACAAGTTTAAGATCTCCAATATCCAGCTATCGAGTATAAACTCAAAATATTAGTCCTATAAAGTTAAAAACAATTAGAATTAATAAAATTATAATATATTTTAATCAATGATGCTTATTAAGTTAATAAGTAAATCAAATGCCTTAATTGATGATTTTAAATTCCCAAGCCAATCTTGATTATTATAATTCAAAATTGGGAGATTAAGAGTTAAACTTTTTAAGTATTTGAAGTTTAACTTCTTAATCCAATAGGTTCTAACACTAATGGTATGAGATTAAACTCAACTCTCACGAATTATAATTAAGGTTATCTTATTAAGCAAAGTCAAGCTTAATAAGATGGATCTTCTAAACTTAAACTAAAGTTAAAATATAAAATAATCATGAATAAAGGATGAAATTCTAGAAAAGTATAAAACTAAAATTTCATCCATTAAGTAACCCATTTACTTAATGAATGAAATCTAACATAAATCTCTAAACTAATTCCTAAGAAATAAGATCTTAAAGATTTATTGGAAAGTTCTAATGAATGGATTTAGGTTAAAGAGAAGATTTAAGCTTTTAATATTAATAATTTACATATTATTCTAATATAATTATCTTATGGAAGGCATAAGGTGAACTAAATTCACCTTATGAGGCTTATATTAGGACTTAAATATTTTTTAGTGTATTTTTTGGATTTTTCTTAAAATGGCAATTTTAATGAGTTTTTAAGTATCCTAAAATGACCCCAAATAGTCATAATACTTATTTTAGAGATTATATTATTGTTTTAAAGTTTAAGGATACTTAAACTTAAAGTTGGGCAAAATAACCATTTTACCCCTACTTAAGGGTCTAAAATTCAACTTTATGAATTAAGGTTCCAAATTGACGATTATTAATGGCAAATGACTACTTACTATCTAATATGAAGATAGATAGTAAGTACACCTAATTTGGATATTAATTAAGCCTTGTGAGCTTAATTTAAGGAAATTAACTCATAAGGGCAATTTGGTAAATTGTCCTAATAAAATCTAAATTTTCTATCAATTTATTAATGCTTACTGCCTAAGGGTTCTATGAACCTAAAATTTCTGAATTTTGATATAAAATGGCCAAGTTATGGCTAAAACAATTTTAAAGTTAATTATGTAAAATTAGGGTTTTCAAAAAAAGGGGGCAAAAACTTAACTTTTCTATTTGAAGTCCAAATTTAACAAACTCAATGGCTATAGCTTTCCTATAACCCACAGATTACTTTAACTGGGAGTAGACCCAAATTGGACCTCATTTGGTTAAGTTATGGCTTAATTAAGGTTAAGAGTGTTTAGTGAATGATTAGTAAAACTAATCACAAAACTCACTACACCGTAAGGTTCTACTCTATTTAAAGAGCTATCTGAAAGTTGAATTACTCATTTTGGATTACTAATTGTGCTAATAATCACTAATTAATTTTTAGGATGATTAGAGTCGATTAAGAGATCTAGCCATCAAATCCTAAATATTTTTATAGTTTACTGTTAATTAGATCTTCCTGATCAAAATAGTATATTAGAAGACTTAATTTGGATCTCAATTGAGCAAGTTATAGTCAATTGAAGTTTTAGGATTAATTATGGTAATTAGGGTTATGTCCAAAAAGTAATTAGGTAAAATATAATCCAAATAGAGAAATTGACACTATCAAAGTACTCTTGAGATTCTCCTGATTACTTTAAGACCCATATTGACTATGTTTAGGTGAGTGTGCAAAGTTATGGCTATTTGAACATTTGTGGCATTTAGGGCAAATTATGGGGTCATAAATGTTACTAAGTGAAATACACTTCATACAGAAAAATTGATAGTGCCAAAATGATCCTCTAATTTTACTAATCAAAATGACATATAATATTACTATATTTGGATAAGTAAATTTAAAGATATTAATGTTTGAACATTTGTGATTAATTAAATTAATTGTATTAATTTGATTAACAATTAAATCTGCATATTTAATTAACCCTTATTCTATATAATTGGCGGGGCCCACGCATGTATTTTGGCAGAGCACTGGCAGACCCGAAAGACACGCGGCAGAAGCTAAGGTACTCGGCGGGATCCACGACTGTGGAACCGATCGGGTTCGATCCGGTCCGACTCGAGCAGAGGACGCTTTGTCTTCCCTTATCCTCCCGACATCTTGGGATAGTGACGGACACCCAAACGGTAGAGAACTTTGATCGACGACAATACATGGTGGATTTGCAATAATTTACTAAATGAAACATTAAAATACAATCAACAGAAGATTTGGAAAGAAATAGTACTTGGAAACTAATCAGCTTCGAAGGATTGATCGATCACAGCAAAATATTGTGAAAAGAACAAGACTAGGGTTCGACCAATAACGCTAAATCGACAGGGAGATAGCTCCTAGAGCAGTGGAAGACGCCTGTCACCGAAATTGGCTGCCGCGCATCCATGCATGCTACATGCACCCTATCGCTCGGCAAGGATGACGCGAGAGCTGTCTGATCCCAAATTGGGATCGGATCAAATGACTCGAAGCGATGACGTCCAATCAGACGGCCCAGTTAATGGCACACAAGCAAGAAAATGGTGGTTCTTATAGGATTTAATAAATTATTAGTTAAATAATTATATAAATTTTCGTCATTAAAATTTGTATGTTTTAATGCATCCCAAAATTTTCTAATAAACCACCTCTAGCTAATTGAGAGGTGAGGAACGCAACAGCAAAGTTGGATTTTTGTTTCAATGAGTATTTATTTTTCTCATTTTCTAGGGTATTTAAATAATATTAAAATATTTGCTGAAAATCTAACGACTTCCAAATGCTTCCAAAATATCACCCCTAGCTAATTTGGGGGTTATGAGTGCAATGGCGAAGTCAGATTTTCAATTTGAGGTCAAATTAAATAAGTCAATTTCTAGGGTTCCTAAAATTCTTAAAACTAAGATTTGATCCATTTGACCCCTTATTTGGACTGTCTTTATGGTGAATTTCTAATGACTTAATTAGAGTACTAGAATCAAGATTATGACTTGGTTTAGTCCTAATTAACTTAAGTAATAACTTGAGTTGTTACATTTGGTCATTTTATGGCACCTCAGTTAGGGCTTCATGGTTCCTCGTGTAGAGCTCGATGATATGAACATTTTGAGCCATTAAATGGCAATTTTGGTGCACTAAGTACTAAGTATTTATGATTTCATTGAAACCCTAAATCCTCACTTTCGCCTCTCGCGTCAAGTGAAGGAGGCAAACAAAGCGGATTGGGCTGCCCGTGCTATTCAAAGTGCTCGGCTCGTTGGGTCCCAGTCGACCCGTATGGTTCCAAAGGAACCAGTCCCTTGGGTCCCAATGGATCTGACAGAACCCGAACGCCATAAATGGATTATTTCATTTGATTTTTATATACTAAATTGAACATAAAATCATGAAGAATCTGAAAACCAAATAAAATTAGGATTTTTGTCATTAGATTTCTTAATTTTTTGCTAATTAACCTAAAAATGGATTAACACTTATTAAGCTAATTACCAAACTAAAATTGATGATTAAGGTCTTATTTTACTCATTAGACAAAGGAGAAACCTTAATGTGTTGTTTGATATAATTTTTTGTAATTAATTTTGCTAATTATGTCTTAATGAAACTTAATGATAATTAGCTTAATTATAATCTAGAGAACTTGAATTTTAGTACTCTTGCTAGAATCCTTTTCTTATATTGTGTATATAAGTAAAACATGCTTATATTTTTTATTTGAAACCATTTTGATCAAGTTCTTTTGTGCTTAATTAATGACCATTCTACACTTAGAATGAGGATTAAGCTTTCTCTTAGTGCTTTAGACCACTAATCTTGGTTAGATAATCTATTTTTAGCATTTAAAGATAGGTTAAGTTGATCTGAAGAAAATTAGAATAGTCTTGTGGTGATTCCACCTTGAATTGAGATATTATTCCTTAATTAAAGTCAAATTGTGTTTAGTGATTAGTAGCACTAATAGTAATCCAAATTAAGTGTTTAAGATGTCAATGAACTCCTTGGATAATAACCTACCTATTGAAATAAAATATATATATAGATTTGAAACTTTGAATGGTAAACTCAACTCTTAGAACTTAAAATATTAATATTCCAATCAAATGATCAGAAGTACCCAATTGATTGGATAGATCTCTTAGTCCAGTAGTGTGGCCTCATCATGTAGTTTAAATCATTTAAGTTGTTAAATTCTATGTCTAATCCTTTCAACATCTTTAATCCTTTGATAATGATGGAGTAGATCTCATTACTAGTACATCTTAACCTTAGTATTAAATTGGAATATGCATATTAGATATGAATTAAGAAACATTAAGTTTGATAGTATGCTCAGTCTAGTAAAAAAGTTAAAGTTAGATTATAGATCATGAATCCTTATTGATCAGCCAACCTTTAAACCCAAGTATTTTAGCTTGGATCTCAGCACAAATCCCTTAGAAATATATAGAATCCTAAATTTATGGTTTAGATTATAGATCCCTAATTGTTATAATATCCTTAGAATCTTAGTTAGTAACCTTACTGTTCTAAGTTAGATTTAAAAAGGACATAGAATATGTTGTTTTTTATATGTTCTAAATAGATACAAGCTTTAGTGTTAAGCTTGTGTATGTTAATGAAAGGATAAGATAAGCTATTAGAAATCAGTCCATATATGTTAAGTTAAACTATAATATATTAGCAAAATTATCAGAATCTTGGCAAAGATGTTATTACAGAATTCATCTAGTTAGCCTTATCACTTATGCTAAAACTTGATTATGTCTTAGCATCTATTTAAGCAGATAACATCAAGTAAATGGATAACAAAGAGGATATCTGTTGTATGATTTTAATGCTTTTCTATTTTATTATAAGTTTACTATATTTTAGTTTAGTATTTATTCTTTCTGCAATTTCTACGTGAGAAGTTTAATTCAGTATTTTCATAATTGCATTATTTAGTAGTATTTTCTAGCATATTTTATACATTTATAGCAATTCAGTCATTCATTGCATATTGTTGATTTTGGTGTGTTTGGCACAATCCTTTGTTGTATCAGTGCATTGTGCACATATATTCTTATTATTGGTGCATTGGGCACAAAGTTAGGATCTATTAGCAGTGTTTTGGGTATGATTTAAGGACTTAATAATGGTGTGTTGGATACAAACTTAAAGATTTGTTTATTGATGTGTTGGGCACATACTCTTGTTGTGGTACGTTGGGCACATATTTTCTTGTTACAGTGCATTGGGAACATTACTTATGGCATATGCATTTTTGTGTTAGCATATACATTTTAGTTTCATGTTGTTTATTATGGCATTCAGTTATTTTAGTTCATAACATTTATTTTAGTAATTTCTACAGTTCAGTATTACTTAGCTTTTCAACAATATGTTGTACCTTCAATTGCTTGCATTCATTTTTGTTTTTACTTTTAATTTTCTATTAAATGTTCCTTTAATTTTTTATTTTTTTTATTGGGACCCTGGCATTATGAAACCAATAATGTCAAATTTTGTTTGCTTAGAAGAGCCTGTGCTGGTGGAGCTGCAGGAGTCATGGGAGGAAGATGAGTGTGGTGTTATTGAGTAGCTAATACAACATTCTTCCTTATATAGCTTTTCCTACTTTAGTGAGATGATAATTTCTTTTCAGAATTATTATTCAATTTATATTAATTAAATATATATGGATGTGTATTTCTTCTTTCCTTGTTGTGTTTAGATGAATGAATGTATGGATTATTTACTTTTTAACTTTCGTACTCTGTATTTACTATTATACTATACTTGTACTATGTTGCGATCATAAAATGAGTAACCTTCCTACCATTTGGCTAGTTAAGGAAATACTTAATTTAGCAAATTATGGGGCACTACAAGTGGTGTCAGAGATGCTACCTAACCATAGTTCAGTTAATCTGAGTATCAGTTCGACAACTATTAGAATTTCACAGTAGTATCAAAAATGTATAAAGGGTCATTTATGGTATCAGCAACATATCAATAAGTGATGACCCAATCTGTTACTAATATAATTCCCTGTTGTGCAAACAGCAAAGTAGGGCATTACAACTTGTCCCCTCAAAGACTTATCAGTATGCGCTCCTTTATGACTCCTAGCATCGCGATAAATGCAAGATTTATTTTTGATCACCAAAGTGATGACCCAACCTGATGTGATATTATAAGCATTCACAACAATTTTCATCATCAATTATAAATAAATAAAAACCTTTATTTTTTATCACCAAAGTGACGACCCAACCTGATGTGATATTATAAGCATTCACAACAATTTCCATCATCAATTATAAATAAATAAAAACCACATGAAAAATTATGAGCAGCAAACCCTCATCCACCCTTCTATTCATCTAATAGCATTCATCAAATCTTTCATTACAGAGACTAAACTTGATAAATTTAAATTTTACAGTAAACATATCAAGTATTCAAACTTTATTACTTACATATATACATATATATATATATATATAATAATTACCAAAAATTAGTTTAATCCAAGAGCCAACACCAACATCACTAAACTATTACAAATGGGACAAAAATTAGAGCGTGAAAGAGAAACATACGGAGCAAATTGTCTACAACCGATAGTAGCAAGCTATCAAGTGAAGGCGTATATAAATACAACATGAAACACCCTTTAAATGAAGCTTCAAAATATCTTAAAATATTTGCCTGACAGTATGAACAAGATCTGGCAATGCCGATTTTCAATATAATCCATTACTAAAAAGAAATTCATTGTTCAGTAAACGCCAAATCATTAGCAGTCAATTATCAATTAATAAGAAAAAAATAACAAAAGTTAGTGCAATGCGTACTACGTATATCACGAATAGATAATTATCCACTTTCAGATGAAAAAGAATGGGTGTGCACAATTAAGTCTAGAGAGAGTTAAGTAAACCTTAAAATGAGGTTAATTGAGCAAAAGAATTCAGCTCTGCTGCATTGTATCAAGCCTCTCCATCACCCTTCGAGTGGCAAGGGCAGCGGCCTCGCTGGCGCGCAGCGTTCCTGTGGCCATAATTGCTGCAAATTCTTTGGTGATCTCCTCTTGAACCCTGCTCCTGGCTTCGCCCAGGTCCCCCGCAGCCAAAGGAGGCTTATTATCATTCTCTAGACTGATGGATGCAGCTTTCCCTTTCCCTCCAGCATGCTCCGCCCTCTTGCTCTCATGTGCAGCAATAGCTGCTTTGCTTGGGTTCGAAGCAGGAGCGGTTGTAGCTGTTGCCTTGTGCTGCTGAGCAGAAGGAACGAACTGAGGAGCTTGAGGAACAGCACCAGATCTCATAGTGGTTTCTAGTTGTTGGATCATTGGCACTGCACCAATAATGACAACAACAATAATAGTAATTAAAAAATAATAATAATATGGGATTTTGTACTCAAAATTTAATTTTTTAGTACAAATACTTTCATCTCAACATTTTTGAAGTGCAAAATACCTCATATATCTATAATAAGAACATAAGATTATATATATAAAAGGAGTGGGATGATGCCACCTACAGAATAATGGAGCAGTTGGGCTGCTCATGACTTCATTGGGGAGTTGGAGAATGTACTCAGGAATGGGGATGCCGATTAGGAACTGGGCGATCTCATTGCTGAAGTTATTGCAATTGTGAGTGAGGAGCCTGTAGGTCTCAGAGGTGTATATTGAGCTTAGTTCCTGCAAATACTCCTCGAAAATCTCCTTGGGAATGTGGGTCACACCCAACTCTACCACACGGAGAGGAGCGCCATATGGAGTCCTGCCAACAGGATCGCACTGGATGCCTGCTCCGTAGTAGTACTCATTCCCATAGACAGCCACACCAGTGTGCCTAATATCATTTCGTTCAGGCATAGCAAATATAATATATAATTTAAGAAAAAAGCATACTCAGATTATTTTCTAGTAAATATATCTAATGCCTCTACATTACTTGTTTCCAATAGCATAACTTGGTAATTATACTATGCCTTTTAATTTAAGAACAAACAGATGAAGCTGACTAAAGCGAGTTTGAGCTGGCGTAAATTGAAAACTATTTGGTTGCAGACCTAAGTTAACTTTAAGAAACACTCACCCAACTTCCAAAAGAGGTTATTTAATCTTTTTTATATCCACAAAATTTTTATTGATAAGTCACTCCAAATCAGACATCAAGGAAACTTAAAAGCTTGGTTTAGAGAAAAAAAGCCTTGTGATTGATTAGCAAGATCCTTTTAGTTTCAATAGTTAATATCATGTAATTTTTATTTTATTTCTTGCTAAGCAAGATACACATGTTTATAATTTTTGTTTTATTTTGATATTTTGATTTTAAGAAACTCCGTAGATCTGAGGTAAGATCCAAAGTTTGAAATCATTCTTGAATTTGAGGTAAAGAGTTCGAAGAAAATTTTAAGTACATGGAACGACCAGTATGACAATGTAAGTTAAGGTCAAACTGTTAGTTAAAATCTCGATTCTTTAAATTAGGGGATTCATGGTTATAAAATATAAAATCAAAACAACAATCAAATGAGCACAAGTAATACCACCTAAGAGTCTCTCGTGCTCGCTTGATTCATTTAATTCTTTGATTAATTTGAATCTTTTGGATGTCTTATGCAATGGGCGAGATACTATTTTCATAATACTAGTTATGAATTTAAAGTTTCTTTAAATATGCTTAAAATTCTTAAAAATCTTGAAAATTTATATAATTGGAATATGCCAATTCACCCCCTCTTAGGTGTTATCTAGTCCTAAAAGTTCAAATTGGTTAAAGCATATCACACAACAGCTAAATGTTCATGCATAATTTGATTTTTAATGGCTCATGCTGCATATGCTAGCTAAGGTAAAGGTTTTCTTCACATCAATCTCGTATATACAGAATATCCCATATAAATATTAGAAGGCTAAAAGTTAAATTCTAGAAGGAAAAGGATCCAAATTTTAATAATATGATATCCGCTCCATATTCCACTCCCACCTACATTCCAAACTATTCCTCAATACATGTTGAATGTGGCTTTTTGGAGGTCGTGATACTCCGATAGATCCTCTCTACCACAGGAGTTTGTAGCTCAGCATGAATGATCTTCTTTTTTTTTGCTTACTCATATCTTTGCATTCAATGTACACTCATCAGACACCTCAGAATCTTCTGCCTGTGAGCTGTCCCGATCCTTGCACATTTCCCTTTCACTGAATGTAATATCCTTGCTCCTAATAATTTTGTGGTTTTGGCAGTTTCAAAACATGTACCAAAATTCATCCAAGTGTATCCAATGAATGTGCACGTAAGTGCCTTCGGGTTCAACTTGCAGTAATTTCCTACATTGATATGTACAATTGCAGAGTAATCAAATATTCTTATATATGAGAGATCTACCTCCTTACCACTTCATTTTGCTTCTAGTAATTCCTTCAATGGTACTAACGGTTCACAGTTGATAATGTAAATTGTTGTGCTAACAACATCAACTCAAAACTGTTTAGGCAAGCTCACATGCAATCTTATGCTTCAAACGCACTCCGTGATCGGTCGGTTCATTCTTTCTGCTACGCCATTTTGACGTTGTGCTTTTGGGACTGAAAATTCTCTTCTAATCACTCTTGCGGCGTAGAATTCTTTAAATCCCTTACCCCAATACTCTCCGCCATTATTGGATCTCAAACATTTTAAATTGAGTTTGGTTTCATTTTCTATTGCATCTAACAACATCTTAAACATTTCGAACACATGACATTTTTCATGAAGTAAGCCCACACTTTCATAATGTGGACATCAATGAAGATAACAAAGTAGCTTGGATCGCCCAAAAGATAAAACTAAAGCTGGACCCTGAACATCTATATGTGTGTCAGCTATAGTTTTTGTGCTTTGGGCTCTCTTAAAGTTTTCACAAAACTAACTTTTCTTTGCTTAACCAACATGCAATTTTCACAAAAATCTAATTCCATTGTCTTTAAATAGAGAGGGCTATCTTGCAAGAAGGGAGGCTTCAATCCTTTCTTGCTCATGTGTATAAGCCTTCTATGCCACAAATATGAGTCATATGCGTTGATTGGCATTGAAGAATATGATGCTTTATTGACATGTAAAGTGTCTCTTCAATATTCCCCTTCGCTGCCACTAGCGCTCCCTTAGTAACCTTTCACAAATTTGCAATGAAGGTGATGTTGTATCAAGCCACACCAATTAGCTTACTAAGACCAAATTCTCATTAATTATGGAACATGTCAAACCTCTTCACCAAAACAAGTCATTTCACAATTTGATATCAACATCTCCTTTTCCAACTATATTGCTCGCAGTGTTGTCCCCCAAGTACACCCTCCCGATATCGCCAGCAACGTAATTATTAAGCCAGTATTTAACGTGGCGTGAAGCAATGTGCTTGATTCTACTACCCAAGACTATGCACTGCCCAACGATAAAATCAGCACATTTGGAAACTGTTGTCGGGATCAAAACAACAGCATAAGTGAAACTTTCAAGTTAGTGATTTGAACACTTGTTCGTATTTTTGTTATATTAATTTATGTTTATATTTTAGTTTTTCTTTGTTGTTTTTACCTTTTTTTATCCTTGTTGTTTACTCGGTATGTGTTTTCACTATCATTATCACTGAATTGGTTGATCTATAGTCAAACGAGTATAATTGAAATCTAAGTTTGTGTATGTATAGTAAAGGAGTTCAAAATTTGTCTTTTTACCCTGAAATAGATAAAACCTTCCACAGACTTGGGTCAATTAAGATTAATTCAGAAAATCTAACAATGGAAAATCCAAATTTATGAGAGATACTTAACAACAACCATGATAGAGATTTGAGGGATTATGTATTACCAACTGCAGGAGGGATTCCAAATGTTATTGTGGACCAAGCATAGAGGCAAACAATTTCGAAATTAAGCCTTTCACCTTAAAAATGGTGCAGAATATTCAATTTTGTTGGCCACCAAGCAAGGATCCAAATGTGCACATCTCAAATTTCTTAGAGATTTGCAATACTTTTAGATTCAATGGTATTACTGACAATGCTAATAAACTAGGGTTGTTTCCATTTTCACTGAGAGATCATGCAAAAAATTAGCTAAGTTCCCTTTTGACTATCATGATGTGGAACGATTTAACCCAAAAAAATTTAGCCAAGTATTTTCCCCATGCAAAAACTACGAGACTGAGAAACGAAATTTCAAATTATATCCAACACGATAATGAGTCACTGTACGATAATTGGGAGAGCTGCAAGGAGTTGCTAAGGTGATGCCCTCACCATGGCTTGACCCTATAGCTTCCAAGTGCAGACGTTATGCAATGGTATGAGCGCGAGCACAAGAACACTCATAGATGTAGTGTCCGGGGAATCATTGAACAGCAAAATGCGGGAGGAGGCTAATTAGCTTTTAGAGGAGATGGCAATGAACTCTTACCGGTGGCCTACTGAAAGACTACATCAACCTAGGAGAGAGAAAGCCAGTGTAGTAGGGAACAACTAGATAGACCAATTGCAATAAAAATAGTAGCCCTTAACTAAAGATTAAATGTAATGATAGTTCATACGGTACAGGAGGGGAATAATGAGGTACTGCAAGGACATACATGTGAGTTCTACTTGTGTAACCTAAACAGCCATTTTGTATCCTCCAACCCCAAGCAATTCAATTTCGAGCATAACAACAACAATTATTTCAACAAAGCAAATCTTACATAAATTCATATGATTCAGAACTTTAATTGTTGTGGATAAGGGAAACTTATTTTACATTTCAAAGGTGATGAAATAATTTTTAATATCGCTAATGCCATGAAACATCCACGTGATCTTGACAAAAGTTGTTTGAATGTTGAACTCTTGGAATAATCGAACTGCCTTCTAAAAGAGAAAGATTTGCAAGATATCTTACAAGATGAAGATGAGCAAAAAATTAAATGGTTGAAGAATTAATTGAAAAGAGAAGCAGAGTTGTTCCTTCCATTGAAAACCACCTAAGCTATAGTTAAAACCACTCCCCTCTCATTTGAAATGCATCTATTTGGGGCAGGCTTCAACTCTCCTTGTGATAGTCTCAGCTTCATTGGAAGCGGAACAGGAAGAGTGGCTAGGTATCCTATTGTAAAAACATGAGCCAACAATAGGGTGGAGCATAACTAACATTAGGAGAATTAGCCCCACAATATGCATGCATCAAATCTTGATGAAAGATAATTTTAAACCAAGAATTGAGTATCAAGGAGATTAAATCTAAATGTAACAAAAGTAGTGCAGAAAGAAATTGTTAAATTGTTAGATTATGGAATTATTTTCCCTATTTCTACTAGCCCTTGGATTAGTCCTATATAGATAGTGCCAAAAAAGAGAGATAAATGTGGTGACTAATGAAAATAACGAGTTTAGCCCCACTAAGAAAGTCACAGGGTGGAGGTTTGCAGTATTATAGAAAGTTAGACAAAGTCACACGAAAATATCATTTTCCACTTCCCTTTATTGATTAAATGCTCGATCGTCTTGCGGGACATCCATTTTACTATTTTCTTGATGTTTATTCAGGTTATAACCAAATTTTGAGTGCCCCAGAAGATCAGGAAAACATTACCTTCACCTGTCCTTACGGAAATTTTGCTTTTAGGAGAATGCCATTTGGATTGTGTAATACCCCAGCAACTTTCCAACGATGCATGATGGCGATATTCTCTGATATGGTGGAAGATTTCCTTGAGATATTCATGGACAACTCCTCGGTGGTGGGAACTACCATTGAAGATTATCTAGATAATTTTGAGAAAGTCTTTAAATGTTGTGAAGAATTTGCATGCAATATCATTCCATTAGAATTTTCTTATTAACAAAAGAAAAAGATTCTAGTCGATGTGAAACACTATTTGTGGTATGATCTAATAACAACCTGTATGGGTTATGGTTAGTGATGTGCCGTCACCAGTTTGAAAGCTCTCGGTCTCACTATAGCGTTGCAAGTTTTGCAATTTTACTATGGATTGTTGCACTTGGTGAGTGGCACCTGAATCAAGGAACCATGGATCAGTTGAGCTTGAAGCATAGTACAAGGAGGGTAGTGGCGGTATAGCGGAAGATTGGTCGCTCGGATACATGGTGAAATTCTGCCGATGGCAGCAATTTAAGATTGTGGCCGAATTTGCTACAGAGTTGACATTGCATAGTGGATCTTCCTCTACCATTGCCGCGTACTCAACCACAAAATGACCGTCCTCATCTATGAAAGGGTGCAGTTGTATGCTTGATATGATCAGTGTTGACCAGAACTAAAGCTGGGGTCATCTTGGTAGATTGGTCCATATATATGAGTTCATGATTCCGTAAGATATTGGTGAGTTCATCAAGCTTAGTAAGAGTGATATGTGCAGTAATGGAAGCAGTGATAGGAGCAAAATAATAGCACAGGCCTGTTAAGATACTGAGAACAAGTTGTTGTTCAATTACCGGTGATCCTGCGAACATGAATTGGTGTGCCAGATCTTTGGCTTATTGAATAAAATCAATCATTTTTAGAGGGCCTTTTTTATGACTTGTCAGCTGGAACTCAAGTTTGTTGGAGTCGAATTTGAGAGGAAGAAGCGTAGATTGCGGCAAGTGCCAACCACATTGTCGCTGCAAAGTTGCAGGATATGACTTGGGAAAAAACTTTTCAGTGAGGGAGGAGATCAACCAACTCAAAATCAGTTGATCTTATTTGTACCAAGAAATAGTGCCATTGTTGGAGTCATCGTTTCCATCGATTGGTAGAGGCGGAAAGCAAGAACCGTCTACATATTGCATGAGACCGTGAGATCAAAAGTGGGCAGAAACTGCGATCTCCGTAGCATGTAATTTGAGTCATTGAGCTTGACAGGAAGGACATGATGGACTGCGCTAGGGCTGGATATAATGGATCAATGGTTGTAGAGAATGATTGTGATGGATGGCTTTCTAATGTAGATGATTGCATAGCCGAGGTCGTCGACATTTTGCTAGACGAGAGGCGGAATCCGTGCAGAGAAGCCAGAGGAAGAAGCGGATATGTAGATGAGGTCGTCAACATCTTGCGAGACGAGAGGCGGAATCAACACATAGGAGGCAGAGGAAGAAATGGATCTGGATCGTCCGGCTCTGATACCATGATGAAATTCAAGCAGGCGATAAATCTTAATGTATTATTAAGGCAAATAACTGGTCTCATATAGACACGGTTCAGTACAATTTGTTACAGAGAATAAAATCAAAAATATTTTGAGGGTAAGATAATCATTTGCACATGTAGAGACGTGCAAATCAAATTATATGAAAATGTGTGCCTAAAAACAAAATCCTTAATATTACTTTCCATTGTTATTTATCACCATATGGTGGGCACCATGACTCCGAAAGAACTACTATAAAAATCTCACAATCAGGTTTCTTTTGGCCAAATTTATTCAAGTATGCATACAATCATGCAAGGACCTGCGATCAAAGTCAACGCACGGGAAACATCATAAAAGAGATGAGTTACCACTGTAGGGTATATGTGAAGTTGAGTTATTTGACATATGAGGTATTGACTTTATAAGATTATTCTTAACATCTCAACTCAATAATTATATTTTGGTAGTAGTTGAGTACATTTGCAAATGAGTTGAAGCAATTGCTTGTGTTAATAATGATTCAAATGTGGTAATTCGGCGACGCATGGTGGGCATATGGGACTGCTTATAAGACACCTTTGGGGGTGTTATGATATAAGCTTATTTATGGGAAATCTTGTCATTTGTCAGTTGAATTAGAGCATAAAGCATTTTACAAAATTAGAAAACTGATTTTTGATTTTAAGAAGGCCAAACAACATTGTTTAATCCAATAACATGTGCTAGATGTAATCCAATAACATGTGCTAGATGAAATAGGTTAGATGCTTATGAGAGTGCCAAGATCTATAAAGAAAGAATAAAAAAATGGTATGACAGGCATATCAAACAAAAGAATTTTGTTCCTAGAATGCAAGTGCTACTGTTTAACTCGAGACTTAAATTGTTTCTCAGAAAACTAAAGTCACATTGGTCAGGCCCATTTACAATCACTAAAGTTTATCCTTACGGTATAATTGAATTTTCATTTAAAAATGGCACATTCAAAATAAATGGGCAATGGTTAAAATCTTAACTGGAGAATGAAACATTAAAGAAAAAGAGTCTCACATTGGAGGATCTACAAACTCCACAAGGAAACCGAGGAACTAATGGTCGGGCTGAGGATATTAAGCCAAACACTATCAAGAGGCAACCCATATTTTATAGTTTATCAGGTTGTACTTGTTTCTTGGTGTTTATTTAATTCTATTTTTGTTATATTTGTAGAGTGATATTTAGTATTTGAGTTATACTATCATTTGAGCACAAAATGAGTTTAATGAATTAAATTTGAATGTGGCTATGTTACTATTGAATGTGATGTCGTGTACCTTTGAACATAATGTCAAGAAAGGGCTAATAATAATTGAAGGATATGTTAGATAACAAATGAGAGCTGGACCTAAATCCTACATAGTTTTGTCAACTGAAAATGAAGTGAACTAGACCATCATAAAGTCCCTTGCCAACATGAGTGATGAACTAGACTAAGTGTGGGGGAGGTAAAGTTGAAATGTTAGGATGACTAGATTGTGGATAAAGGGATGTAAGCCCCTATCATTCTCATGAGTATATATCCTCATGCTCATTTGCATGATGAAAAAAAAATATATATTTACATAATAAAACTGAATGATGAATAATATCTCTCCCTATAATAATGACTATATCTCATGAGAAGGGGCACATATAACAGTTAAATATCCTAAGTCATCATTTATACAATTTCCATTGATCAACCAAGCTTACCTCCACATCAAAATCTAGTAGATTCCCATTGAATATAAGTCTGTCTATGTGCATATGAGAACAGAGATGAAAATCTAATTCTATTTTGCACTAAATACGGAATATCATTAGAATGTTAAGATACCACCATTTAGACATTAAGGTCTGAAGTCAAGAGGTCTTTTTATGAGATCAGCTAAGGACAACCTTAGGGTTCAAATAGTGAGTGACCCATGTGCGTGAGACATCACTATGGGTCTATGTGCATATGAGAACAAAGATGGAAATCTAGTTCCATTTGCACTAGATAGAAATGTCGTTAGAATGTTAAGATACCATCATTTGAAAGTTAAGGTCCGAAGTCAAAAGGTCACTTTAGGAGATCGACTAAAGACAACCTTTTGGTTTGAATGATGCGTGACTCATGTGCGTGAGACATCACTAAGTGGGTTTATAATTCGGTAGCCCCTTGAAACAATATATCATATTCACCAAGTTAGGTAAATCAAAAATCAGCATGCACTGAAAACAATAAACCATGGTTGATTGACCAAAATCTCTCTGATTTTATAAATTGGTTAAGATCCCCAACATAATCACAATTCTACTTATTTGCATTTTAGATTAACTTAGACCAAAACAAACCAAGATCGAACGTTCAAACATTAAAAGCGAAATCAGTAACTAGTAACCAACAATTTGATCTCTGAGGACGACAAACCCGGAACTCATCGTTCCTTTATTACTTCAAATCACGTGCATTTACGTGTATTCAATAGACACATTATTTATCAAGTTTTTTGAGTTATAGTATCATTTGAGCACTTGTTTTCCTTGAAGGAAAATGAATTTAATGAACGATTTTAATATGTGGCGATGTTATTATTGAATGTGCTGCTGTATATCTTTGAACTTAATGTCAAGAAAGGGCTAGTAATGATTGAAGGATAGGTTAGATAACAAATGAGGGCTGAACCTAAATCCTACTTAGTTTTGTCAATCAAAAATAAAGTGAAATGAACCAACATAAAGTCCCTTGCCAACCTGAGTGATGAGCTAGACTAAGGGGAGTGTAAAATTAAAATGCTGGGATGACTATAAATTGTGGATAAAGGAGTGCTAGGCCCCTATCATTCTCACGAGTATAATATTCATGGTCATTTGCATAATACAAAAAAAAAACAAACAAAAATAAAAATAAAAAGGAACGGGGCCAAAATTCCGGATTTATCGTTCATTTGGTTCTTTTTGTTCAAATGGTGGTATCAACATTCTAGTGACATTCCCTATTTAGTGCAAATGGAACAAGATTTGCATCTCTGTTCTCATATGCAGATAAACAAACTTGTGTTCAAAGGGAAGCGTGTATATCTCCACTCCGAAATCCCTTTACTCAACATAGCCTTATATCCAAGTGAAAGAACGCATTTAACCAGAATCAAAAGAACAAGAAACATTCATACGCACATAAACCCTCGATATTATACTTTTACCTCGATCAAGGTTTTAGTACACATCAAGTATATCTTGCAAGATTATAGAATTTATCAAAACATACATTTCAAATTTATAAACAGGACTACTTAAGAATTCATCACAAGTTTTCTATAAATCAAAATCAATGTTGCACATAAAGAAATTAGTATATAGGTCTAGCCTAACCCTCCCCGAAAGGAGGGTTTAATCTGCCATTAAGGTACAATCACACACAAAAGATGTTGGGATACAAAACATAGACATGATTTCTATAGCGTATGTGTATAGAAATTAAGAAGATAGAGTAGATTATAAGTTACTGAGGAACACCCATAAGAATTCTCTTCGATTTCTCCTGTCTTCTTTTTTCCTCCAACTTCTTCTTGGTGGCTTTTAGTGTTTGGCCCTATTTCTCCTAAAAGGCTCACAAAAATATTCTAGAGCTCTCAAAATCCTCCCCAAAATGATCCTTCCCTTTTTAGGGTTCCAAAATTGCTTTAAAACCCCCTTGAAATTCCCCATGGAATGCCAATGATCACATCCTTTCATGATTAGAATTTTTCACCATATCAAAGTATTGTCATCATACATCACTGGAAAGTTTCTTGGGCATACACAATCCAAATGACATTCTCCTAAAAGCAAAAGTGTCATAAGGATAGGTGAAGGTAGTCTTTTCCTAATCTTCTGGGAAAATCAAAATTTGATTATAACCTGAAACCATCAAGAAAATAGTAAAATTGATGGCCTGCAAGACAATTAAACATTTGATTAATAAAGGGAAGTGGAAAACGATATTTTCGTATGACTTTGTTTGGCTTCCTATAATTAATGCAGATTCTCCATCCTGTGACTTTCCTAGTGGGGATAAGCTTGTTATTTTTATTAGTCACCATAGTTATCCGCTATTTTTGGCACTACTTGTATATGACTAACCCAAGGGCTATCAAAAATATGAAAAATAAAATCAAAATCTAGCAATTTAACAATTTCTTTCTGCACTACTTCTTTTAGATCTAGGTTCAATCTCCTCTGGTGCTCAATTCTTGGTTTAAAATTATCTCCATCAAGATTTGATGCGCATATCGTGAGGCTAATACCCCAAATGTCAGTTATGCTCCATCCTATTGATGGCTTGTGTTTCTTCAATAGGATACCTAGCCACTCTCCCTGTTTAGCTTCCAATGAAGCTGAGACTATCACAATGAGTTGAAGTTTGCCCCAAAAACATGTATTTCAAATGAGAGATGAGTGTACTTTAACTCTAGCTCAAGTGGTTTTTCAATGGAAGGAACAACTCTGCTTCTCATTTCAATTAATTCTTCAACCACTTCCTTAATTTCCTGCTCATCCTCATCATGTGCAAATGGAACTAGATTTTCATCTTGGTTCTCATATGCACATAAACAAACTTGTATTCAATGAGAAATGTGTAGATATCTCTACTCTGACATCTATTTACTCAACCTAGCCTTGTATCTAAGTGAAAGATCACATTAAATAGGAACACAAAAAAACAAAAAACATTCATGCGCACATAAACCCTCGATACAGAACTTTGCTTCGATCAAAGTTTTAGTGCGACATGAACTATATCATGCAAGATTATAGAGTTTATCGAAACATACATTTAAGATTTGTAAACAAGACTATTCAAGAATTCATCACAAGTTTTCTATAAATCAAAACTCAGCATTGTACATGAAAAAATTACTATATAGGTTTAGCCTAACCCTCCCCGAAAGGGGGAGGGAGGGCTAGGCTGATTTCCCCTGTCTTCTTCTTTCTACCTCCATTTCTTCCTGGCGGCTTTTAGGGTTTGGCTCCGTTTCTCCTAAGAAGCTTACAAAATTATTCTGAAATTCTTCTCAAAATCCGCCCCAAATTGATCCTCCCCTTTTTATGGTTCCAAAATTTATTTTTAAACCCCCTTGAAACTACCCATGGAATGCCAAGGGCCGCCTCCTTTCATGATCAGAATTTGACGTTTCGCATTCTGAACTACGTCGAACGCCTAAGAAATGCCTGAGCGAGCGTGGTTCTGGTTAACAGGCACCTAGGCGCGCCTGAGCGCATAGCAACCGGTTTTGTACAAGTGCGTCTAGCGCCTAGGCGCACTTGAGCACATAGTTTTTTGTATATCTAGCGCCTGGACGCATCTGAAGGCATGGCTCTCTGTGTGTCTGGCGCTCGGACGCACACAAGTGCCCAGTTGCTCTCCTATTTAGCCAATATCTATGGTAGCATCATTAGATTGCTTGAATTTCTGCAAAAATCATAAGCAAAAACAAAATAAACAAAAATTCATTAATAGTAAATCATTCTAACACTAAAATGCATACAAAAATGGGGGTTAAATAGGTATATTCAATGCTTACCATACTACCCAACAATAAAATTAGCACATTCGGAAGCCTCTCTGCTATGATATTTGATGCCCCATTGTATCCACTTGTTCCTTTACAGCTATGAAGTTCTTCTTTAAGTGTCCCTTCTTACCGTAGTTTCAACATTAAATACGACCCTTTGATTCAACTTCCCCTTCCTAAACTTGGACCAATTCTGGTTCACATTTCAATCCAGATTTCTTCCCCTGCTATCGACACTCAATGCTGAGGTTGACGTTTCGCCATTTGATCTTTTCTCCAAACCTCCTCACTAAGAATCATGCCAACAATATTATCAAATTTAAGTATATCGTTTCTTGACAAACTACTCACTATTGTGGCAATGTTATCCCAATTGTTCGACAATGAGGATAGCAACATGAATGCCTTGACTTCATCCTCAAAATTATATCCCACTGAGCTCAATTGGCTCGTCATAGTATTAAAATTATTCAAATGTTCCGCCACTGGGCTTCCATTTATCATCTTTATATTGAAGAGTTGTTTCATCAAAAAAAACTTAGTTAAAAGCTGACAATCTTTTATTATTCTTGATAGTGTGTACATGAGATCTATCAAGATTATTTTTTTTAATAATGTTTAGCAATTGAAGATGTAAAAGGAGCAAATTAGTCCTAAAAATTCGTCAATGCTCATATGCAATGATTTCTTCTCTTTCCCTCCTAGTAGCATATACAATTTCTTTTAGTAGAACAAGCCTTCATTTGCATATTCCATAACTAGAACTTAGTTCCATTATACTTGTTGGTTGTGTATCTTGTTTTGTCTATTATTGCTCCGGCTAAAACTTTGACTCAACCGCAAGTGCTAGCTCTTATGCCAATAATTGGAGAAAATTATCAAAATAGTCTTTCGACTCTTGTAAAATATTAAATATTGCTTTGCCTGTACTATACCGACCATGGGAAAAATTAATCGATGAACCTTGTGTTAGGATCCCAAAACTCCACAGCAACATGAAAGTATTTATGTGGTGGTTGATAGATTATCTAAGATGGCTCACTTTATACCCTATTTGAAAATAAATGATGCATCTCATATAGCAAACTCTTCTTTAGAGTGGTAGTTAAGCTTCACGGATTGCTGAGCACTATTAGATTGGGATGTAAAGTTTGCACCATACTTTTGGAAAACCTTATGCCAATTATTAAGCACTTAAGCTCTATTCGGCCTTCCACCCACAGACTAACGGTCAAATTAAAGTGGTGAAAAGATGCTTAGGGAATTTATTAAGTCTAGTGGGAGAAAACTTAGACACTTAGGATCTACACTATCCTATTGCAGAGTTTGCCAGCAATAGTATTATATCTAAGAATACCAAGAGAACACCATTAAGATTGTTTATGGGTGTATAATCCTAGAAAACTAACTAACTTGGTATTTCAATCCAAATTGAGAAATCTAATGAAAACTATGCATCAAAGGCTAGCATGACTAGGACTAGTAGGAATTTCAATGATAGTATTATGTGCTCATTCACATTCACCTGAGAGATATTTCATAACAAAATATAAGAAAATGCATACTAGAGCGGTAGGACCTTTCAAGATTCTTAGTAAAATCAGTTGAATGCTTATTTGATTAATTTGCCTTCAAATATGTTTATAAGTTTACTTTTTAATATTGAAAATTTAATTCCATATTCAAATGAGCTTATACAAAAAAGTGCAAATACTTCTCTAGAATGGTAAAAAGATAAACTATTTACCGAAACTCAGTAGCCTTCCTTTTTTGAGGTTGATATTATTATTTATGATGAGGTTGTTGTAGGCGAGTAGGTTGAGCACATGTTCCTCGTTCATTGGAAGAACAGAGTACCATAAGAAGATACTTAGTTGATACACGAGGAGTTACAGAGGTTAAACACTGACCACTTGTAACTATATTGACTTCAACTCTGCAAAGCAGAGTTCTTGTGGTGGGGAAGAGTTTGATGCAGCACACGAAAACTTACATGGGAGCATGTAATGACACGAGCATATGTGAGGAGCTTGTAATGACACGAGCATATGTGAGGAGCTTGAGAGCTTGAGTACTCTGTTACATCATATCTTAGTTGATGTAGGGACATGGCAGGTTGTATTGTATTGTGTTGTGTCTTGTATAAACCCGTCTTAGCATGTATTTTTGTTGTGTTAGCATTTATGTTACTTTGGTATATGTATTTTTATAATCTATTTGCATCGAGCGTGAGACAGGTCACTCAAGGAGTTGAAAGATTACCCGCTGATATATGTATCGTTGTTGTAAACCTTTATGATTGCTAATGAAATTTGCTTACAGAAATTTGGCTTGAGATCTCTTAAGTTTGGTGTGGACAACCAAAACTTCATTAGTGTGCATAATCAACTAGTTTCATGGTGTGTATAATTCTGAAAGGATTAAGATGTGCATAATCTTGATCAAATTTATCTTATTCTATTTTTCTTATTTTCTTATTATTCAATCTGTCATCTTTCATTTCCATTTTATTTCACCAAGATCCTCTTCTGTTTTGGCCATCATACACCCCTCTAACGAAATTCACGCAAACCCCGACGTCCTCCCATTTCGTTATTCATAACCCCTTCAAACAACCGCCAAAAAACTTAAAATAATATTCCATAGATTCCTAACATCCCCATAAATATTCTCCCAAAATTTCAAGCCATTCCAACCCTGTTTGACCTATCAAACATCTTACCGAAATTGAATAGTCACTTACACACACATAACCGTCTTCTTCAACTTAGCACCACTAATTAATATTTGATATTGAGTTTCACGATAGTAAGCCTCATAAGATAGCACTAGGTTTTGCTGCTTAGGCAAACAGAAAATCTCAGATGCTTCTGATCTAGATAAGGAGGCTAATTCCAAGATGAAAAGTTAAGAAAATGAACTCAAGGAACTAAAGAAGAAAACTTAAGAAACATAAATATTACAACACTATATTTCACTAGCAAGCCAAAAGACTACTTTAATACAAGTTAATTGTTCTTATGTACTTAATGTAATAATTTTAAAAAAAACTAAATTTGGAAAGGTTACTAAAATTTGAGAGACCCCTAAATTTCTTGAGCACTAAAGTTTAGTCCACTCACCTAGTTATATAAGCCCACACACTCAAGTGTGCCCTCCCAAAGGTGCATCAAAATTTTGGGGAACTGATCTGTGGTTTGGAGGGCTAATGCCCAATTCTACAACCAATATGCATCCCAACTACCAAGGACTCATGCTTAAGAGGGTCATATAAAAAAATTGGCCGACAAATCATCGAGCTCAGGTGCATTTTCCAGCATGCTTAGTTCAACCCCTCCTCTCATCATTTAATTCATAGCCTTTCAATTATTCCCAAAATTTTAAAGCAATCTAAAGTGACATGAAACCTTCTAAGCTCTCTTCTTAGGCTCTCCAAAAATGCTCTTGATGTCTCTCAAAGTTTAAGAGTGCAATGATCTTGGGAACTTCAGCTCAAGTCTGTAAGTACTTGAATTTTATAATTTTCTTTGTTTTTCTTAACCGAAAGAATTTATCTCTAAGATGTATGATAAATTAATGAAAATAATTACTAGACTTCTGACCGAAAGAATTTTATAATTTTCTTTGTTTTTCTTAACCGAAAGAATTTATCTCTAAGATGTATGCTAAATTAATGAAAATAAATTAATGAAAATAATTACTAGACTTCTGACCTTAAGCAAAACCTACGATAATTAAAAGTAGACTAATAAAATTCTAAAAAACTTACCAAAGAGTTGGAATCCAAAAATTCAAAACTTTCTTAGAAGTCAAGGATTTAAAGACCTAATCTATTAATCAACTATTAAGTTTGCATATAGCTTATGAGCAAGTCTTGTCAAGATGAAAAAGAATCAAAGTAGAAAAGAGCATAACAATGAATATTTAATAAGGCTATAACTGCAAAGAAAGTCTAGAAGACAATGAACATAATGTCTTAACAACAATAAAATTCAAATCAAAGCTTAAGAAAAGAAATAATAAAAATTGTAGATGGACACAACATAAAAGCAAAGATAAAAATTCTTTCAGTAAATAAATTGATAATGATAGTCGTATCTAGTGCAAGAAAACGAAGCATATAAGATCTGAATGTTCAAATCTCAAGAACAAGATGGAAAGAACAAGGAGAACGAGAAGCCCAACAAAAAAAACTTTAAGAAGAAAACTTAATGGCAGAACTAAAACTCGAGGAGCTCATCAATGTAAAACCCAAGGAGAATAACCTATACTTGATAGAAAAGAAAAAAATAGCTCTTCAGATAATGATTTAAGTGATTATTTATCTTTAGAAAATTTAAAAATTTTATTAAAAATTTGTTTTATTTTATAATGCTTTAAAAAAATTTAATAGAAATTTGAGAAATAATGAGTTTTTTGAATCTAAAGCATAAAGCAGCTTAAAACAAAGTTGAATCACTAAAAATTAAGATGAATAATTTCAAGTCTAAAAATAGTAAAGAACCTAATAAAATTCTTCATACATAATATTGAAGTTCGTAAAGGCAAATATCAAATTCAAATTCATTTGTAAATTCTTAGAAAATAAATTCAAACAAATACTTAAATTTACTAAAATAACATAAAATAAAATATTAGACAGCCAAATACATACTAATGAGAATAATTGAAAATATTTCTAATGTGCCATATTAGTAAAAATACAAAATTCGGCTTAAGTTCCTAAAATAAAAAAATATTATATTATAAAATGCACCCAACCTTAAGCAGGTTCATCCACAAAGCTTTAATTTCTGGAAACACAGGTGCATCTTCATAATAAAAGGAATAAAAATGTAGTACCTGGATAGCAGTACTCCAAACACAATGAAATATAAAACAAAAATTTTAAAACTAGAACTAAAGAATAGTATTGTGACTCTTAGAGATAACACTAAGATGATCATAAAGGAACTCGCACTATGTAATCATAAATCCTTCTAGATTGAGATTGTTTTATTAGTGCATGATTTATGATATAATTTAATTGTCATTAATCAATTTCGAGACAAATAGTATATTGTTGAGCTTTTATTTAATAAATTTTAAAAAAGAAAAATAATTAAATATTAATTGAAGAATTTTAAAAGATAACATTTATTATCATAAGTTTTATTCTAAATTTTAAAATATTTATCTTTAAATTGATTATGATGATTCATAATTAAGGCATCGTAATCTTTGTCACACAAATATGCACACATTGTACGAGACTTCAAAATTAGACTTAGTTCTTGATATGCTTAGCTTAAACTTTTTAAAATTTCCACTTATGAGGTCTACAATTAGGTAAGCAAATATGATCATCAATTCATTCATCTAATATACTAAGCTTTTTATGACCACTCCAAATTCTATACATTAATTTATTTTACGCTAATAGCCTAGCTAAGTTAGGTAGAAGTATGCTTGGATTTATGATCGTAGATTACTTTTTCATAATTTGCATGGGTTAAATTCTCAAAATCTAACAACAAGATTTACGGTAAGTTTGAGAAGTTTTCACATTAGATTCAAAAATACTTATAGATTATATGATTTCAAAAATTCATTCTGATCATAATAAACAATTTGAGAATAAATTGTTTAATCGCATTGTGCTTCTAATAGACTACATAATATTTTTTTGTACCAAGAACTGCACAACAAAATAGAGCTGTAGAATAAGAATAAGACCTTATGTAAAAAAGCTAGGTCTATATTACTTGAATATCATTTACCTAAGTACTTTTGAGCTGAAGCAGTAAATATTGCATGTCATTTCATTAACAAAATGGAGTTGAACTTAGAAAATTAAAAATTAAATTTCAAATAATTGCTAAGAAAATAAAGGTAAAGGAGTAGTCATTCCCCATAATAGATTATATATATTTCTTAAAGTGTTTCGGCTAAAAGTATTTTAAGAGATGAAATCAATTATATTACATTTACTTCTTTGTTAGAGCCTAAGAGTATTGATGATGCCCAAATTAATGAAAATTAAATTTTAGTTAGCATATAAAAATTAATTTAATTTTATCAAAATAATAATTGAGATATAGCATCAAGGCCAAATATCAAAGTGTTATTAGAATATAATGAGTATTCAAATATAAATTAAATAAGAGTAGTAAGAAATAAAACTTGTCCGATGACTAATGATTTCAAATAAATCAAGAGCATAGATTTTGACAAAATATCTACACTTATTGCATGTTTAAAAGCAATTAAGTTATTACTCGCACTTGAACCGCAATGCAACTTCAAATAATGTCAATCAAATGTTAAAAGTGTTTTCCCTAAATGGTAAATATATCAAATGTTTATGTCAATCAACCCTCTCATTTTAAAAACACATAACATCCTGAATACATATAAAAATTAAAGAAAGTATTATGTGGCTAGCAAGCAATTATGACATAATATGATATTCTCAGCACTTTTTTTACACGCAATGATTTCACAGAGGATCAATAAACACAGCTTTTATCCTTAAAAGATCCAACAAATCTAATAATAGTTCTAATTTATGAAGGTGATATCTTGTTTGGATCTATAAATACCATCATACATGAAAACTTGACTTTTAAATAAACTTAATGAGATAAATAAATTTCTTTCCAAGATTGCAGTTCACATAAAATTCACAAGATATTTTCATATCACAAACAAAATATATTAAAAAGCTCCTTAAGCATTTTAAATTTATTTGTAGTAAATCTATACTAATTCTTTAATTATATTAGATCTAACCCCTTCTAGCAAACTTGTAGATCATAAGCTTTATTGTTATATGATTGGATCATTATTTTACCTTATTGCAGATCAGCCATACATTCTATTCAACATCTGCTTGTGTGCAAGGTATTTTCATTTCTCAAACAAAATATATTAAAAAGCTCCTTAAGCATTTTAAATTCATTTCTATTAATATCTAACCACCATTATGTGTATCCTCTGAAATCTTAATGGCCCCCAAACTTTAGATTTGTAGTACCCTTACTATAGCATGGCTTTTAATCTTTTTAGTTTTTGAATTCAAAATTTGATAAATCTATAAATAACACAAAGAGCACATTCAACACTGCCAATTTCTTTGTAATACACAATTTCATGGTCTAGTAAGAAGCAAATTTTAGCAACTTTACCCACTGCAAAAGCCGAGTATATAGCTGAGTTGTATTGCTCAAGCTTATGCCTAATAAGTATTAGATTATGGTATTAAGCTATGAAAGATTACAATTAAGAGCAGTAAAACTATCACCATTAATCTCAATAGAAATCTAATTCAACACTCACGCGCAAAACACATTGAGGTTAACACCATTTTATTTGCGATCATGTTAGCAAGAGCGATGAAGAGTTCAAATTCATCAACCTAGAGCACCAGCTAGCCAGCTCTTTTACCAAGTCATTACCCCTTGTTCAGTTGAAATATTAAACTTAGTATTATTGATCTATGTTATGTTATTTATCTTGTCTATTTCCTTTTTGCTTATGACAGGTGATGGAGAATATTTCATGACTTAGTATTTCTTTTGAATTATATTCCATTTATTTAGGGGAAGAATACTTTTATACTATTTTTATATTTCACATTTTACATTTCTCTACATAATTTAAAGAGAGTAATTTTTCATTTTATTTTATAAATATAAATGTTAAATTAGAGTTTTGTCACTATCAAAAAATGAGATTATTTACTTTGAGTCACTGTGCACATCCGACCTAACTAAGATGATGACAAAATTTAACACATATTTTGATAAGTATGTACACTTGCTATTGAATTTCAAGAGCTCACAAAATAACATTAGGCTTTAATTGCTCAAGTGTGCAAAAAACTTAAGTGCTCAAGAGACTTAGATTCAGATAAAGCTAAGATAATTATAATCTATTAATTCCAAGATAATAAGCAAAGAATATAAACTTAAAAATAAAATATAAAGACCAGAAAATATTAGAACTATAGCATTGAACTACATAACCATGCTAGAAGAATAAAATTAGTGTTTAACGATCATTTGTATTTGTTATAATATTTTAAGGTTTGGAGTAACTTAAGACGTAGATTGCTTACTACATTTTGAGAGAATAAAACAATTAGAGAGGTAAACATAAATTCCCTAAGCACTTAAGTATGGTCCACGCACCCACAGACATGAACCCACACACCCAAATACATGAGCCCACATGCCCAGGTGCGTGAACACTTACGCTCATGTGCATTTAGGTTTTAGAGGCTCAATATGTAGCTTAACAGGCTAGCGGTCGATTCTGAGACCACAATGTTCCCCGACAGGCTTGAACCCCGTGCCCACACTAGCCATATAAGAAAGAACCTGCTCCACGGACGATCTAGTATGTGCCCAAGCGGGCCTTGGTGCCCAAAATTTCCAACATGCCTAATCCAACCCCTCCTCTCTTCACGTACAGATAGAGGGTGAAATCTCAGTCATTCCACTTGTCCTAAGCAACTCCAAACTCTATTCTAAGGCTCTTGAAAGTGCTCTTGGCGTCTATTAAAGTTTAAGAGTGCGATGATCATATTTCATCTTAAATCATTACTTTTATTTTTATAATTTTTTTATTTTTGACGTACTCTTGTGGGTTATGCAAGAGTTTTCAAGAAGCTCCACATCAGTGAAATGTTGACAAAATTTGCTCAAAGAGGGGTTGCATGAAGGCTTCTCCACATGTAAATGGATAGCAAAGGGGTGACTCGATTGTGAGTGAAGTCTCGTAAGAGAATTTTTTGGAGAGTGGGCATATATTCTAAGATTCTTTATATTTATTTTTTTTGTACATAAGTGATAATTTATTTAGCTTAAATTTCTCTCTTAGTCTTATAAATTCTAAGTTTTAATTTTTCAAGTATTAAATAATTCAATTAACACCTCTTGGATAGAGTTACTTAGGTCTTCTAAAACCTAACAGTATATATATATGACTAGTCATATTAGATGGGGTTGAATGTTAGCCAACAAAGAAAAAATTTGCTGAAAAACAAGTGTTACAGAGATGAGGATACTTAGGTGGATGAGCGTGTATACTCGTAAAGATAGGATGAAAATAAGTTTATCTGTGGCAAGTTGGGGTGGCTCTAATTGTGGATAAGATTAGAGTTACTTTAGATAGTTAAGGCATATTAAGCGTAGATTGTTTGATGCTAGAGCTACTTTAAATAGTTCGGGCATATTAAGTTTATGAATTTTGCCCATAATAAAAGAGAAAGTGGAAGACCACAAAAAACATAGGAAGAAACCATTATGAAAGATCTTCTCTAATTAGAACTTGGAAAGGGAGGTTCTATTTAATCGTGCACAATGGAAACAAAGGATTCACGTGGCCAACCCCATCTAGTGGGATTTAGGCTTGGTGGTGGTGGTGGTGTTGTTATTTTTATTATTATTGTGTGTGTGCGTATATATATATGAAAACTCATTCTTTGCTTTGTATATTTCATTAACCTAACAACTAAAAACAATAGTACAACAATTTTTCAGGTATTAAAGTGCATTAATTCTTCAAATTTGATTTATATTTTCAAAATCTATTACACATAACTCATGTAGCTTATCTAAGCCTTTTAAATTGAATAGTTCCTGATCCTCATACCAGATGTAATAAAACAATCATCAAAACAATCATCGAGTAAAAATTCATAAATCACAATGTATTACAATTACACTTTAATTGTAACTATTGTGAGCACTCTTAAAATTTTTAAATTCATGCTATATGTGGACAAGTTTAATAAACAAATACAAGTTCATAGATCATAATTAAATCAACATTCAAATTTAAGTTGAACTGATCAAAATTGCAATTACTATTAATTCATCAAAAGCAAGCTTAGTAACTTATTAGAGGAAGCCTGAAGCCTGTGCAATCAAAAAAGGCCAATCGCTAAGCTAGTTCAGTTCATGTATTTGATGCGGATGTACTTTTCTACTGCTATTATGAAAAGAAATTAGAACCGGAGTAATGACACTATCATAAACATCATAATTATTAGGACAAAAAGTGCACTTAATAAACAAACACATAAACCGCCAACAATTTGGGTGGGTTAAAGGCCATAACACTAAGCCGCTTGAGACATGTACTAAATGATAAAGTTAAGCTGGTTAAATCAGCCCTAATGTGTTTGTGCACGCCTGCAAGCACGGAGGCGGCAGCAGTTCTTTTGGAGTGAGACTAAAGGCTATTTTTAGAGTAAACTATTTTATATTTAAAAAGTATATACTAGTCAAACTAAACAAGACAGATCATAGGGGGCTGAAGTGCATTTTTCCATAAAGACAACTCGTAAAATTCCATTTATCCATATTAGACGCACACTGTTATATTAACTCCATATTAAACTCGCACTGTTCCATATAGTCTTTAAGTTTATTTACAATGAAATGAAACAATGATCATCATTTGAAATTCATCATTATATACATAAATCTTTCATTCTTCATTCAATTGAATTATACTGTGAAAACTAATTCAAAACTATATGAACCCAACGACTTTGAATAGTCAAAAAACAAGCATGTAGATGTTCCTCGAAAAAAGATACGTCAACACAATAAACACTCAACAAAAAGCAACGAGTGAGTTTCATAGAAAAACTATAAGTGGCAGATAGTTCCTAAACCAAAAAGATAATACATATAGAGGACAGCATGATGCACTTACACCAAAGATTTATTTAATAATGGTATTCAATTACTGAAGTTGAGAGCTTTATAGAAAGACAAATACAACTTTCATTGAACCTATGGAGAGAGCAGCAAGAAAAACAAAAGTTTAATCTTAAAATTCACTCTTAAAATATAGAAATAGCTATCACGCTAACATGAGTATGTTTGAGAGAAGTCAAGACAACATGATTAACAATGAATGATCTAGAAAGTTACGCATAGAATCAGTACAACAATAAGAAATTTTCTAAGTTGCCATAATTAAAGTAAAGAATATTCAGAGTTTATGATGAATGAGAAAGTAAAAAAGTGCAAATCACATTCATGCTTTGATTGGGTATTTAAAAGATTACCTGGCAAATTCATGGTGCAATTTGATCTAATTATGTATATCTACTCATTAGAAACGCATTCCACAACAAAAACACAACTTTCAGGTCCGTTAAAAGGTAACCTATTTAACCTAAAGATTTACGCATTCAATTGCTTACCAAATTGCCTCAATAGTTTTGCCTAGAAAAACAGCTGAAAGTTGGCGAGCAAGCCCTTGGCTTAAGTCGTATATATTTAGTGTAACCTTCTGACCCTCCTGTTTATAAAATCCAGAGCATCCCATCAGCAAAAATTGCAAAATCATAGAAAAATTTGAAAAATACAAGGAGAATCAATATTAGCTTTAATACCTCCGTCATAGCTTCCAAGGATCTTTCTATAGATAAAAGGCAACCTATGAAATCACGTGTTTCATTCAGATCTTCAGCTTAATATTAAATAAAAGAAGCACAGATGATACAGCTGGATGCCTAAAATAGGAAATAAAAATTTAAAGATACTTTAACCAAACATTTTTCACAAAATTATAGAAAACTAATCTGTGCTTAACTTTGACCCAAGTAACACAACAAATAAATTTAAAAAAAAAAACACAATTCAGTAACAAAAGCACTGGCATGCAAAGATAACTTCAATTAAATCGCATACAGATAATAAATATGCACAAAACAGATATCTACTCTGAAAACACAAGAGCCCACAGTAACTGTGTGTTGCACTAATACTATTCTTACGCCCAAAAATGCCAAAAACACCATGACTTGTTCTTAGATAGGATTAGGGCCAACCTTGTAACAATCTTGCAAGAAGACCATGTTTTTTTCTCCTCTCAACCTTCCCGCATAGATATTCAGTTTATTGTTAATAATATATATTTTACCAAGTTTTGTTAATTTACTAACTAGTTTATGCTCGAGTCGTTACTTTAAATAAAATTAGAATATAATTATCATTTTATGTATTACTTCCATAACAATTGCTATCATGATAATACGTTGATAAATATTTACTGCTTTTAGTCAGTTATTATTTAGAAAGTTTGTCAAATTACTGAATTTCATATATTAACATTCATTCATTTTAAATCCATTTCCAAATAAGCTAATCATATCAAAGAGTAAGAAAACAAATATTCACAAAAAACTAAAATTATTGTGTCCAATTAAATTTATTTTGACTTTTTTCATAAAAAGATTACTTTAATTGAATATACAAATATCAATTGAAACAAGGGATTTAGCCAACCAATTGAACTTAGGGAGGAGCTTCATTTTGATTGTGCATATTAAATAGAAGATTCAATACCTTACCCGACTAAATGGGACTGAGCCTTGGTGTTGCTTTAAAATATACTGAAAATAGATGAAATTTTATTATTAAAAATTCGTTATAGATTAACAACATTTACTAAAATAATATATAAATACAGTAATTATTATATTAATATTTAAAATAAATATTTATCCAAATAATTAGTAAAAATAATGTTGAAACAAGAAATATAATTTATATGCATTACACTTCTATGTGACAATAAAGATTAAACAGTATCCATAAAATAAATAAATCGATCTATAATATGAAATATATTGTAAATAAAATAGAAAAGAATGGTAGAAAACAAGTGAGAGATAGTAGGGGAAGATTAGAACAGATTGGAAAGTGAGAGGAACTGGAGAGGGAGGAAAAGGAGAAAAGACAATTATGACATTTGGAAAATAGTTCACATAAGTAAAATTTATTAAGGGTTTAGTTTAAGGTAAGAAAAGGCTCAAGTAAAAAATATATATTGTAAGGTTTTCAAGGTAAAATAAATGCAAAATAAATAAAAAAATTGGTTGTTTGGTGACAAATACATTATTTAAAATAACAAAATATAAGTTGCACCGTGGATGTTAGAGGACCTGTAGAGGCTGATAGGGGGGCCAAACATGGCCGGCAGAGACCAGCAAGGCAAGCGATGTTAGAAGGGGATGTGGAGTTTTTTGGGGCCAATAAAGCCGACAATGCTGACGAGGGCTGTTAACTCTGATGGGACCAGCAGGGCAGCAGGAGGCAAGCAGGAGGAGGCAGAGTTAGGCAATTGGCAACGCAGACAAGCACAACTTTAAACCCCCAAGCTAGGTTGCAAGAGAGAGAGGTAGGCCTGTGAAGACAAGTGACGATTAGGAGGCCGCAGGGAAGGGCCTATAACGGCTATCGGGGATCAGTATAGGCCGTCAATACCAGCACAAGCCATGTACTTGCATGATAGCCCACCCAAATTTATTCTCATTTTAGTTCTTTGAGCATTGGGTTATCTTTACACCTAATTGGGCATAAAGATTATATGCAGAAAAGGGCGATTTTATAGGTATTCTTAATACCCAAACATCAAACCAAATGTCCATATTTTAAACGTTTATATAAATCTTCTACTGTACACTCAAAATCCAAGAAACCAAGCCAACCCTAAATCTATTTAGAAAGTTAATGCAAATGTGACCTTAGATCTTCAGTGCTTTGTGATTGAAGAGAACTGACCTCTCTTAGGTTTTACTATGAACATGTAAGCTGAACAACAAAAAAATAGGGTAATCTTATTTAGATATATCATAGATATCATAATATCTAAGATAGCATGTTATCTCAATAACATTTCCAATGGCATGCAACCAAACAGCCTTCAAACAAATTCTTTCTAATATTTTGCCTACATTTAGACCAGTAGCACAAACATAGACAACTATTTGAATAGCAACAAACAAAAGAAGCATCGATATCTAGATAGCATTGTTACCCAGACAGCATCTTATCAATAAGTAGTGATAAATCACGCATTTATACTAAAATCATCCCATTTTGTTGTGTTATTTAGTATTAGAATAGACTATTTTTAATCATTTTTTATATGTTTTGTTTTCATTTTGATTCTACAGCAATCCAAATCATTCCAATGGTTTCTACCTCAAATTTCCATCAAAGAGAGTAGCTTGGCCCGCTTGAGCGCCTCAATTCATGCACCTGAGCAAGTGAACTAAAGCAGCGCGCTCGAGCGCCGAAGTGGCAGAGACATGCCCGATTAGGCGCACCGCGAGCTCCAAAGTGACAGAAACATGCGCGCCCCGAGCGCCGAAGTGACAGAGACTTGCGCGCTCAGGCACACCCCGAGTGCCAAAGTGACAAAAACATGCGCGCTCAAGCACGCCCAGAGCGCCGAAGTGACAGAAACTTGTGCGCTCAGGCGCACCCCAAGCGCCGAAGTGACAGACGTGCGCTCAGGCACGCCCCGAGAGCCCACCCAACAGAAGTATAGACGCTCGGGCGCGCCCAAGCACCAGGAAAATCTGCACTGAACTAAAGTGTGCACTCAGGCGTGGCGCCTGATGAAATTCTAGATACAAAACGCCATATTTACGTAGGAAAAGAGGTGACTCTTGGTTTTCCTTGGGCGAGGCTAGAGGGTATAAAAACCAAACATAAACCCCGAGTCAATGAGGATAAATTTGGGAGAAAATAAGGGTTCAAAATAGTGAAAATTTCAGCCACCATAAGAGAGAAAAAGAAGAGAAAATCCTAAAGCTGCCATTAGAGGAATGTAGAAAGAAGAAGAAGAAGAAGGCAAAGAAGAAGAGTACCCTTTGGGACGTTCCTTCAGTAACTTTTCCCTATTCTCTTTTCTCACTTATTTTTGCACTATATTGTTGTAAGAAATCATGATGTTTTTGAAAACAAAAACTTTATATGCTTGTGATTCCTTTTAATGGCAATCTAAACCTCTCTTTTGGGGAGGGTTAGGAAAGACCTTTGTAGTAAATATTTCTAAGTGAATGCTGAGTTTAGATTTGTGTTATGTTGTGTTAAATGCATGTGTTTCAATTTATAAAATATTTTGTGTTGTATGTAAAAATTATAATCCTTAAAAAAAGAATATTCTCATCGCACTACACCTTTGATCGAACCATAAATCCTGATCAAGATGTATGCACATGTGATTGCATGCCATTCAAGTAGCATTAAAGCCTTGATTGGAGCAAAACTCCAGATCAAGATTTATGTGCAGTTGGCCATTTCAAGTTTCCTATGTTCCACTCCTCACGTGATCTCTCGCTTAGACATAAGGTTAGACCGAGTAGAGGATGTCGAAGTAGAGAGATCTACATGATTTCCTTTGAACACGAAAATGTCTATGCGCATATAAGAACAAAGATGGAAATCTAGTTCCATTTGCAGTAGGTAGTGAATGTCGATAAGACTTAAGGAAACCATCATTTAGCGTTAAGGTCCAAAGTCAAGAGGTTTCGTACGACATTAGCTAAAGATGACCTTAGGGTTTAGTGGTGAGTGACTTGTGTGCATGAGAGATCACTAGTGATTTTAACTATTAGTAGCCCCTTGAGACATAAAATTAACACTCATAATATGATCAATTCAATCTCAGCAAGAACTAAATATATTAAACCATAGTTGATCGGCCTAACTCTCCCCAATCTTTTAAAACTTGATTACATTCTCATTAATTTTAGGTTTATTTATTTACATTCTTAGTTTCAGTTTAGTGACAAAACCAAGTTCGATTGTTTAAGCATTAGTAAATGAAACAGTAACTAGTAACCTTCATTTAATCATTTAGGACAATAAATCTAGAACTCACCGTCTCATTATTATTTCAGACCACGTGCACTTGCGTGTAAACAAAAATCACACTATTTTGTGGCCTATCAACATTTTGGCATCGTTGCCGGGATTAAATTGAAGGTATTGACAAACTTTTTAAGCTAGTGACTTAAACGTTTTTTTGTTTATATTTTGCTTTTATTATTTTTATAATATTCAGTTTTTGTTTATTTATTTTTGCAATCATATTGTGTTGTTGTATTAACCTAGAGACAATTCATTTTAACTGAATCTTAAGCATGTGTAGGTGACGACTTGTTTTTTGATCCTGAGATAGACAGAACCTACCATAAACTTAGGAGACCCTTAGAATTTAATATAGAAAACCAAACTATGGCTGAACCAAATCTAGGTGAGGTTCACAACAACAATGTAGCTAGAGCCTTGAGAGATTACCCGTTGCCTAATGTGGGAGGGATACCCAATGCAATAGTTAGGGCAAGAATTCAGGCTAACAATTTTGAGATTAAACCAACTACCCTGCAAATGGTGCAAAACAATCTGTTTGGTGGGTTACCAACTTGAGATTCAAATGTTCACATCCCAAATTTCCATGAAATATGCAAGACTTTTAGGTATAATAGTGTCATTGATGACGCCATCAAACTGAGACTATTCCCATTTTCACTAAAGAGACGTGAAAAGTTGGCTCTTATCTCTTCATAGTGATTCCATTACCATTTCGAATGAATTAGCTCAAAATTTCCCAGGAAAGTACTTTCCCCCAGCTAGGATTGCAAGACTTAGGAATGAAATCACCAAATATATTCAACTCGATAGTGAAACATTATATGATAGCAAAGAGAGATTTAAGGAGCTCTTAAGACGTCCCCACCATGGCTAGCCCCTATGGTTTCGGGTGCAAACATTTTACAATCGTTTGAATGCTAGTACTCGAATGATCATATGATCTCTTAGAAGAGATGGCCACAAATTCTTATCAATGGCCTACTGAGAGACTACCCCATAATAGGAGAGAGCAAGTACACATTAGAAAATAGTCAACTTGTTCAACTGCAGATGGAAATTCCAGCTCCACCCAGAAACTAAACGCTATGAGTGTTTACGTGGTGCAAGAGATCAACTGTGAATTATGTGGGGGTTCGCATTCTAGCTCTACTTGCAATTTGATTAGCCCCTATGCATCCTCTCACACATAACAAATGAATTTTGTGCATAAAAATAATAATTATCCCACATAAAACAATTCTTATTCAAATTCCTAAAATACCGAATAGAGAAATAACCCAAACTTTTCTTGGAAGAACAACCAAAGAAATTCTCATCCGCAACAAAATCCATCCAATTACTTGAGAAACTCTAGCAACCCTGGTCAGTCGATCCCTCAAAGGCAATCATCTGTGTCTGTCCTTGAAAATTTCTTAAATGAGTTTAAAGCCGGTACACTACAGTTTATACAAAGGAAGTCACATTAAACCAATATGAAACTTCCATCCAACGAACTGAAGTGTCCATTATAATAAATATAGAGATACAAATTGGTCAAATATCACTACAGTCAGTAGGCCTCAAGGTACATTGTCAAGCACTATTGAGTTAAATCCCAAAGAGATGGTGGGTATGATTCACTCATCAACTTCAACTTCTGAACTCCTCGAGTCGAACACCCACCAATCCAATGACATGGCTAGCAAATCTTAAATTAAACAGCACCTAGAAAAAATTATGGACAGAAATAATGTAAGACTGAACCCCTCAAGTTTTTATGCACCTAAAAAATAGTCAAGTTATCCAACTGCAGATGGAAATTGTAGCCCTCACCTAGAAACTGAAAGCAATGAGTGCGCACACAGTGCAAGAGATCAACAATGAATTATGTGGGGGTTCGCATTCTAGCTCTACTAGCAATTTGATTAGCTCCCAACCCTCTCACACAGAACAAATGAATTTTGTGCATAAAAATAATAATTATCCCACATAAAACAATTCTTATTCAAATTCCTGCAATACTAAAGTTTGCTTCTACTATGAAGATTACAAGTTTTACAAAGTACCCGAGAAGCCATATCCCTTGGAAGAAGTATAAGTGCTCGCTTCTTATATGCCCTTCCCTTGGCTGTCCATCTCAAACCCTAACAGCCACAAGATTTCTCCCACTTGGAAATCTTTCCTTGACAATCTCAAAAGTTTGGGCTTCCAACAAGCTTTAAAACAAGCCCAAGAATGCCCGAAATCGCCCACAATTGACCACAAGACATCTATTTTCGTATCTAAGCCATCACGGGTGCTTGGGAGTGCTTAAGCGTCCGAGCTGCTGTTTCACAGGGGCTTGAGCATGCCTGAGCGACACGCCTGAGCACCCTTCCTCGGGCTACAAGCCCTGTAGGGCTAGGGCGCGCCTGAGCACCCAGTTTATTGCCGACTAGTGTTGTCTTGCCTCGAAACCCCCGGAACCCATCGGAAATCCGTTAGCAACTCCTCTCAAGGAAACTGATTTGTTAAGTGTAGTTATCTCAAGAAGAAAAATTAAAACATATGAGTTGAACCACGAAGGGTTGAGAGAGAGGAACTATGTTAAGAATATGCTAAAAAAATGCGCAAAAATAAAGGAGTGGAGACTGCTAGGGAAGATGATAGTTCTGAACTAGCATGGAAAGTCACCCTCAACTACGGAAAAAGAAAACTCATAAGGCGAAGAGAAAAGTAAAACTCAATCCTTAATAAATGGATCTCCAATTGTGAGAGATGCAAGGAAGACTTATGATGAGAGTTTAAGGGATTTGGATCTAAGAAAGTAGCACTTTGCCTAATATACAAGATTTTGGCACAGATCGTGTTAGTGCTCACCCCACAAACAAACCAAATATCTAGGAGGTACTGAAAAGAACTATGCAATGATGAATAACATTTGGTCAAGCTAAGGAAATTAAACCAAGCTCTTATGGGAGATTCGTCGGGAAAGTTGGTCGGGAAAGTTTGTCGGGAAAGTTCGCCAAACTGAATCATATAATGCCTCCCAACGGAAAGTCATTCAAGAGAGGAGATTCGTCACTCCCTATCTTGAGATTGGGAAAAATTGTGTGAACTCCCTACGGAATAAGTATTTCATTAGTCCAAGAGATGTATATGACAATGCAGCGAGGAGCAAAAATCACACGATGTGGGTGCGTAGGAAGGTCATTTATTTTTCTGAAGTGGTCATCCTTGCACACTATAACCTGCAAAAAGTTAAGCGTTATGCATTACGGAAATTTATGACCAATGATTTCAACGCCACAAAAGTAATCAATGCCCTCACGGCTATCTGAACCTCTTGGAAGGGTGCAACTTCCAACTTCCCCAGCTTTGCCCTGAACATAAAATCTAATGGGTGGCACATTGTGATTTTCAGCAAAACTATGTCGATCGATCATTTAAGTGATGTTACTAGAGTTCGTGTCTGACTCAATTTTTCCATTCAAAAATTAAGACCCATTGATGTGGGGATAATAATTTTTGATCAACTATGGAACGCACTGCCATGAAGATTCCTGGCAATACTGTTCAGTTCATTGATCACCGAACTATGTATGGCACAAGGCGTCAAAGTCGATGACAACAAACCACAGCTTTCACTAGGAGCACCCCTAACTAAGAGTAACATCTTAAAAACCATGCCGGCAAAGCATTATGAGAGCCACCAAAACACGGATAAGGTTCGAGGATCTGTTGCAGCTGAGAGGAGGGGAGAGATCGAGGATCTTCATTAATGGTTCGACCAACTCATAGACCTACATAATGATACCAAGAGATGGGCTGAGACGCATATTTCCTACATCACAACTCCGTGACGAACCAACATCGCTACACCTTCGAGTGCTTTAGCGTCTTATTTAATTCTTTCAATCATTGGCAGACTTACAGGACCCTGCAGGAAGCCATCCTCCCATCATTCTCACCTGTGCAAGATGCACCTATCGATCCATGGTCTTATTAAGATGAAGGCAATCAAAACCCATGGATGAGGAAGGGGTGGATGACTGAATCGGAGAAGTCATCTCTTCCACTTGTTGCTACTAGGTTGTGTTTATTCTTCTTGTTTTCTTTATTTTTTAGTTCAACTTTTATTTCTTTTTATTAAAATATGAGTTATCACTCAAAAAAATAATAACATATATAAAGGGGATGAAGAAAAGTGTCTCTCCACATAATAAAGATTATATTATGAGAAAGGGCGTACATATGGACCTTAAAAATCCTAAATCCTTGTCTATGCAAAATTCCATCAAAAAGTGCAGCCAGGCGCGAAGGTGCGCCTCTATTCATGTACCTGAGCAACTGAACTGAAGTAGTTCACTCCAGCGCACTCGAGCGCCAAAGTGGCGAAGACATGCGCGCTCAGGTGCGCCCCGAGCCCCGAAGTGACAGAGACATGTGCGCTCAGGCGTGCCCCAAGTGCCAAATTGAAAGAGACTTGTGCGCTTTGGCGCGCCCCAAGCGCCAAAGTGACAGAAACATGTGCGCTCTGGCGTGCCCGAGCGCCGAAATGACAGAAACATAGGCACTCAAGCGTGCCCCGAGCACCAACCCAACAAAAGCATAAGCGCTCAAGCGCCAAAAAAATCTGCACTAAACTAAAGCGCGAGCTCAAGCGCGCCCAAGTTCCCGACAAAATTCTAAATACGAAACGTCATACTTAGGGAGAAAAGAGGCGACTCTTGGTCTTCCTTGGGCTGTGCTAGAGAGGTATAAAATCCAAACATAAACCCAAAGTCAAGGAGGATGAATTTGGGAAAAAATAAGGGTTCCAAAGAGTGAATTTTCAGTCACCATAAGAGAGAAAAAGAAGAGAAACCCCTAAAGCTTCCATTGGAGAATTGTAGAAAGAAGAAGAAGAATGCGAAGATGAAGAGAACCCTTTGAGACGTTCCTTCAATAACTTCTTCCCTATTCTCTTTTCTCATTTATTTTTGCACTATATTGTTGTAAGAAATCATGATGTTTTTTTTAGAACAAAAACCTTATATGCATGTGATTCCTTTTTAATGGAATTCTAAGCCCCCCATTTCGAGGAAGATTAAGCTAGACCATTGTAGTAAATATTTATAAGTGAATATTGAGTTTAAATTTGTGTTATGATATGATGAATGCATGTGTTTCAATTTATAAAATCTTGTGTTGTATGTAAAACCATTATCCTTAAAGGAGCATGTTCGTATCACACTACACCTTTGATCAAACCATAAATTATGATCAAGATGTATGTGCATGTGATTGCATATCATTCAAGTAGCACTAAAGCCTTGATTAGAGCAAAACTCCAGATCAAGGATTTATGTGCACTTGGCCATTTCATGTTTCCTGTGTTCCACTCCTAACGCAATCTCTCACTTAGACATAAGGCTAGACCGAGTAAGCGTTATCAGAGTAGAGAAATTTACACGCTTCCCTTTAAACACAGAGATGTCTATGTGCATACGAGAACAGAGATAAAAATCTAGTTCCGTTTGCGCTAGATAGGGAATGCCAATAAGACTAAGGAAACCATCATTTAGATATTAAGGTCCGAAGTCAAGAGATCCCATAGAAGATCAGTTAAAGACGACCTTAGAGTTTAGTAGTGAGTGACCCATGTGCGTGAGAGATCACTAGTGGGTTTAACTATCAATAGCTCCTTGAGATATAAAATTAACATTCCATAATATGATCAATTTAAACTATGCAAGAATTAGATTTATTGAACCATAGTTGATCGGCCTAACTCTCCTCAATCTTTTAAAACTTGATTATATCCTAGTTCATTTTAAGTATGCATGCCTATTTCTAGTTTAGTGACAAAACGAAGTTCGATTGTTTAATCATTAGTAGAAAAAACAATAGCTAATAACCTTCCTTTGATCCTTGGGGGCGATAAATCTGAAACTCATTGTTTCATTATTATTTCAAATCACGTGCACTTGCGTGTAAATAAAAGCCACATTATTTTGGGGCCTCTCAGATAGTATGTTATAGCATTGTCAATGACATGAAACCAAAAAACCTCAAAATATGTTCTTTTTAAAATAATGCCTACATTTAAATCAAACTTTATAGAAAAGAAAAATATTGAAAAACAATAATTAACATTGAATAAAAAGAAAAGGCCATATTCATATATAAAACAATTATAAATTAATCCAATGCCCATAAATTCAACGAAGGAGATAAGAAAATGTGGGGAAACAAGCCGTAGATAGATGAGTTGAAGATGTGGAAGGTGAGATGATTCGAAAAGAGACCACATAAATCGTGAGATACGGATAAAATATGGATGTCGTTTAATCACATGCAGGTCTATAAAATGATTAAAACTAAAAGAAACAGTAAAATGAGTGAAAAAGAAAAACAAAATCATAAATGGATGGGAGCTAGATGTACGAACAAGCTTTGCACATAGTGCTCTAATAGTATACTCAAATGGAAAAAGAGAAAGAATATAAATGAGTGAAAAAAAAAAAATTAATAAGAGCAAGATATACAAAGGCTGATTGAGATCAGAACACAAAAGTCAGTTCGCATTCATAGAAAGTTAAAATATTTTTTTCAAAAAATTTGAAAGAAAAATAGTAAGATTCAATTTTAAAATATAGAGTGCTATCTAGAATTTTTTTTTTTCGTTCCTCCCCTCGAGATTATATGAAAATATAGATGTTGCTCCATCATCTTGGCAAGTAATGTGGCTAACTTGTCAATGGAATATTCCTATGCTCCCATAAAAACCATACAATTAAAATTTGGAAAGAATGTATTATTCTTTAGTTTATGTTTTCCTCCAAACAAATATTTACTTTTCACCCCCTAAACAAAATGTTTTCTTTGCCCCTTTTTAAATAATCTTCCACTATAAAAATGGCAAATAAAATTGAGAGATGTCTAACACATTTTGCCTAAGAAATATTTATTTATTGTTCCACATTATGAAAAATTGACATATATGTAATTTTATAAAAAATTTCAAGTGGTGTAGCATCTCTCACTTGTTTCACCATTTTAAGAATTACAACAATTAAGTAAAAATCAATAGAAATATGTTATAATTTAGAAGGAATTAATAATATTGTTAAATTTTTAAGAGATTTATAGGAAAATATATTTTAAAAAATATTTTAATGGGATCACTAGTTAAATTTAGAAGGTATTTTATAATATATTTTAGGATATATTTCTAGCAAACAAAATGAAGTAAATATTACAAAAAAACAAGCAAACCTACTTCAACAATCCCCTCCCAAGTTATTATGAAAATGCTACACCATTTTGCCCATGGTTTCAAAAGAATTGTGTAAGAACCATTAAATAATTTATTATTTTTACTATGAGAAATTTTTTCGATTTTGATAAAATTTTATTAGAATAAATATATCTTATATATTCTAATTAATTATTCTTACATGCTATAGTTTGTTTAAATCAATTAAAATTATGCATTGTGTTCAACTAATCTAAATATATTGATAATAAAAAATTCAACAATTATTTAGTTTACTAACATTTGAATGTGATTAATATGCTGTATGTTAAAAGGACAGTATCATTAAGGTATCAATTTCTACTTAATTCAATGTAATTATATTTTATAAATTTGAATTGAATACTTTAGATAACATTAGGCATAGCAAAATGATTATTTTGTCGTTTTTTATAGCAAATTCGATAAAGACTACCTTTAGAGTGCATTAGCGCAAAGAAGACAGCAAATAATCTTGATGTTGTTAACCCCACCCCACACCGCCTGCCTCATTGCAAAAGTTGCTATTAAGCATCAATGTCACATCTCTAAGAAATCATGAGAGCATGGAGCTTTTGGAGATGTCCAGAAATTTGATGGGTGGTTTAACAGATGTTAAGAAGCCAGCAAAAAAGATGCACCTGCTATTTCCAAAAATTTTTAAAATTCTATAAAAATGAGCCAACTATATGATATTTCAAACTTATCTCATATGAATGTGGCACATAGCAATGTCATGTCAATAAACCGAACAACTCATAAATTTATTTCTTTTAACTTTATCTAATTATTTTTATAAGTTCCACGATGCAACTACTCATTGCATGGATAAAGGATGTGTCCCCGAAGACAACTCTATTCTTTCACCAAATTAAGGACTGGCACTTAAAGAGAATCAACAAAAAAAATTATACAGTAATTATTGCTCTCCAACAAGCGACGGTGAAAAAAATTATACAGTAATTATAAGAGAAACTTCTATAAAAGAAGCATGGATGCACTACAGGAGGAATTTCAAGGAGTGAAAAACGTACATATGGTCTTACAAGTCAATAAAATAAATTTTGAAATATTAAAATAAAGAATATGAGATTGTCATAAATTATTACTCGGGAATAAAAGAAACAGTAAATTAATTGAGAGCTTCTAGAGAAAATATTTTTTGAAAGAAAATAATGAAAAAATAATGATATCTTGAACAAATGACATGATGTCATAATATTAGCAATAAAAGAAACAAAGGATATAGATACATTATCATCGATAGAATTAAACAGAACTCTTGTAGAGTATGAAAGGAGATTAAATAGGAGCAATGATGATTGTACAGAAAGTCATTTACAGTACAAAACAAATTCACAATTATCGAGAAAAAAAATAGCCAAGAAAAACAATCGATAAGTAATAACAAATATCCTCCTATGCCACAAAAAGATTATTGGTACAATGGAAACAAGATACTGTTAAGAAGTTGGACATGATAAAAACAACTACTATATTAAGAAAATCATCAAGCTAATTTCTTAGAAAAGAGAAAAGATGAAAATAACTTTTTTATGCCTTCCAAGCTACATTTGAAGATAAAAAGGATATGTTGTATCAAAATAGCAGCCGTAGAAATAATCACATGACAAAAAATTTAAAAAATTGTATTATTAAAAATTCATGACTAGATTATAATCATTCTTAATACAAAGAGTAAAAGAAAGTATGAAGAGTTAAGAAGCCACTTGAGCTTGTCTACACAGATGTTTAAGGTTCAATGTGCACTCCATCACTTGAACAAAAAAGCACTTTATTCTTTTCATTGATGACTATACATGAGTAATATAAGCCTACTTTATGCATGAAAATCTCAATTATATGAGACTTTTAAACAAGATCAAAGTCGTGAAAAACAAAGTGGCTTTTATTTCAAGACTATCCTAAGTAACATATACATAGTACACATCCAAAAGTTCAATAAGAGTTATGAAGAAGAGTGTATGAAAAATCAACTTGCTATTAAATATACACCTGAAAAAAATAGATTATATGAAAGGAGAAATAAAACAATATGAAAACAGGAAGAACTATTCTAATAGAGAAAGGGCTTCTTCAAAGTTTTTGGATAAAAATTGCATATACCGCAGCAATCTACACCTAAAATAGATGTCCAACAAAAAAATATCTAAAATATGACAGCAATTAAAGCATGGAGTGAAAAAAAAGCTATTAACAAAATATTTCAAAATCTTTTATTGCATATGTTATTTCCATATTTCACAAGAAAAGAGAAGCAAGCTAGATGAAAAAATAGAGAAAACAGTCTTCTTGGCCAATAGTACTCAATCAAAAGAATATATAGGATGGTCATAAAATTAAGAAGTTCATTAACAGCAGAGATAGATAAGGCACTTAAAGAAATAAATGATACTCCTAAAGCTGATAATAAATTTTGATAAAGCCTTATTGATACCTTTTCTATTTAACAAACACAATGAGAGATACTATGTATGCAATAAATCTATTATATTCATGCAAACTCCAAGTCAAATCTACCATGAAGCAACTAAAAGAATATTAGGATAGCTACAAGAAATTTAAAAACTATGGCATTTGATATATTGCAACAACTAACTAAAGATGGATATACTAATAGGCAGAATTTGCAAATGACATGGAGAGCACCTAAGAATATACATTTACATTGGGCTCATGAATCTTTTCTTGGGCATCAAAGAAACAAGCAACCATTACACAAACATCAACTAAAGATGAGTATATAAGAATGGCTATGGCTATAATTTAAAAAATTTAGGTGAAACGCATTTTTTAAGGTATGGGCGAATCACAAAGAAACAAAGATTTTGCTCTGCTAGCAAGTCATTTATAACAGCAGAAAAAACCAATATTTCATTGAAGAACTAAATAACTATATTAAGTATCACTATATTCAAAAAGTTGAAACAAACAAAATGATTAAGTTCAAGCATTACAAGACTGAAGAACAAATAACAAATATATTTACAAAATTTCTTCCAAAAGATAATTTCAAAATGCTTCAAGATATGATGGGAGTGGCTAAAAAGCATATCAAGGAGAAATAAAAAATTATGCACAATTAAATCCCAATTAAATATTGGGCCAAGCGCATATTTTGAAATGTGTTTCTCTATTAAAGCCTAAAACAATCTTGGATGATAGAATATTTTAAAATATTATAGAATTGCAGAAAATTCTAGACAGTAAATTATAATCTTTAGATTGAAATGTATTGGTACAATCTTATCTATAAATTAGGAGGTGACACTATTATGTATAGGAGTGGATTCCACCTTTTGTAGCACAACCAACAATTTGAGAATCAACAACTAAAGTTCCACTTTTTTCTCTTCACTCTTTTCCCAAATTTTTCAAATCTTTATTTCTAGGATCATATTCTAACAATTCTATGAATGACGAATAGATAAGATGTTTGTCAAATATCAAGTTGATTTGATGTAATTCAAATTTTATTGAAGTCAATTAACTTGATCACAAGCCAAATTAACTTTGGATATAAATTAGTAAGATCTAATGTTGATAACGAGACATTGGCGTTGATTTAAAGCAAAATCGACGCATATAACTATTAGTTTTAATACCCTGAACTTAATTGCATTTCAAAAAGAAAAAACCTATCAAGCATAGAGATTTCGATTTTAAAAATGTATTATTTAGATATATCAAAGCTGATTAAACTGACAAAATCAGATAAGTAAACAAAATATGTATGTTAAAATATGAATACATAACGATAAACAGAAGAAATAACTTGATACAGCCCGCGGTGGGAGATCAGAGTGGAACTGTGATAAAGGTGGCTTCACCTGTATCAAATAAAAAGTCTTCGAAGAGGCTGCCCGCGCGGTCAATGGGAGATCGGGGTAGACCTGGGAGAGGCGACACAGAGCAATTTTACAATACTAAATACTAAAAATAGAGAGATGCTTGCTCACGCAAATATATTTTTTTTTGTTCCCTGCATACAAAATTAAAAAAATAGAAAAAAATTTTATGGGTTCTGAAAATTTTTTGACGTATAAAATAGTATTTTTCTATAATTAAATTATTAGGAGATCTAAATGCAAGTATATATAAAAAAATTTAAATAACTAGTATTATGATATCCAAAGTTAATAAATTTATAAATTGATCTTTAAATTTAATTTTTAATAAAATTATTTTATTATGTTGAAATTTAAAATGATTGAAACCTATTTTTGATACAATAATGAAAATGTTAATAATATTTTGATAATATTAAAGTTTGAGATATAGAGATACAAAAAAGGTGCTTTGGTATTCTTATGGGTGCTCCAATATATTTTTCTAGATAATTAAATATTTTAATGAATTTATAATCATAATTTTAATTACTATGATAATTGAATTAATGATGTTGAGATACTAGACTGTAGAACAAAATTCATATGTATAAGAGGAATGCTATTTTGACCTGCTGATGTGGCATCTAAAAAAGTTCATCCAATAAAATTTGGATATATTTCATTAGTGTATATTTATTTATATTAAAATAATACAAATATTATTTTTAAAGTTTATATTGAATGCACCCAAAAAATCTCATTGAATGAGTTTTTTTGGGTTCCATCTCATCGGGTCTAAGTAGCATTTCTCTATATATAATATGAGGAATTTAGCGGTTGTATGAAATTGCTCTTTAAAAAATATAACATATTAAAATATTAAGTATGAAAATTTGTGATGCGCTTTTTATGCTCAAATTCTTATTGTAACTCTTAAAATATTATAAATAGAATTTGTGAGATAAATTGGTTAAATGCAGGAAGAAAAATAATATAATGACATTTTTATTATATTATACAATGTAAAATCTCATTTTTATATAATTTTTATAAGGCTTTATTTTTATAATAAATTTTACAAAGAATTATTTAGAAGATAAGCCAAAAAATTATTTCACCCAATTTTTAGTATATACATATCATAAAGATATAAATAAGCATGTGAATGTTTGTTGGCAAAGTTTACTTTGTCAAATCGTACTCATTAGTTGATCTAAGGAGAAATTAAGAAGTTGTCCCAAGAGGTTTATGAAAGGGTCTACGAAATTAGTTGACATTTTATATTGGGGCACTCGGGAAGATATTCAATCAACCAAAAAAGAAAGAATAGAAGAACGAGAGAAAAGTTGCAGTTTTTAGAGTCTCTGATAAACCCGAGCGACTATAGCTTTACAATTTCTAAAGAAAACACTTCATTCTGGAGCCCTCTGGTGACTATTAAAAAGAACAACTCATTCATAAGCCTTTTACTTCATTCTCAAATCGGCACAAAATAGTTTGGAATGAAATGAACTGTGGAGTTCTTCATTGGGAATAAATAGTAGTGAGATATTTGACAAGATAGAGAATATTAATGGTTCAGACCACACAACACAAACTTGTTATGAAATTTAGAAAATTTAAATGTTGTTATTAACGTAATTATCATTAGTACTAAAGCTATTATAATGATTATTGGTATTATAATTTTTTTTATAAATTTAAGTTAACGGGGTTAAGATGGGCACCTAGAAACTGGGCGTTTACGCGTGCACACTAAAGTGGGCCTAGCAAGCTACTAGGCACAAACTAGAGTTGTATCCTAAGAGATTATTTTATAGTGTTCTCGTTATATTATTTTATGACTTGAATTATCATAATCATTGATACTGTGTAAATTGTAATCATATTGTTAACTCTCATAGCACTTTTCTTAGCTTTTGTAATCTTGAGTACCTTATAAATGTCTTTATAATGAACAATGCATTAAAATGAAAAGCATGTCTTCAGCATATGTATTCACTTAATGCCCATATTAGTCTTTATTATCGACATGTTAAATGTTGAACACAATCTTTCATAAATATCTTATTAATAATTGAGAGTTTTGTGGTTGAAGAAAATCTAATAGTACAATTTAAGGATGAATTTATATTGAACATTGAATCTATAGGAAGTGTATGTTGTTGCCCATATATGATCACAATAAAGGTGTAATGTTTAATATCTAATTAAGGATAACTTGTGTATGTGACATTTTTTATATTTAATTTACATGTTTCAATTATTTATAACTTCTTTGAATTTCCATTCAATGTTATATGATTTATTGTTAACATGCATAATTGTCATTGTCCATTTACATTTTAATTAATATCAAAAATACATTATTGCTAATTTACTTTCTTATACTTATTTTCCTTCTATTTTGAAATTGTTAATTGCTATGAATACTTAGCTACTCATTGACCATAAATATAAAGTAATATATGAGTTAAGTAATAGATGTTTATACTTTTAAATAATATATTTTTTTTCAAAAATACTTTATGAGTGCTAGAGGTAGAAGCTAGAACTAATTATATATTATTTATATTTTATTTTTTGCTTGAATTAGATGTTTGAAATATTTTTATCATTATTTATTATTTTTGTTTTGCTTCGTATATGCCTTAATATCATCCAGTAGCACCGTACTACCACTTGTCGTATGCGCCTTATTGTGTGTTATGCTCATCAAAGTAAATTATATGTTGTTTTTTGCATATATGTCAATAGTCAAGGTGATTGAATATTGGGTTGTCGTTTAGTTATTAATTTGTAAAATGAGTACAATTGTTATTAGCATTTTTCATTTCTCCAATTCTTCTTACTTAATCGAAGCTTACTATAAAACTTTTCTGTAGATTAGTCATATAGTAGGCAATTAATTTATTATAAGGAGTCATCATTATGTAAATAAAGATCTAATCAAGTATAGTTAAGGCTAAATAAATATAAGATACATAAATACACAAAATTTTCATTTTATAGTTGTTACATTTACATATCAAAATATTACTATCTCTTAGTACAAAAATGCTATTGAGCTTACCACACCTAGACTTTCATTTAGTAGCACTCATCCTCATAACCACAGCATGGTCCCTCAATTAGTCTTCCATTTGAATCTTTTTTTATAACCAAATGCTTTTGTATCTATGTTGTAATAATTACCACAAATGCAGTGAATAATGCACAATATATTCAAACACGTGGCACAACATACTCTAGCCCATGTCGGCATGATTACCCACATAGGGAACCAATATAAAATATGTTGCAAATTCTAAGAGACCAATGTGTGTGTGTGTATATATATATATGCATGTATATGTATATTTGTTTGAGTACAATGAAAGATTATAAACTACAATAAAAGATAAAGAAAATAAGGAAACCAAATGACACTATTAAACTAAAAAAAAATGTGAATTCTTATCTTATAGTCTCTTATTTTGGTATTCATTCAAAAAATAAGAAGTAAAATGAAGAAATCTCATATTTTTCTTAATTATCTTTATATAACAAAACATAATATAGAGGAAATATTTATTCTTTTTTTTAAATAAGATGAGCTTAAAATAAGAAGCATATATGTCACTGGCAGAATTTGAACCCATGATATGAGATAACAAATCTAAGACCTCGACCACTAGGCTACAATATCATTCACATATTTATTCTTTTAAGAAAATTAAGCATTACATTATGATGGATACTTGAGTTAAGAAATGCAGTGCATAAGTGTGGCGGCTGCCCCTTAATCACCTAAGATTAAGTGGTGGTCGTCACTAGGCAAGCCCTCACTTATCATTAGATTAGAAATTAGCATTTCTTAATCCAATAATAAGAGAAGGATATGCCCTATATAAAACAAATGAGACATTCACTAAATGAGTACACCAGAATATCAGAGTGCAGAAGAAGAAATACCAAATACTAATATTCATACATCCAAAATAAGACAAAGCAATATCTAACTCAGAACAAATATGTAGTAAAAGAAAATACAATCAGAATATATATTATTACAAAACATTAAAAATTTAATTAAAGAAAAGTTAAACACTCAATCTCATAAGCAAAAATAAATAGAAACTAATGATCTTCAACAGCACACTCTTTATCCTAAATAAGCTCCTCAGAAGGCCCAACAACCTCAAACACCTCGAAACTTTCCATTGTCGGTTTCACAATGATAAAGTCCCAGCCAAAAGAAAAAAAATTTGATTAGACAAATTACTTAAGTACATTTTAAACTATGAATTTTATATATTAAATAATATCATAAATATCTAAGTATTTTAGGAGCAATAAAATAACAAAAGAAAGTAATCAAAGCTATAATCACATAATTATAACTTAAGCCAAATGTGAGGTAAGCACATGTGGCACCCCGCTCTCTAGGTCCGCAATCATTAGACTAAGGAGTGATGTGCTACTCTGGCAAATCCCTCACTTATCATTGGATTATGTAAGATTCACAATCTACTAATAAGGGAAGGATGTGCACATAATAAATATGAGGATCAATCACTAAATTTATTATACATACATAGTGCGAAAGCAATAAAAAGTAAAGATTACATCCATTCACCATACATCAGACGTGAAATAAAATGAAATAGCTCAGAAAATAACAATGTGCAGAAAATAAATATAGTCACGAGTACCTGTATTATTATATCATTTAATTAAAGTTTAAAAGACTGAAAGTGACAATATCACTTGTCCTCACAATAAAGAAAAATACAACTAGAGGTCTTCTACACCAGGCTGCTGCACCTCCTCTAAATAAGACTTCTCCTTAGGCACTGGCTCCTCAAACTGAACAAGATCTGACATTGTCAGTTTCACAATGCCAGGGCCCCAGCCAATAAAAAAAAATCTTATTAGACAAATTATCTAAGTATATTTTAGGCAACTAATTTATTAAGTATTTGTTAATATCACCATTTTACTATAAACCAAATGAAACATCTATCTAGCATGAGAGTAAGTAAGCATACAACGGGATGAAGTTAAGTTATAAATATAATATTTATAATTAAGCAAAAATTGAGAAGGTAGGGCATATATATATAATATAGTAAATAAAAATACTAAAAAGAAAAATCTAAACCTAAATATGCTTATGATTATATGATATATGCTAATTTAAAATATTAATCTAGAAGTCATGCATATAATAAGCAGTAAAATCTAGCATCATATGTATATACATTTACTCAAGTAAGTAGGTAACATAGGAAGAATATAACTAATTGAAATAAAATGCATCAACAACATAATAAACAATAAGTTGAAAAAAATTGTAAGAATGTACAAAATGTCATATCAGAAAGACTTGGCCAATCCAGCCCAATATATTTCCATAGCCTTTATGGGGTAGGGCAGACATAATATAACAATATAATAAAAATATGACTGAAGAGGCAGATAATACTGTGCAAATATATTTTAGTTATTTTACTTTTATTTCTATGGACAATTTCAAAAACTACTAAGGAGTCAAGCACGTCTACAAAACTGAACGGGTCCCAACTTAATACACTCTCCTTAATGAGTGATGTTAAGCATCCTAGTCTCTTCTTACCCCTGTCCATTGGAGTAATATGCACCATAATCCACTATGTACTGAATCCAAATGCAAATGCTTTCCTAATATTCTAAGTTTTCATTTTTTTCATGCAACAATATTTTTCTTATATGACATGTTAAAAAAAATAAGCATAAAGTTCAAGAAATGCATAGCACAAAATTAAGTAGTAAGCAAGAGATTCTACTAAATATAGTGATATCATTTATTATTTAATTTAAATATTTTAACTATTCTAAGTTACACAAGTTCAAGATCTCCAATTCCTATTATCGAGTGTAACTTAGAAGTACGTCCTTATAGTATATAAAATATTAGGACTAGCTAGGTCCTAATATAATTAAATTAATGTTGACTATAAGAAATCATCATGACCTAGTTTATGAGTTTAGATGTTCTAAGCTAAAATTTTGTCCAAAATCTACCAAACTAGAGATTATGGATTAAATACCATGAGATTGGGCTTAATCACATAATCCCAAGGGTAACTTAAGATCTAGGTTAAATCTAAATGTAAACTAATGATTGAGGTAAATCTTATTAAGTAAATCAAACTTAATAGGATGAATCTCCTATCCTAAATATAATGTTGAAAGATAAAATAATCCAAATAAGTTATAAAATCTAGAAACTAATAAAATTAAGGATTTTTTCATTGAATAACCCTATTATTTAATAAATAAAATCCAACATAATATTTAATCTTATTCTTAAGGAACAGATCCTAAGGTGAACTAAGGATTCCTAATAATAACACTTAAAAAATTTCTAAGAATTGATTGAATTTCTTTACACTAGCTAATTTTATTTAATTAGGGAGGTTAGAAATGAATTTTAACTAAGTAATGCATATTAACCTTACTTTGGGATTTTTAAACCTAAAATAGAGATGTTTTACAAATTATCTCAATTGAGGGATTTATAGCTTAAATTGATCATAAATCAGTTCTATTACTGATTTTAATGATTTTAAAGGGTATTTTAAGGGTTAAGGATATTTAACCTAAATTTTGAGCAAAATAACCATTTTACCCCACTTAAGGGTTCAAAAAGCTACTTTTTGATTAAGGGCTCCAAATTAGGATTTATTACTATCAAATGATTTCTTACTATCTAACATAAAGATAGATAATAAGTGCATCAAATTTGGATAAGAAATGAGTCATATGCGTCCAATCAAAGATTTTTAACCTAATGGGCATTTTAGTAAATTACACCTAAAGAAATCTAAATTTTTATATAGTTTACTATTGGTTGCTGTTCATGGATTCTATAGAATCTAAGAATACTAAATTCGGAGGTCTAATGAATTAGTTATAGCCATTTTAATTTCTAAGGGCAATTTGGTAATTTTCTAAGCTAAGGGGGTCAAAAAGCTAACTTTTTCATTTGATGTCCAAATTCAGTAAACTCGGTGGCTATAGCTTTCCTATATCACATTGAGTACTTTAACTAGGAGTAGACCCAAATTGGACTTCGATTGGTCAAGTTATTAACTAGGGGTATTTTGGTCATTTCTAATTTTTTAGGGTTCAGAACCTAAATATTATTTTAGATTATTATTTGCACTAAAATTCTAAGCTCTCTAGCACTTTAAATTTTTGGATTTGGAGTCTAAATAACTAAGATATGGTCAAATGAATTTTCTGGACGTTACGGCGCGCTGTAGCGCCCGATGGTGATTTCGCCTGCGCGAAAACCGTGAAGGGTCACATTTTGAGCTCAAATACTCTCAATCCAGAGCATTCCATAAGTGGTGTCATATATCAATGGAAAGGTTTTTTCGATACCTTTCCATTGACACTAAAATCGGCACATCCGGATCATCTTAGTTATATAAACAATGGTGATAAAGGCAAGGGGTATGCAGAATAGACAAAAAATAGAGCATGATGTATATTACTTTGAAGAACTATAATGGCTTCCATACTTAATTATGGATGTCTAAATATGTGAATAAGCATAATAGAGGAATGAAATGACCAAGAAAGAAGAATAAATGTGTATCTTAGCCTTTAAAAGAGGAAGAAGGAATATTGGAAAGCTTGGAGGAGGAACTTCTTCTTCTTCTTCTTCTTCTTTAGCACAAAGCTCAACAATGGGGGGAAATGGTGGAAACTTTGGAGCTTTATCTTGATAGCCAAAAATGGAAAGAAAGAGCTGAGCTTCTATTTATAGGAGGAGAAGGAAGGGGAAAAGCCATCATGAGCTAGGAGGGAGGGAAGGGAGAGGGATGATCATAGCTATCAAACCTTGCTATTAAGGGGGGGGAAGGAAGAGGGATGGCCATAGCCATCAAAGCTTTCAATTAATGAGGGAGAAGGAGATGGGCTAGCCAAAAGTGGAGGTAAGGGTCAGCCGAATGGAATAGCCAACTAGGAGAGAGAAAGAAGGAAAATGAAAAAATGCATTTAGGAATAAATAACTATTTATTCCCTTAATTAATTAAAAATTTTGATTTTAGAAATGCACTCCGAAAATTCTCAAAAATTCACCCCAAGCTAACTTGGGGGTGACGATCGCAACGGCGAAGTCGGATTTCAATTCTGACAATTATTTAATTATTCTATTTTTGGGGTATTTAATTATATTAAAATATTCGTGAAAATCTGACAACTTCCAAATGCGTCCAAAATATCACCCTTAGCTAATTTAGGGGTGATGATCGCAACGTCAAAGTCGGATTTTGATTTCTAGGTCAAAATAAATACCTTAATTTTCTAATTAATTTAAATATATTAAAATATTTAAGAAAATTCAATGACTTCTGAAAAATCCTAAAATTTCACCCTTGGCTAATCCAAAGGTGACGATCGCAATGGCGAAGTTAGATTTTAATTCTGACGAATATTTAATTTTCCAATTTTTGAGGTATTAAATATTATTAAAATATTTGTCGAAATTTTGATGACTTCCGATTGACTCAAAAACATCACCCCTTGCTAATTTGGGGGCAATGAGCGCAATGACGAAGTCTGATTTTCGATATGAGGTCAATTTATATAGGTCATTTTCCAGAGTTTCTGGATTTCCCATAAATTAGGACTTGATCTATTTGACTCTTGATTTGTAATTAGTCTTAGTAGATGACTCTTAATGACTTGATTAATACTTTAGGATCAAGATTAGGATGGAGATTAGTCTAAATTAATAAGGGTAATAACTTAGGTTGTTACAGCACATACCTCAACCCAAAGCTGTAGAAAAGATTAAGTAATGAATATATGAAATCTACTAAGTGAAAAGAATATCCTAAGTAAATATGATCAATTCAATATATAATAATTTATAAATAAAATAAATATAATAGAATTGGAATAAAATACTAGCACCCTAACATGCTTGCATATATAAATAAAATTGAATGTACACATAATTACAAGAAATACTATAAATACTAAAATACTGCATAAATACTGAAGAATATAAAGCTAAGAATATAAAATGAAAATGTTATCTCATATGGACATATTTCTACTTAGTCCTGCCAAACAGTAAATACTACTCAAAACCTTCTGAACATCTTAGTGAAATTTTTTAAATTAACGGGTTCATAGAAAGTATATCATCTACTTAGCCCTATGAACGGAGTGTTCTGTTTTGGTGTAGCTGGGAAACTCAGTCCTCGCTATGTCTGTTCTTTTGAAGTTACAGAGAGGATAGGCTCCGCTGCATATAGATTAAAGCATCTGGAAGACTTTTCTACAATTCATAATGTATTCTATATATAATCATTATAGAGATGTCTTTAAAATCATTTGCATCTCATTCAGCTTCCAACCGTGTCTCTCCAGCAAGATCTCTCTTAATTCAAAAAACTAATCAAAATTTTAGTTCGCGATCAAAGGCAATTGAGAAATCATTCTATTCCAATGATTAAGATTTAATGGAAGAACCGATTGCGAGAAGAGTCTACTTGGGAAAAAGAATCAAATATGCGCTATAAGTATCTTAAGCTCTTTGAAAGCCCAGGTACTTCTTTAACTCCCTACTCTTTCAACATATTGTCTTTTGTTTATGCATCTTTCATCATACTTGAGTGATATTGAGGATGACATCATTTTTAAGTGGGGGAGTTTGTAACAACCTAGGTTGTTACTTAGATAAATCAAGACTAAACTAAGTCCTGAATTTGATTATGGTACTTTAATTAAGTCATTAGGAGTTCACCACAAAGACCTAGTTCAAATCAGGAGTCAAATGGATCAAATCCTAATTTTTGGAATTTTTGGATCTTGGAATTTGACTAATTTAAATTGACCTCAAATTAAAAATCTGACTTTTCCATTATGCTATTCACCCCAAAATTAGCTTGGGGTGAAATTTTGGAGGCATTTGAAAGTCATTGTATTTTTGGCGAATATTTTAATATACTTTAATACCCCGGAAAATAAGAAAATTAAATACTCGTTGAAATCAAAATCCTTCTTCGCCATTGCGTTTCTCACCCCTCAATTATCTATATGTGATTTATTGGGAATTTTTGGAATGCATTTAATTAATAAATTTTTAATTAAGCAAAATTGGATTAAAATTAATTAAATAATAAATACTTAAAATGAATTAACTGGCGCCATTTTCTCCTTCACGCCGTTAATCCCTTTCGCAGTTTATACAAATGGCCAATCCTGACCGTCTGATCAAGGATCAAACGGTCGAGCCATCATCTCTCATGTGGGCGCTGCGAAGAGCACCGCGTGTCCCGCTCGCAAAACAAGTGCGTTCACCGCTGCTCCAGATGGCTTCCACCTCTCCTGACTGCTGTAGGATTGATTTAAGTTCGTCGATCATTTTTGAGACCTTGTTTGCTCAGATCTGAACCCTGCAAAGAATTAAAATGCAACCGATCAAACCCTAATCCCTGTCAACCATTTGATAAAGGTACACCATTCTCCTAATTTACTTTATGGATCTTCAATTTCAAAATATGACATGCTATTTCTCGTCTACGATTAGTGATTGACCGGTTTCTATCAAGCAAAAGTGATCTCGATCGAAGCACTTTTAGGATAGTTCATACACTATTCGGTTGGGCTTCGTTCCGTTTGAACCCTAGCCATCTAGGGTTTGATTGTTCCACCGACCCTGACCTCTTTGGTTAGTGATTCAACCACCGAAAAGAAGCCCTTGCCTCCCTCTTCAAATTTCCATGTGGGCCGGTCGCTGTCAACACCGGGATGATTGTCGTGTTCATGCCCTATGAGCGCTGTTGATGTAGGATGGGGGTGATGACATGTAACATTATCAAATCCACCAATTAGTTAATAAAATTAACCTTGCATATTTAAGTTACTAGAGGATATGTGAGTCGCTTATTGAGAATAAAGAGAAGTGTTGTAAGTGTTCACAAGTAATCAGAGCTAGGATTAAACGAGCACACTTATAAGGTAGGAGGAAAGAAAATAAAAGTAAATGAAGAAACTCTTATGGGAGCCTTATTACCGAATATGCTGCTTACAATAACGAAGACTAACTTCTACGAGCAGTCCTTCATCGCAGATCGAACCTTCTTTCCTTGGAAGTCCTTCTCCAAGAATTGCAAACCACACCTCAAGAAGTCATTCTCTTAAGAATGAAGCTCACATAGCACAAAGAAGAAGAGAGTTTTTTTATATCACTTACAATGCCATAATACATGTGAGGGTGGCCAATTTATAGCCATAAAATACATACCAAATGACCATAAAAACCCTTAACCAACCTCTCATGAAGGTCTAAAGTGTCCTTTCCTCCTAAAGACTAAAAAAATCATATACTTACTCTCTCATGAAGGACTAAAATGTCCTTTCACACAAATGACTAAGTAAATCATAAACCAACTCTCTCATGAAGGACTAAAGTGTCCTTTTATATAAAAAACTCACATGAGAATATATGGGCTAGGATGAAGGCCCATTTATGGAACAAATACAAAAGCTCATAGGACTTAAAAATAGAAAAATAAAACATAGTACCATTAAACTAATTTATGATCTGGTATGTCGATGATGTTTTCGTTGATGCCCTGCATCAGCACTCCCTGGCTTTAAAGGATTCACCTATGGTAAATGAAGCTCATTATATTCTTGAAGTAGATCTGAATCAAGTGCTGTAGTTCTTCATACGTTAACCAAGAGTCTTGTAAAGGTGAAAGGCCTTTCCATCGAACGAGATATCTTTGAACCCCACCATTAGTACTAGCAATTATTTGATCATCAAGTATTTGGGACGGATGATGAGAATGGAGGCGACGAGTCGGTAGTGGAAATGATAATACTAGTTCTTTGTTTTGTGGTTCCTGTAGGTTAATAATATAAGTAGAAGCATCCAATATATCAATAGAAGCATAATCATGGTACAATGTAAGGTCTGCCACATTGAAAACTAGAGATATTCCAACATCATTCAGAAGATCAACTTCATAAGCATTTTCATTGACTTTCCTTAATATCTTAAAAGGTCCTGCTCGCCTAGCATTCAACTTTTTGAATGTTCCTATTGGAAATCTCTCATATCTCATCCTTATTAGCACATTGTCACCATCTTGAAATTCAACAATTTTTCTTCGCTTATTTGCATTAATTTTATACTTATTGTATGTATTGGTTAATTTCTATTCAATTTCTTGGTGGAGATCATGCATGCTTTGAGCAAATGATGATGCAAACTCACTAGCTCTATATGTTATGGGAAGATTAATTATGTCGATTAGTTTTCGTGGCTCATAACTAGCTACAATTTGAAAAGGACTTTTACCAGTAGATCTATTAATTGAACTATTATAAGCAAACTCAGCCGTGGGCAATATAAGATCCCAGCTAGTAGAATGGTATAAAATTAAGCATCCAAGTAGATCTCCTAAGATTCTATTTACCACTTCTATTTGACCATCTATCTGCGGATGATATGTGTCGAAAAATGAAGTTTTGTGCCTAGTTTCTTCCAAAGAGTCTTCCAAAAATAACTCATAAAGCGTACATCTCGATCGGACACAATTATTTTAGGTAAACCATGTAACTTGACTACTTCACAAAAAAATAATGTCGCAACATGAGATGCATCGGAAGTTTTATAGCATGGAATAAAGTGTGCCATCTTAGAAAATCAATCAATGACTACAAGAATAGAGTCGTAGTGTCGTGTTGTGCGAGGTAATCCTAGTATAAAATCCATACTTATGTCTTTCCAAGGTTTACGAGGAATAGGAAGAGGAGTATAGAGTCTAAAATTATTCTGCTTTCCCTTTGCAAGTTGGTATACACGACATAAAGAAACGATACGAGCAACATCTCTCTTTAGACCAGGCCAATAAAATCAATCTTGAATCATTGCAATAGTTTTGTCACACCCAAAATGTCCTGTAATTCCTCCTGCATGTAGCTCGTTAATGAGAAAAATGCGAAGAGAGAATCAGGAATGCAAAGGCGTGTGCCATAAAAAAGATATCCATCTTGAAATTGGTAATTTGAATTAATAACTTGCCTCTTTTTAGATAATGAAGAATAAATTTGACCAAAATCTTTGCATGTAGAGTAATCAGAAATTATTTTATCAAACCCAATTACTTTTACTTTCATTGTATGTAAAAGGAGAAACCTGCGACTCAAAGCATCTGCGACTTTATTCTCAATGCTGGTCTTATGCCTTAAAACAAAAGTGTATTCCTGTAAATATTGAACCCATTTAGCATAATGAACACTTAACTTTTTTTGAGAGTTTAAGTATTTAAGGGCTTCATGATCAGAGTAGAGAACAAATTCACTAGATAAAAGTTAATGTCGCCAGTACCGTAGAGTTTGAACAACTGCATAAAACTCATGATCACATGTGGAATATTTTTGGCGGGCATCATTTAACTTCTCACTGAAAAAGGCTATCAGATGGCCTTCTTGCTTAAGCACTCCACCTATTCCTACCCCAGAAGCATCACATAAAACTTCAAAAATGTTATCAAAGTCTGGCAACTTCAATATTGGTGGACTAGTTAGATGCTCTTTTATTTCAGTAAAAGCCTAAGTGGCTGCAGGAGTCCATTTAAAATCACCTTTTTGTAGGCATTGTGTGATAGGTGTCATGATGGTATTGAACCCACGAATGAACCTTCTATGAAATGTGGCCAACCCATGAAAACTCCTAACATCATGAATGGGTCTTGGTGTAGGCTATTCCTTAATTACTTTTATCTTTTTAGGATCAGCATGAAAGATGACAGATGAAGTCATGAAAGAGCATTTCTTCATTTGAATATAAAATCTTTCTCGACGAAGTGTTTCAAATACTTTTCTTAAATAGCTTAGATGCCCTTCTTGGGTCTTGTTAAATATTAAAATATCATCAAAATACACTACTAAAAGGACCCCAAAATAAGGTTGAAGTATATGTGTCATGATGCACATAAATGTACTTAGAGCATTAGTTAAACCAAAAGGCATAACTAACCATTCATAAAGGCCATTTTGTGTTTTAAAAGTAGTCTTCCATTCATCACCATCATACATTCTAATTTGATGATATCCACTTCGAAGATTAATCTTTGAAAATATTACAGACCCAGCCATCATATCAAGCATGTCATCCAACCTTGGAATAGGAAATCGATACTTAATGGTGATCTTATTAATTGCCTTACTATCAATACACATATGCCAAGTTCCATCTTTCTTAGGTGTAAGAAGTGCTGGAACAGCACAAGGGGACAAGCTCTCACGAATGAATCCTTTGTGTAATAAATCATCAACTTGGCGCTTAAGTTCAACATGTTCAATTGGATTCATTCGATAGTGTGGCAAGTTGGGCAAGGTAGATTTAGGTACCAAATCAATAGCATGTTGTATGTTTCTCAATGGGGGTAGTTCACTAGGAAGTTCTTCAGGACACAAGTCTTGAAATTCAGTCAAGAGTTGAATGACTTCATAGAATTGGGTTGAATTTTCATTCCCTTTTAAAGATTCCATAACAATAAGAGCATAGACAATATTATTTTCACTAGAATGCTCAAACTATTGCCTATTAATTATAGTTAAAGGTCGCTTCTCTATTGGTGAAGAAGAGTCTTTTGGATTCTCTATCAAAAGTTCATTTGGCTTTGCCGGGTTTAAGATAATTTTCTTTCCACCAAACATAAAGACGTAAGTATTAGCCCGTCCAAAGTGAGTAACATCTAAGTCATATAGCCAAGATCTCCCTAAAAGTACATGTGCAACGTCTATAGGGAGAACATTACACCAAATGCGATTAGAATGGGTAGCTAAGTTGAGGGGAACAAGACATTTTTGGGTAATAGAGATACTAGTCTTATCTACCCATGCAACTTTATATGGTTGTGGATGAGGCTCCGGGCTTAGTTTCATTCTTATTAATGCACTAGCTGAGACAACATTCGTGTAGCTACCACTATCAATTATAAGTTTACAAGACTTATCTCCACTTTTAAAGTAAGTGTGAAAGATATTTGTTCGTTTCCAATCTGTATTGGTTTGGGGATAGTTAAGACACAATGAACTATTGTTAAATGTGGATTAATTAAAGCTTCATCAGCATCACTAGCATCTTCACATGGATCACACTCAACATCATTACCTTGATGATCATCTTGTAATTCTGGATTGTTGGAATCTACATGAAGATTCCTATGTGGACAATTATTTGCATAATGTTCTATCTTTCCACAAGTAAAGCATGTGATGTTTGATTTAGCATTTGAATATATAGATATGGGTTTTACTCTTTGATCATTTGGTACTTTCGGAACAGATGGCGGTAGTTGATTTGGCTTAAGAGGTGCACCTTGCACATTATTAAATTTGCATTGAGAAATTGGCCTTAAGTATTGTTCTATTTGGAGGGCTTGTTGAAATGCTTCTTCAAGTGTATACACCTCTCGAGTCAACATCTTTGATGAATGTCAGGTCTTAATCCAGCTCAAAACCTAGCTATAGTTGCTCTAGAATCTTCAATAATATCACAGCGAATTAATAACTCATCAAGGCGAGCATATAATCTGCAATACTCATAGATCCTTGCATAAGTGTTATGAGTTTATCTAAAAGCTGGTCTTGAAATGTTGAATAAATATATTTTTGCTTGAGCATCTCTTTCATTTCTTCCCAAGATCTTACAAATAATTGGCCTGATTATTGTTGTTGTCATTCTAGATTTACCCAGTAAGTTTTAGCATGACCAACAAGTTTCATACTAGCAAATCTAACCTGACGTTCCAGACATTGCCATCCAATCAAAATACAGATCCATTTCTACAAGCCAATCAGAAAAATTTTTAGGATCAAGATGCCCATCAAAGGTCGGATGGTCTACTCTAACCTTTCTGGCAATGTCTATATCTTGGTCATGTTCAATGTGCCTTGTGGCGGCGTAAAGTTGATCATAACCTTGATAAGGTTCTTCAAATCGTAAATGATTTTGGTTTTGCTTAAAATCTCCTAGTCGACCCAAAGGTGCATTAGCTTTACGAAGAGTTTGAAATGGAACATCTTCTGCCTCAAGATATTTAAATAAATCATTATGTGGAAAGATCTTATTTCTTTGTATTCTAAACGTAAGTGGAGAAGAATTTTTTTGCGGGTCATAAGGTGTATTTTGCTCACTATTTTTTGGTGGGGCATCTGGTGTCGGATTAGGTTCCTGAATTGTGTTGTTGTTATTTTTGTTTCTAGGACCTCAAATCTTCCTCTGAATTCTCTACAAGATTGTTGATAAAGAAAAGTTAAATCATCGAGCTGCTCTTGTAGATTAAGAATAACATTCTCACATCTATGACCGAGTATTTGATTTTGATATGGGTGGCCACTGCGAGTAGTCATAGCTATCCGAGTAGATGATGAAGTAACTAGCTACGAAATTGTAAATCTCTTGTCGATTACCTAAAAATTAGATTTATAATGATAAATATAATTTTTTTTTTAAATAATTTTATTGAGGCGAATGTGAATAATTTAAAAGTAAGAAAAAAAAAGAATTTTTTTTTTGTTTCTTTGTTTTTTTTTTTTGGTGGCTAAGGATAATATAAATTATAATTCTTCTAAATTTTAATCAAATTAACAAACCTTTAATATTTATTAAAATAAAAATTATTATGAATTAATATAGAAATGTATGACTATATATGAGAATAAATTTCTCAGATACTATTCTGATGTAAGATGGGGGTGATAACATGTAATATAATCACATCTCAAGAATAAAGCTCACATAACAAAAAGAGGAAGATAGTATTTTTTATATCACTTGCAATGCTATAATACATGTGAGGATGACTAATTTATAGCCATAAAATATATACCAAATAATCATAAAAACTCTTAACCAACCTCTCATGAAGAACTAAAGTGTCATTTCCTCTAAAAGACCAAAAAAACCATATACTTACTCTCTCATGAAGGACTAAAATGTTCTTTCACACAAATGATCAAATAAACCATAAATCAACTCTCTCATGAAGGACTAAAGTATCCTTTTAAATAAAAAACTCACATGACAATATATGGGCTAGGATGAAGACCCATTTATGGAACAAATACAAAGGCCCATAGACATAAAAATAGAAAAATAAAATATAGTACCATTAAACTAATTTATGATCTGGCATGTCGATGATGATTTCGTTGATGCCCTTCATCAGCCGTCCTCGGACTGAGGAGGAAGAAACCTTATCAGGGTCCGGTCGGGTCGACAAGACCCGCATTCTGATCCGCAGACGCATTTGCTAGCCGTGGGTCTCGCGATCAGTCTGCTGACACATATTGGGCTCCGCCATCGCTCTGCTGTGCCTATTTCCGGGGCGACGGGTGACTTCTGTCAGGTGGGTTCCGCCATTCTGCCAGCGAATGGGATGCTGTCGTGTCAGCTTGTGGGGCTCACAATTATATGCTGTGCCCGAGCTGTGGGTCCCGTGCAGTTTTAAAATGGATTATATATAGATAATTTAGATGACTGATTTTAATTTAATAAAATTAATTAAATTAAATAAACCTAAAATTTAATCATTCATAATTTTAAAACCATAAGTCCAAATATAATAAAATTATATATCATTTGAATTAGTAAAATTAGAGAATCATTATGGTACTATCAATTTTCCAATTGAATACGTATTTCACATAGTGATAGTTAGGACCCCTAATTAATGATTAAAATGCTCATAAACTTCAATCAATCATAACTTTGCACACACTAATCCGAACATAGCCAATATAGGTCTCATTTTAATCAGGAGATCCTCAGGAATGCTCTAGTAGTATTAATTTCTTTGTTTGGTGTAGAATTTGACTAATCACTTTTAAGACTCCTCCCTAATTACCCCTAATTAACTTTGAAATTCAATTAATCATAACTTGATCAATTGAATTCCAAATTAGGATTTTCAATATACCATTCTAATTAAGAGGATGTGTAGATCAGTAAACTACAAAACTATTTAGGTTTTGGTTGTTATATTCTTTAATTAGCCCTAACCACCCTAAATCTTGATTAGTGAGTATTAGCAAATCTAGTGATCCAATTTGAATGATTCAAGTTTCTGATAGTTTTTAGAGTATATTAAAACTTAGTAGTGTGGTTAGTTTTATGATTTTGTGATTAATTTCACTAATCACTTACTAATCACCCTTAACTCTAATTAGGGCATAGCTTAACCAAATGGTATTCAAATTGGATCTACTCCTAGTTAAAGACTCAATGTGTTATAAGGAATTTATAGCCACAGAGTTTGCTAAATTTGAACTTCAAATAGAAAAGTTAGGTTTTTTTGACTCCTTTTTGAAAACCTTAATTTTACCTATTTAAACATTAAATTTTATTTTGGCCTTATCTTGGCCATTTGATATCAAATTTCTGTAATTTTTGATTGTATAGAATCTTTAGCTAGTAAACAACAATAGTATAATTGAATTTTTAGTTTTTACATAGTAAAATTACTAATTTGCCTTTAATAACTAAAATCTTAATTTGAGCCCATTAAGCTTAATTCTTATCCAATTTAGGTGTACTTACGGTCTATCTTCATATTAGATTGTAAGTAACATTTTTCCATCAATAATTTTTAATTTGAAACCCTAATTCATAAATTTAAAATTTAGACCCTTAAGTAGGGGCAAAATGATCATTTTTCCCAAATTTAGGTTTAAATATCCTTAAGCCTTAAAATCATAATATAATCTTTAAAATTAGTGTTATAATTGATTTGTAATCAATTTAGGATGTTTATACTCATTAATTTTTCATTTAAGAAAAATCCTAAAATTCACTTAACATCTCCCAAGTCCTAAATTAATCTTCCTAAAGTTCCATAAGATAATCACATCAGTAAAACAAATAGATAATTAAGATTAACATCAATGTTTAAATCTTATTCTTATCCTAAATCCACTCCTTAGTAGTTCTTTTAAATCCTTGGGATCTTCTTCCTTAGGAATTAGTTTTAGAAATTATGTTAGTTTTTATTCATTGGGTAAATGGGTTACTCAATGGATGAAACATTAATTTTATAGCTTTCTAGAACTTCATCCTATATTTATGATTATTTTGTATTTTAACTTTAGTCTAAGTTTAGAGATCCATATTATTAAGTTTGACTTTGCTTAATAAGATAACCTTAATTTGTAGTTCGTGAGGGTTGATATTAACCTTACACCATTAGTCTTAGAACTTATTGGATTTAGAGGTTTAACCCTAATATTTAGAGTTTAACTTTTAATCTCCCAATCTCGAGTTGTATAAATCAAGATTGGCTTGAGATTTAATTAAAATCATCAATTAGGGTGTTTGGTTTATTATTCAAACTTATATAAGCATCATTGATTGAAAGGAAGAGAGGAAGAAGAGGGAATATTTAGAGAACCCCATTAAGGGTTATTCTTAGTAAACTCTTAATCTTTCTTTTGATTTCTTTTTAATGGATCATGAAAGAGTCTTCATCCTTATATGTATTTTTTTATCTTAGTTGTAATGGAAGGCTAAACCCCCTTGGGGAGGGTTGGGTTGAGTCCATTATGAAATGTAAGGGACTTAATGAATATTGGAGAACTTCCTCAAGCAATTAATTAAAAATCTACGTTTGAATGACTTAATGAAATCACTCAAAAAAATCATGCTGTGGACTAAATGAAAAAATTATGTTAAGAAAATAAAATTATAACTATGAACATAAAAAATAAAAGTCTTGTGCTCCATAGCTCATAACTTAGTTTGAGAGCTGGATATGTGTGCTTTAGTTCTTAGAACTATGCGAGAAGTTCTTGAGCCTAATTGCACCATGCTCTAAGATCAATCAAGATGTCAAAGCGTGTGAGCTAAGACCCACTAATTGAGCTCTGTTGCTCAACATATGTGAAAGGAAGAAGAGGATTCGTTCATAGCTCATGGATAAAGTGACATAGTCCAAGGAGCCCAATAAAATCACTTCCTTATCTGAACTGCACGTGATGCGCGAGATGCTCGTTAGGGAATTAATACTAGTGAGATCACCTAATTAAAATTAATATCTTGAACACCTAGACATAGGAAAACCAAGATGCTCAAATTATGATCTCATGAGAATCTTTGTGCTGAAATAGAACCCTAGTGTGTTCATTTCAGGCATAAGATTTGAACTTGTAGGAATTAGATGACAACTCTAAAGAATACAAAGTGCACTTGATTATTTGGCATAACTATGAAAGAATAAAAGATGCTTGAGAAGTAATTCAGCATGAGTCCCTCTCGATTCACATGGAGGAAACCCAACTCTCTTCTCTAAATCAAATAGTTTATAAAGTCTAAATTTTGCTTTGTTAACAAAACCACATCAAAAACTGAAATCATACCATTTAAACATTATTGAATATAGATACACTTTAGTAACGAAACACATCGTTCCCTGAGGATGATAAATCTCGGAACTTACCTTCCAAATTATTACTTCAGGCCATGTACACTTGCGTGCAAGTGCAGACGTGTAATTACAGTCTGTCATGCGCATCACAGCCTTTTCTGACTAACTTTTCTTCTTTCATTGCATTGATCAACGATGCTTAGGTACTAAATCTTCCTATGAAGGATTGAGCCTGATTTTTTTCTCTTGGCAATTTATGGAAGCACCATATTTGCTTAGCCAATTCATGCCTGGAATTATATCAAAATTTATGATTGGTAATATGATTAATTTAGCTTCATATTTTTTATCACGAATCAGAATATCAGTGCTGCAGAATTGTTGGGATTGCATACAAGCTTAGGAAGGTAACCCATTGCTTAATGAGTTTGCTAATCGATATGTTGGTAGATTAAGAGTTTTAACCCAACTTTCTGATACGAAGGATTGACTTGCTCCATTATCGAAAAGAATATTGCAATATTCATCATTTATCATTAAGATGCCTATGATTATAGCAGTTATGAAAAAAATTACTATTCAAACATTCAAAAATATTAAAACAGTAAAGACTGAATAAAATTAACTTAAGACATACATGAAATAACATCATTGTCTTCAGGTGTAGCGGCGGGAGTTAGCATATAAACTCTCATAGGAGATGATTGCTGTTTTCCCTGGGGCCACTGACCTTAGCAATTAAAAGCTGGCTTTAACATAGAAACAGATGCATTCTTGTTGGCCACAGGCACGGGAGCTGGCATCACTACTAAGGCTAGAGCCCGACTATTTAATGACTACAGATGGAACACTTTATTACAATGAGAGTGATCAATGAGAACTCCATTGATAGTGGTTTAAGATTCACACTAAAAGTAGTGGCTGCCATCTCGGCCGCACGTGAAACATGCACTGTTGAAATGACAGATTTACCATACGAGTGATGACACTTGCATTTGGAAGCATCAGATCAAGGTTGACTGCTTTAAGATTGAAGACTTTAGCCATCCTGCGATGATCAAAGTGCCCTTCCTTGGCTGCACAAACACAGCCTTACGCTTTCGGTCCATCTGACCTTGGAATCCTTCCTGGAGATGAGCCAGCACGATTAATTCTACAAAATTATTAATTTGGCGGGACACTAAATGAGCCTTATAGAGTCCCTTGGACCTTTCAAAAATTGGTGTCACATGGCTTCTTTGGTTCTAACCAAGTTTGAAACAAAACATGATAGTCTTCAAAACTCTTGTTCGTAGTCAAACATGGATATGTTTTCCTTAGTAAGATGGAGAAGTTCATCCTCCATAATTGCTTGAGCTGATGTGGGGATAAATGCTTCATAGAAGGCTTCTAAGAACATATCCCATGGGGTATCTTCAAACTCATAATCAGTGAACTTATTATTTCACTCATTCTCCCACCAGCACACTTCTTCTTCTTGAAATAGGTGGGTGACCAAGCGAATAGCTTTCGAATTTGGGTATTTAATGCTGGTCAAATTCTTCTCAATCGTCTTTATCTAGGTAATGCTATCCATGGGGTTTAGAGCCTCGTTAAAGGTATGCGTCCTTAGACGCAGAAAATAGGTGAGTGACCAAGCGAATAGCTTCCGAATCTGGACATTTAATACTGGCCAAATTCTTCTCAGTTGTTTTTAACTAGGCAACACTATCCATGGGGTTTAGAGCCTCGTTAAGGGTTGGCATCCTTAGATGCAGAAAACTATGATGAAGTTTGTCTCCTGATAAGTGGGAGGAAGATGGAACTCCTAATTGTAGAAGAGATTGTTGGCGCATGCTTAATATAAGGGAACAAGTTTCTTGTGCCTGTTGTGTATTACTCTCGATCAGAGCTTTCATCAAACTAGCCATAGGATTCATTTTATCGGGTCTGTCCGAAGATGAGACCACATTTTTAATCGAAGTAGGAGAAGTAGGAGATTCGATATTTGTGACTGTGAATACAAGTATGAATTCAACGAATATAATAAAATTTCATTACCATTTTATTCGTTACTTTCTCAAAAGAGAAGTTAGATAGATAATAAAAAGTGGATAAACTACTATTAAAGAAAATACATGATATGAACTCAAAGATCTTTAATTACAATATTCTACCCAAAAGGCAGTACAAAAATTATCATATGTGACTACTCGATGCTTCCTAGCTAGCCTTCTGTAAGCCCAAAACCACCTTTGATTGGTTGATCCCATAAGTAGAACGTTCAGGATCTGAAGATGATATTCATCCGGACAGGCTGTCTCTTGGAAGGTTGTGGTTGTATGATCCAACCACTCTCTAGCAAGGACTGGGAGACTAGTAGCTCTAAAGAGTGAATGGATAAGGATCTTGTATAACACTGCCACACTACGAGGTGATACTCCTTCGGTGTCTCTACCATATATCCTGCCGTCTTGAAAGTCATCCGCTCAATAATCTTCAAACCTCCTAAGATAGAATGAGAATGCAGATTGTGTATACTCTATACCTAAAAAGTAACTTAGTTTTATATGCACTTGTAACAACTTTAGGTTGTTACCCTATTATTCTCAGTTTAGTCAGACATTAATTTTCATCCCATTATATTTAGAATACCAATTTAAGCTTATTCTAAAATTTTGAAGTCATTTGAACTTCTCTAAGTCTAGTTAATATTTTTGATCAGTCTACATGCCCTAAATAAGACCTAAAATATTTTAATCTCAGAATCAAAATCTAATTGCATTTTTGAATTCCTCACCCCCAAATTAGCTAAGGGTGAAAGTTTGGTAAAATTTGGATATCTTTAGACCATAATTCAATTTAAATTAAAATGGTCTAATTGCATTCTAGGGTTTCTAACTTTTCATATTTGCAAATATACCTTTTACCCGATTAAACGGTCGGGATCCGCTGTGCGGACCGCAGGCGATCCGCTGCGGATCCCGGGCCGCACGACAGCGGAGTCCCACAGATCTCACCGTTGTGCCTTTTTAACCATCAGCTAGGATTTAATCCTGCGGGATTGCGGATCCATCGTTGGATCCTTGTGGATCGTACGTCCCTGATTAGATCGGATCCGATCATTAAGATTCAGGCCCTCAGGATCGTTCCCCGGTCCTGATCGATCAATTAGACTGCCCACGGTGCACCCGCTCTATGGATCTTCATCTTCACTACGCCTGCTCCCGACCGAAGAAATCCTATGGATTCTTGACAGCATGGCTTGTCCCCTACTACCCATTCCACCTCAGCATGCCGATGACCCAGCCGAGCACAAATTGAAAATTCGAGAGCTCGGCCATGGCCTGATCTCTCGAGCCTCTCCAGCCCAAACTTAAGGCTCTGGAAGCTTCCCAATCTCCCTCTGAGGCTATAAAGGTTTGCCTTAGGTAAGGCTTGATGATCAATTGGAGTCTTCCCCTTAATCGCCATTACCGGTTTGCTTAAGCTCCTTCCAAGCATTCTAGAATCTTACAAAATGCTGATAGCAGGCTCTCCTGGTGCTTATGATCCTTTGCGCAATCCGAAAGCTTGGCTAGCATCCCCGATCACCCTCTGCATCGTCTGCGAGCCTCCCGTCAAATTAGGTACTCCAGTTTGCTCAGTCTGAGCTAATTAGGCTCAGACTCCCCTCATTTTTATTCGTTTAGATGCGTATTGTTGAATTGAACTCAATGTGATCGTGTTTGTGCCCTGAGATAACCCCGATCAATCCAATCGATCTTTCAGGCTGAAACTGTAAAGTGGCCTGGGACCGAGTAGGGTCCCAGCGTTCTAGCACTCCTCATACCCTCAGCCCAAAGGGCTTCGATCCGGCTCACCTCCCTGAAGGTGTAGATATCAAGCCCCAGGTCTGGCATGGTCTCTGATGGGGATGAAGCGACTGTGCGGGTCAGGCCGACCCATGACCTGCGCGGTGTGACAGTCCTGGGTCTCTAGGGCCCCGGCCAACCCATGCATTTTAAAATCAGGCCGATCCCATTTTAATTAAATCCGATTAATTGGATTTATTTTCCTTAAGGAAAATAATTTAATTAATCAAATCATAGGGAAATTTAATTAGAAAAATGCAGATTAAATTAATGTGATTAATTTTAATCCACTGTTCCAAACCCTATGTTATTATATACCAAATTGATCGGAAAATCTTCAGTAATCAAAATATAAAATAATATTGCACTTTTAATAGTTGGATTTCTGAATTAGCCTAATTATTGTAGAACTTAATTAGGGTGGATTAGCATATATACTTAGCCAAATTGCATGATTTAGGTGTCATTGTGTTCCTTATGCATTGTAGAATGTATGGGCTAGGTAGTTTAATTTTTTGATTTATGTATTCTTAATTATGCCCTAATCTTATAATTACATAATTAGTAAAAAATAAGGTTTCCAGTCATTGGAGCTTAGTAAACCTAGTCTCTGACTGCTCACATGATTATATGGAGTATATTTTCCAAGTAATATGAATGTCTAATGGTTAGATTTGTAATTAGGTGCTAATCTTTTTGTGTGAAATGAGGTTTGATTAGCACTAATTACCTTCTGTTTCTCTTAATTTTTCTATTAGTATGCCTTAAAATAATAGTGTGGTTATAATTATCTCAATTCATGTTAACCAACAATTGATTTATTTAGCAACTTTGAATTAAGTAGTTGAAATTCTTAAATAACCTTAAAAAATCTTAAGAAATTGATCAAGTTATTAATAATTGATCTAAATCTGAGATTACCACCTATAATACATAACTAATGTACTGATTTGACATTGGATCTATAAATAATCTATTGACATTAATTTGGTGAAGGTAGGGCTTAAACCCTATCTTATTTAATTATGATCTGAACTTTTAACTATTTAATCAAATAACTTGATTGTAGATAATGTAATTGACATTATTATTCCAATAATACATCTGATTTAGTATTGATCTTAAATCTTTGAATTAGAAGTGTTAAGGCTAATGATAAATCTATGTGATTGAATAATCTGAATCTAAGCTTTAGATCTTTGATTTCCTCTTATATAAGAATATCAGCATAAGATGGATAATAAAATTGTATTGATTTAACAAGTGTAGAACTCACCCAGTTAAAATAAAGATTGATAGTTTTGGATAAATCCTTGGTGGTTAAATAGAATTGATTGAACATAGATTATTAGTTGAGTATAGTAGTGTATATCCATAGTGTTGGATCACTCCAGCGGTATTCAGGAATTATTGAGATACTCGAAGTAAGATTTATCTTTGTGCTATCCTATGGGCTTATAATCTCGCTTTGAGTAAATCAATCAATCTTAAGTGTGTTATAATTAGGGACTTAAGTCTTTAGTTTGATATATAAACTGTGATCGGGTTATGCCTCTTATCTTAGTGCGCTTCGATAAGTGCAGTTTTAAACAAACTAAGTAATTTATGTTATTCTCTTTAGAACACTTGGTATGCTTGTAATTAGAGTATTTAGCAGCTTAATTTGAGATATAAACTATGACTAAGATCTGCCTCCTATCTTAGTGTGCTTCGATAAGTACAGTTTTAAACAAACTTAGTGTTAAATCCACTTTTCTTGGAAACATACCTAACATGTATATACAATCCTTCCAACTGATGATTTTTAGTAAAATCCTAAGTGAATCTAATTATTAAAACTAGAATCTAGGAGTTAGAATCCTTTTTAGCAGGATTCTACACAATTGAGACATTTGAGTCATAATCTGATTTCAAACAATTCTAGATTTCTGGATTTAGGTCATCTAGTATAAAGTCATGAGCATGAGCATGAGTATGGTGTATGAGTATCAGTGATGATTTATGAGTTAAGAAATGTTGCATACCTCAATAGGGGAAATTCAAGATGTTGAGACATCGTGGTAAAATTTCCCAATAAGATGTATGTAGACATTGAACCGTATGGCTCATAGTAGTTCAATGATAATTTAGTTGCACATCAGTGGCATGTAGCATTGTGGCATATTCAGATGCATGAATTCAGTGACATATAGTATAGTTTGGGTATTTTTACATCAATTTCAGACCATTCGTTGTTTTTTATCATTTCAACATTTAGATTACAGTTCAGTTTTACTTTTCTTAGTTTTGCATAATTTCAGTTATTCAGATGCCTTTACAGTTTTTCTATGATTTTATTTAATTTACTATTTCATTGCACCTATTTTAGAACTGCTTAGTTTAGTTTCAATGTGTTAGACTTCTTGTCTAACATGAGGTACTTTTAGGATCCGACAAATTATTAGATCCTGAGCAATTAATTGAACCAGGATAGCAGAACTTGCAGGGGATCTAGGAGGAGTATGTGGAGCCGTAGTAGACCCTCCTTCAACCGTGTCACTTTTTTGCCATTATTTTTGTTCATTAGTTAGAATTTACTTCTGTATTATTCAGTAAAAAGTTTGTAATAATTTTGAATGCATTTTACTTTTCTTTTCTGAGATGAATGCTTACTACTATTCTGTGATGAATGTATTATGGATATTTTGCTTTAGCTTCTGCACTCTGTTATTCTACTGCTGTACTTAGTATTGTGATGTGATCAATATACTGGAAATGTTGATATTTGAGAACATATATTGGATTCCTTACTTGCCTTTATAATCCAATTTATGTATTAGTCTAATACTTAGGATAAGTATCTTACTCTTATCTTAAGTATTGACTCTCAACTCTTCTCTTGGGTTAAGTTAGCAGCTTTCTGTGTGGCATATTCTTAGCCTATCCGGGAAGATGGGTTATGCAAATCCCGAGTGACGCACCGCTCCGATGCCAAATTTAGTTTGTTTTGCACATGGTGACGGGGTGGGGTGTTACAGTTGGTATCAAAGAAGTATCATATATGTCAGATAAGGAGTTTGTTCCTATCTACTCTATGATCAATTCTCTATATCAGGTCAATATCACAAGTTACTAAGTGTAGGAAGAGCAACATCTACAAGTTCATCAAGTTATCTCAGAAATGATAATTTGAGTATGTTTGGAATACAGACATCCTTGGAACTGAACGCACATAATACCATCATTGAAATAGCAAACTGTTAAACATAAATTGGACATCCTAGGATTTGAATGAACTTTAAAGATAATAATAATAATATGAATTAAATACTTATAAGTTGGGTTACTTTTAGGAATGGAGTACATGCAGTCAGCATTCTAGTTCTACCTTAAGAGGTTTGTAGACTGCTGGATAGATGACATTCGAGATGTATAGATCTATGGTAGGATTGTCGACGGGGTGTCATCTCGTGGAGTTGAAGTGCTGGTCAAGATTCCTGTCCATCCATTTTTTGGAGGTACCAGCCTTTCAGCACTCGCAGAGAGTGTTTGGACCGTGTTACTACATCACTTTGAGAGACAGCATGTCCTGAGGAGTATCGCCTTGAGATTGTGGAGATCCTACTAAGGGGATCAGCGAGTCGTTGTTGGTTTTGGGTTTATAGGAGATTAACTCGGAGGAGCCACATAGTCACTTATGATGACTTCTGTGCTGCCTTTTAGGTAGAATATTGTAACTAGGATTGTGGAGATTTTATTATGCCATTTATTTTATCTCAGTTATTTTTTTTTGTGAATCCATGTATCTTGTCTTTTGAGAAAGTAATTAGTTAAATGATAATGAAATTTTATTATTTGCTGAGTTCGTACTTGCACTTATATCCATGAATCCTGGATCTCTTTCTGCTCCCACATCGATTAAGAACACGATCTTGCCCTCGGGCATACTCGATGAAATGAATCCTATGGTGAATCTGATGAATGCGCTGATTGACAGTAATATGCAATAGGAACAGGAGACTCGTGCCCTTATAGTAAGTGTTCGCTAGCAATCTCTTCCTCAAGTAGGAGCTCCATCTTCCTCTCACTTCTCAGGAGACGGGATTCTTCATAGTTTCCTGCGATTAAGGACACCTACCTTTAGCGGGGCTCTCAACCCTAATGGACATTGTTACTTAGTTGAAAATGGCTAAGAAATTTTGGCTAGCATTAAATGTCCAAACTCGGAAGCTAATCGCTTAGTCACTCACCTGTTTTAAGAGGAAGCAGAGTATTTGTGGAAAAATGAACGGAACAATAAGTTTGTCAATTATGAGCTAGAAGATATCCCATGGGATATGTTCCTAGAAGCATTTTGTGAAGCATTCATCCCCGCATTAGCTCAATCCATTCTAGAAGATGAGCTTCTCCACCTTACACAAGGGAATAGGGCTGTGTTCAACTACGAACAAGAGTTTTGAAGGCTAGCACGATTTGTTCCAGACTTGATGAGAATGGAAGAAGCCAGATGCCATCGCTTCCTAAAGGGTTTGAGGGACTCCATAAAAGCTCATTTGGTGTCCCGTCAAATCAAGAATTTTGCAGAATTGATCGAGGTGGCTCGTCTCAAAGAAGGATTTCAAGGACAAATGGATCGTAAACGTAAGGCTGCATTTCTGCAGTCAAGAAAAGAATATTTTGGTCATCGCAAGGTGGCTAAAGTCTTCAATCTTGAAGTAAGACAGTCCTAGTCTGAAACTCTTAAGTGCAATAGTGCTCATCCATATGGTAAATGCTATCACTTTGGCAATGAATGTTTTACATGTGGCCAAGATGGTCACCGCTACTACCAGTGTGACTCTAAAACAACTATTGATGGAGTTCTCTTCGATCACTCTCGTCTTAATAAAGTGTTCCGTTCACAACTATTGAATAGTTGGGCTCCAATCTTAGCAGTAATACCAAACCCAGTGCCTGCAGCCAACAAGAACACATCTGCTTTTGTGCCAAAGCCAGCCTATAATCACCAAGGTTAGCGGCCTCAGGGCAAGGAACCATCAGCTTTTGCGAGAGCTTACATGCTAACTCATGCCTCAGCTCCTGAAGATAATGATGTCGTTTCAGGTATGTCTTAAATTTTAATCAATTCTTGCTATTTTAGTATTCAACTTTATATTTCAGTATTTTCAAATGGTTGAATATCAGTTTTCATTATAACTACTATAATTATAGGCACCTTAACGATAAACAACAAATCTTGTAGTATTTATTTCGATACGGGAACAAATCATTCCTTCGTATTGGAAAGCTGGGTTAAAACTCTTAATCTGCCGACCTATCGATTAGTAAATTCATTGAGTATCGGGTTACATTCCGGAGCCTGCATGCAATCCCAGCAATTCTATAACATTGATATTCCTATTGGAGAACAAAAATATGGGGCCAAATTAATTTTGTTGCCAATTGCAAATTTCGATATAATTTTGGGTGTGGACTGGCTAAGCAAACATGGTGCGTCCATAAATTACCAAAAGAAGAAAATCACTTTTGGCAGTCAGTCCCAATCCTTTATAAGAAGATTCAGTACTCAAGCATCGTTGATTAATGCACTGAAAGCAGAAAGATTAGTTAAGAAAGGCTGTGATGCGTATCTCGTAACAATGCTAGGAAATAAGAAAGAAGTTGTTCCTATTTCGGAGAATCGAATAGTTCGTAAATTTCCCAACTTCTTTCCTGAAGACCTACCTGGTCTTCCTCTAGTTAGAGAAATAGAGTTTGTAATTAAACTTACTATTTTAGTTTTCAGATTTTTATTTCAGTATTTTCAAATGGTTGAATATCAGTTCTCATTATAATTGCTATAATCATAGGCACCTTAACAAAAACAATAAGTCTTGCAATATTCTTTTCGATACAGGAGCAAGTCTTTCCTTCGTATTGGAAAGCTTGGTTAAAATTCTTAATCTGTCGACCTATCGATTGGTAAATTCATTGAGCATCGGGTTACCTTTCGGAGCCTGCATGCAATCCCAACAATTCTATAACATTGATATTCCTATTAGAGAACAAAAATATGGGACCAAATTAATCTTGTTGCTAATTGCAAATTTCGATATAATTTTAGGTTTGGACTGGCTAAGCAAACATGGTACATCCATAAATTGCCAAAAGAAGAAAATCACTTTTGGCAGTCAGTCCCAATCATTTATAGGAAGATTCAGTACTCAAGCATTATTGATTAATGCAATGAAAGCAGAAAGATTTGTCAAGAAAGGCTGCGATGCGTATCTCGTAACAATGCTAGGAGATAAGAAAGAAGTTGTTCCTATTTTGGAGAATCAAATAGTTCATGAATTTTCCAACATCTTTCTTGAAGACTTACATGGTCTTCCTCTAGTTAGAGGAATAGAGTTTACAATTGAAGGTTCCATATTGTATGGCGCCTAAGGAGCTTCAAGAATTGAATAAACAACTTCAAGAGTTACTTAAGAAAGGTCTTATTTGACCAAGTTCATCTCCTTGTGGAGTACCAGTTCTGTTCGTGAAAAAGAAAGATGGATCGATGCGAATGCGCATCGATTCTAGGGAGCTGAATAAAGTAACCATCAAGAATAAGTATCCCTTGCAGCGTATCGATGATCTGTTTGATCAACTATCTAGAGCTAAAGTTTTCTAAAAAATTGACTTGCGATCAGGTTATCACCAGCTGCGAGTTAAAGATTTAGATGTCAAGAAAACCGCGTTTAAAACCCACTATGGACATTATGAATTTCTGGTAATGTCTTTCGGCTTAACAAATGCACCGTCCATCTTTATAGATCTAATGCAGCGTGAGTTAAAAGCATATTTAGATAAATTCATCATCGTCTTCATTGACGACATCTTAATTTATTCAAGAAGCGAAGCGGATCACGAGAACCATTTGCAATTAGTATTAGTAGAGCTTCGAAGTCATGAACTATACGCTAAGTATTCCAAATATGAATTATGGCTTGACTCAGTCGCTTTCTTGGGTCATGTCGTCGACACACATGGAATCAAGGTTGATCATAATAAAGTAAGCGCATTTTAGGATTGGTCACCACCAAAGTCCGTGACTGATATAAAAAGTTTTTTGGGTTTAGCTGGTTACTATAGAAAAATTGTTTAAGGATTCTCGCAAATTGCATCTCCTCTCACAAAGTTGACTTTACCTTTCGTCTGGAGTTCAAAATATGAGAATGTATTACAAGTGTTAAGAGATGCTCTTTCTTCTGCCCCAATTCTAACCTTACCTAAAGAAGGTCTCAACTGCCAAGTCTATACCGATTCATCCGGGATAGGCTTGAGATGTGTACTAATGCAAGAAGGAAAAGTGATTGCATATGCATCTCATCAGTTAAAGCTGCACGAGAAGAATTATCCTGTCCATGATCAAGAATTAGCTGCTATAGTTTTTGCCTTTAAAATTTGGCTTCATTATTTGTATGGTGTTCAATGTTCTATATTCATCGATCATCAGAGCTTAAAAAACATCTTCACCCAGCGTGAGCTCAACTGCCATAAGCGAAGATGGCGAGAATTAATAAGTAATTATGATTTAAATATTTAATACCATCTCGGAAAAGCAAATGTTGTGGTTGATGCACTCAGTCGTCATGCTACACTTTCATCTATGATAGCGTCAAGTTTTATAGAAGAAGAATTTAAAAAGCTTGACATCAAGCTAGTGCTTGGTGCCTTGTTAAGCATGCTAATACCCATGAGTACTGTTGAATCAACATTTCATCATGATGTATCCATCTCCCAAATGAAGGATGAAGACTACTTGAAGTTCAAAATGGAAATTGAAAGTGATCATCATTTTGACCTCCAGCTGTGAGGTAATATAGTCTATCAAGGAAATTACTTATGAATTCCTAAATCCATGCAGCAAGAAATTTTAGTATAAGGCCATGATTCAGGTTATCAAGTGCATCATGGTAGCACTAAGATGTACCAAGATTTGAAGAAATCATTATAGTGGCCTAGAATGAAGAAAAATGTGGCCGAATTCGTAGCAAAGTGTCATGCATGCAGTTTAGTTAAAGCAGAACATCAGAAGCCTAGAGGACTTCTTTATCCTCTGGCAATTCCTGATTGGAAGTGGTTTGATATTTCTATGGATTTTGTTATGGGTTTGCCAAAAGCTAAATCCGGTGTCGATTCAATCTGGGTCATTGTCGATCGACTAACCAAATCAGCATATTTATTCCTATGCGTCAAACTGATTCTGTAGAGAAATTAGCGAAGCTGTATATCAAATAAATCGTCAAACTCTAAGGAATTCCAAGGTCTTATATATCTGATTGAGATAGATGTTTCACTTCTAAATTCTGGCAAGTAATGCATCAAGACTTGGGGACCACCCTAGCCATGAGCACCGCTTTTCACCCACAGATGGATGGTCAAATTAAAAGTGTAAACCAAACTCTAGAAGATCTTCTTCATCTATGTATTCTGGATTTTGGAGGCTTCTAGGAAGATTATATCCCTTTGGTAGAGTTTGCATGTAATAACAGTTTTCAGGCAAGTATCAGCATGGATCCATATGAAGCCTTATACAGCAGAAACTACAGTACTCCCTTAGTATGGTTTGAAACTGACAATGTTCAGTTATATGGCTCAGAATTAATTGAATAAACTAATCATAAAATTCAGCTAATCCAGCAAAGAATTAAAGTAGCTCAAGATCTCCAGAGTAAGTATCATGATGCTCATCATCGTACTCTAGAATTTGATGTTGGAAATTTTGCGTACCTTAAAGTTAGTCAGATGAAAGGTGTGTATCGTTTTGGTGTAGCTGGGAAGCTAAGTCCCTGCTACATCGGACCCTTTGAAATTCTAGAGAAAATATGTTCTGCAGCTTCTAGATTGAAGCTTACAAAAGATTTCTCTGCAGTCTATAGTGTGTTCCACATCTCCTCTCAACGGAGATGTCTTTGTAATCCATCCCATATAATTCAACTTCCAGCAGTATCTCTTTAGCCTGATCTTTCTTATGTAGAAGAGCCAATTAAGATCTTAGCTCAGGATCAAAAGTAGTTGAGAAATTGCTCAATTCCAATGGTAAAGGTTCTATAGAAGAATTTACATGGGAAGCTGATATTCAAAGAAAGTATCCAAGTCTCTTTGAAGATCCAGGTACCCGTTAAGTTTTGAACTTGTAATTTTTTCTTAAAATTTATACATTTTTGTTTTCTCTCATGAGATGACGTCGAGGATAATATCATTCTTAAATGGGAGAGTTTGTAACAACTCTAGATTGTTACCTTATTAATTCTTAGTTAAGTCAGACATTAATTTTGATCCCATTATATTTAGAATACCAAGTTAAGCTTATTCTGAAATTTTGAAGTCAATTGGACTTCTTTAAGTCCAATTAATATTTTTGATCTATCTAGATGATGCCCTAAATAAGACCTAAAATATTTTGATCTCAGAATCAAAATCTGATTGTATTTTTGAATTTCTCACCCTCAAATTAGATAGGGGCAAGAGTTTGGTAAAATTTGGAGATCATTTGGATTATAATTCAATTTATATTAAAATAGTCTAATTACATACTAGGGTTTCCAACTTTTCAGATTTGCAAATATAGCTTATACCCGGTTAAACGGCTGGGATCTGCTGTGCGGACCGCGGGCGATCCGCTGCGGAGCCCGGGTCGCGCGATAGCGGAGTCCCGCAGATCTCACCATTGCGCCTTTTTAACCATCGGCTAGGATTTAATCTAATGGGATTGCGGATCCATCGTTGGATCCATCCTGTGGATCCTACGGTCCTGATCAGATCAGATCCGACCATTAGGATCCAGGCCATTAGGATCGTTCTGTGGTACTGATTGATCAATCGAAGTGCCCACAGTGCACCTGCACTGTGGATCTTCATCTTTGCCATGCCCGTGCCTGACCGAAGAAATCCTATGGATTCTTGATAGCCTGGCTTGTGCCCCACTACCCGTTCCACCTTAGCATACCGTTGGGGATCTTCCCTCAATGCCATATCGGTCCTGATCAGGCCTAATGACATGGCTGAGCTCAAAATGAAAATTCAAAAGCTTGGCTATGGCCTGATCTCTCAAGCCTCCCCAGCCCGAACTTAAGGCTCTGGAAGCTTCCCAATCTCCCTCTGAGGCTATAAATACCCTCAGGTTTGCCTTAGGTAAGGCTTGATGATCAATTGGAGTCTTCCCCTTAATTGACATTGCCGGTCTGCTTAAGCTCCTTCTAGGCATTCCAGAACCTTGCAAACTGCTGAGAGTAGGCTCTCATGGTGTTCAGGATCCTTTGCGCAATCTGGAAGCTTAGCTAGCATCCCCGATCACTTTCTACATCGTCTGTGAGCCTTTCGTCAAATTAGGTACTCCAGTTTGCTTAGTCTGAGCTAATTAGACTTAGTTTGCCCTCCTTTTGATTTGTTTAGCTGCGTATTGTCAAATCAAACTCAATGTGATCATGTCTGTACCCTGAGCTAATCCCGATTGATCAAATCGATCAATCAGGTTGAAACCCTAAAGTGGCCTGGGACCGAGTAGGGTCCCAGCGTTCCAGCACTCCTCAGACCAAACTGTTGGGATGAAGGGGAGGGGATGAAATGATTGTGCGGGTCAGGCTGACCCATTACCGCGCGGTGCGATAGTCTCGGGTCTCTCGGGCTATGGCTGACCCGCGCCTTTTGAAATCAGGCTGAACCCATTTTTATTAAATTCGATTAATTAGATTTATTTTCCTTAAGGATAATAATTTAATTAATCAAATCATAGGGAAATTTAATTGGAAAAATGCAGATTAAATTAATGTGATAACTTTTAATCCACTAGTCCAAATCCTATGTTATTATATACCAAATTGATCAGAAAATCTTCAGGAATCAAAATATAAAATAATATTGCACTTTTAATAGTTGGATTTTTTGGATTAGCCTAATTATTACAGAACTTAATTAGAGTGGATTAGCATGTATACTTAGCCAAATTACATGATTTAGGTGCCATGGTATTCCTTATGCATTGTAGAATGTATGGGCTAGGTGGTTTAATTTTCTGATTTATGTAATCTTAATTATGCCATAATCTTATAATTATATGATTAGTGAAAATTAGAGTTTCTAATCATTGGAGTTTAGTAAACGTAGTCTCTGATCTCTCACATGATTATATGGAGTATATTTGCCAAGTTATATGAATTTCTAATGGTTAGATTTGTGATTAGGTGCTAATCCTTTTGTGTGAATTGAGGTTTGATTAGCACTAATTACCTTTTGTTTCTCTAATTTTTTTTATTAGTATGCCTTAAAATAGTAGTGTGGTTATAATTATCTCATTTCATGTTAACCAACAATTAATCTATTTAACAACCTTGAATTTAGTAGTTGAAATTTTTAAATAACCTTAAGAAATCTTAAGAAATTGATCAAGTTATTAATACTTGATCTAAATCTGAAATTTCCACCTATAATACATCAATAATATACTAATTTGACATTGGATTTATAAAGAATCAATTAACCTTAATTTGGTGAAGGTAGGGGCTAAACCCTAGCCTATTTAATTAAGATTTAAACTATTAACTACTTAATCAAATGACTTGATTATAAGATAATGTAGTTGACATTATTCCAATAATGGACCTGATTTAGTATTGATCTTAAATCTTTGAAATAGAAGTGTTAAGGCTAATGATAAATCGATATGATTGAATAATTTGAATCTAAGCTTTAGACCTTTGATTTCCTCTTATATAAGAATTTCAACATAAGATGGATAATAAAATTGTATTGATTTAACAAGTGATCTTACACTAATAATATCTTTTGATTTCATCCCATGATTGTAGAATAAGATGTGATGAGATGGATCTAATAACAAGATCTGATCATGTTTATCTAAGATAAAAAGTAAACCATGAACTTTTAACTTAACTGATAGAAGAGTGAGATCATAAGGATCTTACTTTAGGAGTGCTTTAAAATGCTTAAAATTCTTAAGGAATGTTACATCTTGAGGTAGGAAAGACTTTTTATGATATATTGAGGTAGGAACCTAGATGATCCTCTCTAGCCTTAGAAGCTGATTTTAAACCTTGTGGTAGAATACACCTAAAATTATTAGATTGAGATTCTTCAATATGGTAGTAACCTATATTGAGTGACCTCTTGGTCACATCTTTGGAGCATTGTGTAGGACTTACCCAGTTAGAATAAGGATTGATAGTATTGGATAAATCCTTGATGGTTAAATAAAATTGATTGAACCCCTATTATTAGTTGAGTATAGTAATGTATATCCATAGTATTGGATCACTCTAGCAGTATGCAAGAATTGATGAGTGACTCTAAGTAAGATTTATTTTTTGCTATCCTATGGGCCTAGGCGGATACAATCTCGCTTAGAGTAAATCAATCAATCTTAAAAGTGTTCTAATTGGGGACTTAAAATCCTTAGTTTGAAATATAAACTATGAAAGGGTTTTGTCTCTTATATTAGTGCGCTTCAATAAGTGCAGTTTTAAATAAACTAAGTAATTTAAGTTACCCTCTTTGGAACACTAGGTATGCTTATTATTAGAGTATTTACTAGCTTAATTTGAGATATAAATTGCGACCGGGTTTTGCCTCCTATATTAGTGCGCTTCGATAAGTGCAATTTTAAACAAACTAAGTGTTAAATTCATTTTTCTTAGAAACATTCTCAACATGTATATACAATCCTTCCCACTGATGATTTTCAGTAAAATCCTAAGTGAATCTAATTATTAAAATTGAAATCTAGGAGTCAGAATCCTTTTTAGCAGAATTTTGCACAATGGAGACATTTGAGTCATAATATGATTTCAAGAAAGTCTAGATTTCTATATTTAAGTCATGTAGTATAATGGCATGAGTATGAGCATGCTGTATGAGTAACTGTGATTATTTATAAGTTATGGATTATTACATACCTCAACAAGGGAAATTCAGGATGTTGAGACATCGCGACAAAATTTCCCAACAGGTTGTATGTGTACATTGGACCGTACGGCTCATAGCAGTTTAGTGATAGTCAGTTGCAGATCGGTGGCATACAGTATTATGGCATATTCAGATGCATAATATCAGTGATATATAATATAGTTTAAGTATTATTATATCAATTTTAGACCGTTCATTATTTTTTATTATTTTAGCATTTAGATTACATTTTAGTTTTACTTTACTCAATTTTGCATAATTTCAGTTATTCAGATGCCTTTACAGTTTTTCTATAGTTTTATTTACTTTAATGTTTCATTGCACCTATTTTTAGAACTGCTTAGTTTAGTTTCGATATGTTAGACTTTTTGTCTAACACGGGGTACTTTTGGGATCCAACAATTTGCTAGATCTTGAGCAGTTGATTGAGCCAGGATAGGAGGACTTGTATGAGATCCAAGAGGAGTACATGGAGCCTTAGTGGACCCTCCTTCAGTCTTGACACTTTTCTACTTTTATTTGAGTTTATTAGCTATAATTTACTTCTATATTATTCAGTAAATAGCTTGTAATAATTTTAGATGCATTTTACTTTTCTTTTCTGAGATGAATGCTTACTACTGTTCTGTGATGAATATATTCTAGATATTTTGCTTTAGCTTCTGCACTCTATTATTATACTGCTAAACTTAGTATTATGATGTAATCATCATACTAGAAATGCTGATATTTGAGAACATATATTGAATTCCTTACTTGCCTTTATAATCCAATGTATATATTAGTTTAATACTTAGGATAAGTATCTTACTCTTATCTTAAGTATTAACTCTCGACCCTCCTCTTAGGTTGAGTCAGCAGCCTTCTGTGTGGCTTATTTTCAGCCTATTTGGGAAGATGGGTTATGCAAATCTCGAGTGGCGTGACGCTCCGCCGTTGAATTTAATTTGTTTTACGCACGATGATGGGGCGGGGCATTATTGTACTTTACTTACATCTATTGTTTTCTTTAAAGCTCGTTCAAATTCTAGAATGTCCTATTTATGTTTTATCGTTCACTATTTTAACAGTGTTATTATGTTCGTTCAACTCCTAGAATGTCCTCATTTTAGATATATTTAGTTTTCATTTCTGAGATAAGCTTGATGAACTTAGGATGCTGCTTTTCTTACACTTAGTAACCTGTGATCTTTATATGATACAGAGAACATATTATAAAGTAGATATGAATAAACTCTTTATCTAACACTTTATGATACTTCTCTGATACCAACTGTAGCGCCCTGCCCTGTCGCCACGTGCAAAAAAGAGAAAGAGTAAAGATAACATAATTCAATTCAGCAACGGAGTAGTGCGTTACTCAGGAAGGCCTAACCCATCTCCCCGAATAGCTGAAACTAAATCACTGATTATTGCTGACTCAACCATAATGAGGGTCGAGAGCTAATACTTAAGTAAGAGTAAGATACTTATTCTAAGTGTTAGGCTTATACATACATTGGATTACGAGAGTAAAAATGAAGAATCTAATATAGGTCCAATAATATCAGCATTTCTAGTATGTCGATCACATTACAATACTAAGTATAAGTAATTTAAATAGAGTGCGGAAGCTAAGCATACATCCAGAAAATATTCATCACAAAAGCTGAAATAAATATTCATCTTAGAAAAAGAAATAAAATACATCTAAAAATTATTACAAATAATTTATTGAAATAATACTGAGATAAAGTCTAAATACGAAATTGAAACAGAAATAAAAAGAAATAGTAAAACTGAAGGAGGGTCCACTGAAATTGCACGAACTTCTCCTGAATCTCCTGAGAGTCCTCATAGCCTGGCTCAACAAGCTGCTCAAGATCTAGCAAATTATCAGATCCCAAAAGTACCACATGTTAGATAGTAAGTCTAACACATGGAAACTAATCTAAGCAGTTCTAAGCATTTACTTAATATTTAAAATAATGTAAAATAGAGCTGCAGAAAAACTATAAAAGTAGCTGAATAACTGAAAATAAAATTGTGAAAAATTGAAAGTAGGAAAAACAGTAAAGCTGATTGTATAATGAATACTAAAAATGAATAAAAATAGTTTATGATCTAAAATTGAGTAAATAACATGTAAAACTATGCTGTATGCACTAAAGTAATGCAATTGTATATACGATAATTTTGTGTGCCACTGATATGCAATCGAAATATCATTGAACAACTATGAGTTGTGTTGTCCATTGTCTGCATACATATTGTTGGGAAATGCAGTTACTTTGAGATTGTTGCATCATGAGTTTCCCTATTTATGTATGTAATATTTCATAACCCATAAATCATCACTGACACTCATGCATCATACTTATGTTCATGCTCATGTCTCTACACTACATGAAATCTAAAAAATTCAGAAATCTAAAAAATTCCTTAAAATTAGATAATGAATCAAATGTCTCAATTATGTAGAATCCATCTAAATAGATTCTGACTCCTAGTTCTAATTTAAATAATTAGTTTCTTTTACTTAGGATTTTATTGGAAATCATCAGTTAGAAAGATTATATACACATGGTTATATGTTTCCAAGAGTAGTAAAGTTAATACTTTATTTGTTTATAACTGCACTTATCGAGATGCACCAAGATAGGAGGCAAAAACATATTACAGTTATTATTCCCCAAACTAAGGATCTAGTTCACACTCTTAGGTTTGGAGGATTTACTCTATTAGGATTATATTTGTATAATCCCTCAGGATAGTCACTGATCATAAGTCCACATTGAAGTGACTCATCCAAACCAGAATATTGCTTAAGTGACTCAGCACCATGGATATGAATACTCATTATCGACTAACAATCAGAGTTCAGTCAATTCTATTTAACCACCAAGGATTCATCAAAGCTATGCATCCTGACTCTATTTGGGTGAATCCTACACAAAGCTCCAAGGATGTGACTAAAAGGTCCCTCAATATAGGTTACTACCATATGGGAGAAGTCTCATTCTAATGCCTTAGGTGAAGTCTACAACAAGGTTTAAGATCAACGTCTAAGGCTAAGGGAAAATCACTTAAGTTCCTATCTCAAGATTCAACACAAGATCTTTCTACCTCAATATATTAGCATTTATGAGACCTTTTAAATATTACAAAACAATCCTATATCAAGATCATCAAGATCTTACAACTCTAATAATTATACTAAATTCATAAGTTTCACTTATTAAGCTTTTATTAATTTGATCAAATCAGATGGTTATACCCATCTAATCACATCCTATATTAAAATCATAAGATAAAATCAAGAATATTATTAAGATTAGATCATTTTATAAATCAATGCAGTTTTATTATTGTTCTCATGCTAGGAGTCTTATATAATAAAAAATTAGGGATCTTAAGCTTAGATTTAGATGTTTCAATCACATAAGTTCTTTATTAACCTTAGCACTTCTAATTCATTAATTTAAGATCAATTACCAAATTAGATGCATTATTGAAATTATGTCAGTTAAATTGTCTTTCAATCAAGTTAATTGATTAAGTGATTACGGGTTCAAGCCTTAATCAAATAGGTTAGGGTTAACCCCTACCCTTACTCAAATAAGGCTAATTGTTGAGTTATAGATCAATGACAAATTAATGGATTATTAGTGTATTATTGATAACAATCTCAGATCTATACCAAGTATTGAATACTTGATCAAGATCTTAAGATTCTTAAGATTAATTAGGAATTTATGTCATTTTAATCAATTTAGCTAAATTAAGTGTTCAAGATATATGTGAAAGTTAATTACATTCACACTACTGTTATGAAAGCATAATAATAGAAAATTTTAGAAAACATAGAGTAATTAGTGCTAATCAAACCCTAAATCAAAGTAAATGGATTAGCACCTAATTATAAATCTAGCCAGTAGGATTTTATGAGACTTGGCATTAGTTATCTACTTATCCATATGAATAGTCAGATACTAGGTTTACTATAGTTCATCAGCTAGAAATCTTAATTTTCACTAATCATATATTTATAAGATTATGGCATAATTAAAAATATATTAATTAGAAAATTTATCCACCTAGCACATGCATTATACAAGGCATAAGGTACACAATGGCACATAAATCGTGCAATTTGGCTAAGTATACATGCTAATAAACTCTAATTAAGATCTGAACAAATTAGGCAAATTTAGAAAATCTAACCATTAAAAGTGCAATATTAATTTATATTCTTATTCTTCATATTTTTCTGATCAATTTTGTATATAACATCATAAGGTTTGGATCAGTAGATCAAAAGTTATTCAAATAATTTATTCTACATTTTTCTAATTAATTTTCCCTATGTTTGGATTAATTGAATTATTTTCCTAAAGGAAAATAAATGCAATTAATTAGATTTCTTAAAATGGGTTCGGCCCGATATCTAAATTGCGCGGGTCGACAGGGACCCGGGGAACTTGGCACTGTCGCATAGCGTGGGACATGGGTTGACCCGGCCCGCACAGTGTCGTCGTCCCCGATACTTCCCCCGACCCTTAGCTCAATTAGGGAAACCTTAATTTGCTAATTCCCATGCATCCAGGCCACGACACGACCAACCAATGGTCGCTACACATTCACCATATCCAGACGCATCTAAGGAGACCCAAAGCCCTTTGTGAGGTGGTTAGGTTAGCCTAGACCTTGCTCACCCAAGAGCTCTCGCATTGGAGCTACTATGGGGAGACAATTCTCCCCAGAGAGGCCCGACTGACCCAGGGCTCAATCCCTACACCTTCAGGGAGGTGAGATGGATCGAAGCCCTATGGTCCGAGGGTCTGAGATGGGCTGGATCAATGGATCCTTACTCGGACCAAATGCGATCGAATAGAGTTGACCCAATTGATCGATAAGATCGATTGGATCCAGCCTGAGGCTTATAATCATTAAGGATATAATTGCCTAGTTTATGAGTACATTTAGAGAACATATTGAAGGAGAACTGAGCCTATATGACTCAGTTCAGAACAAAAGAGTTCCTAGTTTGATTGGTGAACCTGGATTGATCGACAAAGGGAAATGGGGGCACCAACTAGCTTCCTGAGAGATGCTTAAGGTTCCTAAACTCCATAAGATACATCTATTAACTATTTTCACTCCTGGGACACCTTAGGAAAGCTCGAACAGACAGTAATGTAAGTTCGCAAAAATTCAGCAAAGAGATTAAGGGAGGAATACTGCGGCAATTTATAGCCTCAACGGAATTTTGGGAACCATCCAGAGGGGTTGGCTTGGGCCGAGGGTGGCAAGGCCCGCTATCAGAAATCCTCAAAATTCTGTCTATCGGGCACAGGCGAGATAGGGACAATGATCCACAATGCGGGTGCTGTAGTGCCCCGCCCCGTCGTCGCACGCAAAACAAAATAAATTCAGTGATGGAGCGGCATGCTACTCGGGAAGGCATAACCCATCTCCTCGAATAGGCTAACTAAGGAAATTAGCCACACTGAAGGCTGCTGACTTAACCCAAAAGGAGGGTCAAAATTTAATAATTAAGATAAGAATAAGATACTTATCCTAAGTATTAGGCTAATACATATATTGGATTATAAAGCAAGTAAGTAATCTAATATATGTTCTCAACTATCAGCATTTCCAGTATGCTGATCACATCACAATACTAAGTATAGTAATAGAATAATAGAGTGCAGAAGCTAAAGTAGAACAACCAAAATACATTCATCACAGAACAGTAGTAGGCATTCATCTCAGAAAAGAAAAGTAAAATACATCCAGAATAATTACAAACTGATTATTGAATAAAACAGAGGTAAAGTTCAACTAAAGTTTTAAAATATAAGTTTGACTTTACTTTATAGGATTTGCCTTAATTAATAGATCACATCTAGATTGAAACTGAAATCTTAAGTTTTACCCATTTGGATTATGTGATTAAGCCCAAACTCATATTGCTTAATCCATTATCTATAGCTTAGTAGATCTTGATCAAATCCTAGTATAGAACGCCTGAATTCATCAAATTATGATGCTGTGATTTATGTCATAACTTATAATCGATTTTAATTAAATTAGATTAGAACCTGATCAGTTCTAATCCTTTTAACTCATAAGGCCATACTTCTCAGTTACACTCGATAGTAGGAATTAGAGATCCTGAACTTGTGTAATATATAATAGTTAGAATAGTTTAATTAGACAACAAATAATATCACCATGTTTAGTAGGGTCCCTTGCTTACTACTTAACTTGTGCTATGCATTTCTTGAACTTTGTGCTTATTTTCTTTGGACATATCATATGAGAAAATATTATTGCATGAAAATGAAAACTTAGAATATTAGGAAAACATTTGCATTGGGTTCAATTTCTTGGTGATCTGGTGCATTTTACTCCATTAGACAGGGGTAAGAAGAAATAAGGGAACTTGGCATTACTCATTGAAGAGTATTATGCTAAGTTTGGAACCCGTATACTCTTGCAGATGTGCTTGACTCCTCAGCTATTTTTGGATGTGTCCACAGAAATAAAAGTAAAATAACAAAAAGTCTTTGCATTTGTATTTATTACCTCTTTAGTTTTACTCTTCTATTTTATCTTCCCTATCCCAGAAAGGCTTTGGGAATGTTACTGGGCCAAATTGGCCAATTATTTCTGATATGACAATTATACTACTTGTTCTAGTTTTGGTTTACTATTTACTGTGTTATTGATGCATGTTATTTCAGTCAGCTGTATTTTCCTATCTTACCTGCTTACTTGTATATAAATTTATAGGATGCTGAACTTTACTGCTTACTATATATACCATTTCATATTACTATTTTAAATCAACATATATCATATGATCATCAGCATGTTTAGGATTATACTTTACTTTCAGTATTTTTACTTACTGTATTACGTATGTATGCCTATTTTTTGTTTAGTTTGATTGAGGTGTGCTTTTGCCTCAATCCCTGTTTAGCTATAAATGTTGTATTTATAGCTTATTCCATTCCTTATTTGCTTACTGCTCCTATGCTAAATAGTTTTCTTTTACTTAAGTGTAATATGGTGATATTAATAAATGCTTAACAAAATTTCAGCCTAAAATGTACTTAGACAATTTGTCTTATAAGATTTTTCTTCTGTTGGCTAGGGCCCTAACATTGTGAAATTGACAATATCTGACCTTGAGCAGTTTGAAGATCCAGTGCTTGAGGAGGAGCCTTATTTAGAGGAGGTGCAACAGATTGGAATAGAAGACCCTTAGTTGTTCTTATTCTATTTGTGAGGGTGAGTGTTGTTTTTATTTTTTTTAACTTTAATTAAATATTATAATAATATAGGTACTTGTGACTGTGATTATTTTTTTGCACTATTATTTTCTAAGCTATGTTTCATTTTATTTCTCAATTGATGTATGGTGAAATGGATGTACTACTTATTTCATATGCTTCTACACTTTATATGTATGTTGGATTTAGTGACTGATCCCTTGATTTATTCTGTGCACATCATTCTCTTATTAAAGGATTGTGGATCTTACCTAATCCAATGATAAGTGAGGGATCTGCCAGAGTGGCACACCACCCCATAGGTCTAATCTTATGGATTAGGGGGTGGGGCACCACAGTTGGTATCAGAGAATTCTATAAGGTATTAGATCGGAATTTGCATTCCACTCTACCTAATGGATTGTTTTTCTGCCAATCAGTCACTAACTGAATACTAGAGTCATATCTAGAGCACCATAATCATAAGCTCAGAATAATAGTAGTATAGAAATGAAAATGCATTTACAAGTAAGATAAAATGCTCAACCTAACTAAAATAATCACTTGATTTGGATGTCTAGGGATAATATTACTCGAACATGTTTATATACGACTTATTCAACCACTTTGAAGAAAGGTGGGATTTCGATGTATATTTAGAAAAATGATACATGAGAGAATTCCAGGGCGTATCTCCAGCAGGAGTAGGAAGGTGGAGACAATGCTGGAGCACGACATCTATCGGGGATTAGATTTCCCCATCTTAGCTAGGGAATGGTTACGTCGAGTAACCAAGATGTTAGACAATCTGGGATACTCAGATTATATCTGACTCGGCATTGTGGATATACTCCTCCAAGACTATGCTGAGGAGTGGTGGGCACACAAGATGTGGGTGTTCGAGCATGGATCTGCTCGCCTGCATTGAGAGGTCACTTATGCCGATTTCTACGAGGCCTACACCGATGAATACATAGGATAGGCTCTATGTTTTTCAGTTACTATTTTTTGTTACCTTTTGTTTTTTTCTACTATTTTTTGATGATGTACTCTCACTTTCACTCTGATTAAAAAAAGAAATGAAGTGTTGCAATCTCCTATTTCTAGTTTTATGAGAATGTTTTGTCTTTAAGCTCAGAATCTTACAAGAATCATGAATCCCAGACAAAGTTCTTCCCTGCATCTGGAATTTCCTCTTCAGAAGTGAATGCACTGCTAGAAGTGGTCAAACTGATGGCGGAATCCCACCAAAAATAAGTAGAATCCCACCAAGAGTAAGCCAAGCAGGTCGCAGACTCTCAAGCCAAGTAGGCTGAGAGGATGGAGTGACTTCTTATAGCCCAGATAAACTAGAACCATGCTACACCTGAGGTAGCCTCTACATTATATTACTCCTACCAGCACCATGTGCAGTCCGCAGATAAACTGTTGCATAGTTTCCTCCACCTGATACCCCCTACCTTCAATGGGAGTCTCTCTGTGATAGACACTGCTAGTTGGATCAAGATGGTGGAGAAAAATATCACCAATATTAAATGCCCAAACTCAGAGGTGATTCATTTTACCACCCACCTCCTTCAAGATGAAGCTAAATATTGGTGGGATACCACTCGCCACACTATATTCACCGATATAGAACTCAAAGATATCACATGGGATGAGTTCATCGAATCATTCCAGGCCCGATTCATTCCACTATCCGCCAAACACAACTTGGAGGACATGTTCCTAAAGCTATATTAGGGCGACCGTTCCGTGTCTCCGTATGAAGCAGAGTTTCAACGCCTTGCGAGGTTCTCCACCTATTTAGTTCCCACTAAAGCGGACCACTGTCACCGATTTCAGAGTGGTTTGCGGCCTTCTATTAGGAGCCAAGTGATTCCTCTTTTCTTATTAGACTTTGCTGAACTCCTGGAGACCGCCAAGGTTGTGGAGCATAACCAAGTCAGGGTGTAGCACCCTACCCCGTCGCCACGTGCTAAAAATAAGTAGTCCATTCAGCGATAGAGCAGTGCGCTACTCGAGATGACAAGAACAAGCAAAACTCATCTTCTCGAATAGCCTAGAAGACTGAGCCACACTGAAAGTTACTGACTCAAACCTATGAGTAGGATTGAGACTCAATACCTAAGATAAGAGTAGAATACTTATCTTAAGTATTAGACTAGTACATACATTGGATTTAAAGAAACAAATAAGAATCTAATATATGTTATCAATATATCAGCATTTCTAGTATACTAATCACATCATAATACTAAGTATAATAGTATAACAGAGTGCGGAAGCTAAGGCAAAACATTCAGAATACATTCATTACAGAGCAGTATGTAAACATGCGTCCCAGAAAAAAAAAGAAAAATATATCTAGAGTTATTACAAACTATTTTAAAATATGAAATGCAAAGTCTATCTAATATACTTAAATAAAACAAAAAGTAAAGGGTGGCAGACTGATCCTTTAAGGCTCCACGTACTCCTCCTGGATCTCCTGAACGTCGTCCTGCCCTGTCTCCACAAGTTGCTCGGGATCTAGCAAATTGCTGGATCCAAAAGTACCCCGTGTTAGATAAGAAGTCTAACACTTCACAACTAGCTATGCAATACTAAAGTAAATGCAGTAAATAATAAAGTAAGGAAACTGAAGAAAAATTGAGAAAAATGCTAAGTAACTGAAACTGTAAAGACTAAACAAAGTAAAACTGCATCAAAATAGAATACTGAAAGTGGATGAAAATATCAAATGCTCAGAAATCTATATGAAAGGAAAGTCATATACTATGCTATATGTCACTGGAATGATGCACTCAAATATGCTACATCACGATATGCCACGGATATATAACAAAACTATCATTGAGAGACTATGAGTAATACAGTCTAATGTATATATACACCCAGTTGGGAAGACAGTACGGTGATGTAGATGCACCTTAAAATTCCCCAGTCTGTGTATGCAACATTCTGTAACCCATACTTTATCACTGATACTCATGCATCGCTACTGAAATGATACTTCAAGATCATGTTCATGCTTATGCCCGTGCTTCTATTCTATATGAGTAAAATCTAGAAATCCATGAAAACTTGGAATGCCGATAATAAATTCTAAGTCTCCATTGTGCAGAATCCTTCTAAGAGGATTCTGACTCCTAGCTTCTGGAGCGATAATTGATTAAAGTTGTAGATTTACTTAAGGATTAATAGATGGGATGATTGTATACACATATTCACCATGTTTGCTAGGAAGGTGATTCTTATCACTTAGTTTGATTATGCCATCCTAACAAAGCGGTCTTCGATAGGAGGCATCGCCGTTGGTGATTTTGTATCTTAAGCTAAGTTGTTAAGATGCTCTACTCACAATCACACTTAGTGTCTTAAAGAAGGTGGATCTCATTACTTAGTTTGTTTGAGCCACACCTATTGAAGCGGTCTTCGCTAGGAGGCATTGCCCGTTGGCAATTTGTATTCCAATCAAACTAAAGAATGAGTACCCATTTAATACGCTCTTAGGTTTGAATGATTTATTATAATGGGACTGTATTCATCTAATCCTGCGGTATAGAACATGCTCATAAGTCCCCATTAGAGTGAATCAACTAATCCTGAATACTATCGAAGAACCAGTAATATGGGTATACTATACTACACCACCCAATAATCATAGTTCAAATAAGTCTATTTAATGAATCAAGGAATTATCAAGACTACCTAGGCCTATGCTAAATAGGTAAGTCCTATACAAGGCTCCAAGAAAATGTGATCAAGGATCACTCGACATAAGTTCTACCACAAGAGAAGGTATCATTCTAGTGTCTTAAGTGCTTTCTACCACGAGGGGTTAAGATCAACTTCTAAGGTCCCAGAATCATCTAAGCTTCTATCTCAATGAGTCATACTAAATTCTCCTGCCTCAAAGTATATTTAAATTAGGTCTTTTAATTATTTCAGAGATGATCTTGTGATGAGATACTTAAGATCTTTCATTCTAAATTCTGATATTAACATCTTAAGTCCTATTTCATAGTTAGGTTTAGAATGATTAGATCAGATGATTAAGTCATCTGATCACAACTTAATCTGAGATTATGGGATTTAAATCAAGGATATTGTTAAAGTTTTAGATCAATTGTTCAATCAATATGATTTTATTAATCTTCTTATGCTAATGGTCATATTTAGGAGAAAATCAAGGATCTAAAGTTTGGATTCAGATTAAGAAATCACATAGGTTTGTTATTAGCTTTAACATGTCTAATTTAATGTTTAAGATCAATACCAAATCAGATGCATTATTAGAAAATATCAAGTTCATTGTCTTATAATCAAGTAGATTAGGGTTTGACCCCTACTCATATCCAATTAAGATCAAGTGTTTGTTTATAGATCAATGTCAAATCAGTGAGTTAAGAGTGTATTATTGGTGGCAATCTCAGACCTATATCAAGTCTTTAAAAGCTTGATCAAAGTCTTAAGATTTCTTAAGATTAATTATAAGGTTTAAGTTCTCCATTTTTTATTTGTTCAATCTACACATCATAAGTTTGCATACATGATTTCAATACATCTAGCTTACTGCTATGAATCAAATTGATAGACAAATTTCAAAAAGTAAAGAGTACTTTGTGCTAATCAAACCCTAATCAAATCCAAAAGGATTAGCACATAAATACAATTCCAACTATCAAAATTTCATGCAATTTGGCACACAAGTTCTACCTTAAAATACAATCAATCAAAAATTGAGTTTGCTAAGATCCAATGATTACAAACCCTAATTTTTACTAATCATGGTTTAACAAAATTAAGGCATAAATTGAAATACAGAGATTAAGAAAATAATTCACCTAGCACAGGCATTTTACTTTGCATAAGGAGACTAATGGCACCCTAAACATGCAATTTGGCTAAGTAAAATTGCTAATTCACCCTAATCAACATTTGCAATGATTAGGAAAAAATAGAAAATCTAACCATCAGATGTGTAATATTATTTTATATTTAGATCCCTGTTGATTTTCTAATCAATTTCATATATAATATCATAGGATTTGGACCAGTGGATTAAAAGTTATTCAAATAATACATTATGTATTTTTCCAATTAAAATTTCCTATGATTTGATTAATTGGATTATTTTCCTTAAGGAAAATAAATCCAATTAATCGGATTTATTTAAAATGGGCTCGGCCCATTAGCAGAGCCATGCGGGTCGACCGAGGCCCGAAGACCCGGGACTGTCTCACTTCGCGGGTCACGGGCTGACCCGATCCGCACAGTGTCTTCATCTCCGTTTCGACTCCCCTCGATAGGAGCTGATCCGGGAAACCCTAGATGGTGCAATTCTCCATCTAGATGCATGCCTTGGTCTTGGGTCAATCGAGAATCGATCCCCTAGCCGAGACGCACCGACCGACACCCGAAGCCCCCTGTGAGGTGGTCCGGATCGGCCGAACCTTACTCACCTAAGGGCTCCCTCAATGGAGCTACTGTGGGGAGACAATTCTCCCCATAGAGACCATGCCAGGCTTGGGGCTCAATCCCTACACCATTAGGGAGGTGAGGCGAACCAAAGCCCCTTGGTCTAAGGGCCTGGGGTGAGCTAGATTGTCGGGTCCTTACTCGACCGAGACGTCCTTAAGTAACTTAGCCCGATCGATCGAATTGATCGATTGGGGTTAGCTTAGGTCCTAGCTACGATCACATTGGGTTCAAAATGACAATACGGATGCAAACAAATCAAAAGGGAAGAGGTCCGTGCCTCATTGGCTCGAAACCATCAAATGGGGGTACTTGGTTCGACAGGGAAGCTCGGGATGAACGACTGAGGAAGTGGTTGGCTTTAGCTGAGCTTCTAATCACTGCAAAGGTTCCTGAACACTAGGATAGCCTACTATCAGCGGTTCAAAGCTTATGGGATTGCCTGGAGGAAGCTTATATAGAAGGTAATGGTGGAGAGAGGTAGAGGAGAATTGGGGACAATCGAGCAGCAAAGGGGCAGAGGGAGGATTGCTAAGGCTATTTATAGCCTCAAACGAGCTCAGGGAAGCTTCTAGAGAGCTTCATTGGGCTGAGGAGAGCCCGACTGACCGGGCCATGGCCGAGCTCTCAATTTTCCACATTGAGCTTGGCCGGGCCACGAGGCCCGATCGGGGGTCCTTGCCAAGATGGGGGAGGTCCTAATGACCTTGCTGAGGTGGACACGGGAGTGGGGGGACAGGCTGGGCAGCTGGTGGTATAGGAGATTTCTTCTGTCGGGGACGGGTGTGTTTGGAACGAAGGTCCACAGTGGTGGAGCCTTCAGATACCGTCCGATGGATCGAAGGGAACGCACTACGGTCCTGATCCGCAGATCCTAACGGCCAGATAAGATTGAATCCGAGCCATGGGATTAACAAGATGCATCTAACGGCAGATCTGCGGTTCCATGGAACCAGATCCAGACCGTGGAATCCAAGGGTTCAACGGTGAAATCAGCAGGACCCCGCTATCACGTGACCCAGGCTCCACATCAGATCGTGCTGTTAATTTAGTTTAAAGGATATTTATGCAAATATGAAATGTTAGAAACCCTTAAATGCAATTGGACTATTTTAATTTAAATTGATTTATGGTCCAAATGATTTCCAAATTGCACCAAACTTTCACCCCTAGCTAATTTGGGGGTGAGGAATTCAAAAATGCAATCAGAATTTTGTTTTGAAATCAAAATATTTTAGAGTCTAAATTAGGGTAGCTAGACTAATCAAAATATCATTTTGGATCTAGAGAAATCTAATAAACTTCAAACTTTTAGGATAAGTTTCATTTGATATTCTAGAAGCAATGGAATCAAAATAAATGGTTACTTAGACTATAGGTTAGCAGGGTAACAACCTAGGGTTATTATACAGGGACCCAAAAGGAGTCTCAGGTCCACTTCTTTCTAGTAGAATCCTCATAAATGGGCTAGAGTGTACCAGCTCAAAGCTGAAGCCCCCTCCGCCGATCCATTCAATGGCTGCACAAGGCCTCACATGTATGGATGGTGTTACCATAAGAGTTGTATCTGCTTCAGCTGTGGAAGAGCAGGCCATGGTTACTTTCAATGTGCGACCAAAGAGACCATTGACAGTGATCCGATTGATCGCTCCAAGCGCCGCCAAACCTTTGACTTATTCCAGAAGCTAGCAACTGATCATTCAGCACTACCTCCTACAACTACAAGGCATGAGACAACAAATGTCCCTCGCCCAAATTCTCCTCGGCCACCCCCACAGTAGACCTACAGCTACAGGCCTACCGGCCCTACTCGTGTGTACACCCTCACACCAATCGAGTCTGCTGAGGATAACCACATAGTATTAGGTACACACTTTTGAACCCCTCTAGTTTTATAGTTGTTACTTGCTTAAGCATAGTTAGTAATTATTACATCTGTAAATAAGTTCAATTTGTGTAAATGACAAATTCTGCAATATACTCTTTGACACTAGGGCTAGTCATTCCTTTGTGTCAAAAAATTAGCTAAATCACTCAACCTACCTCTGTATCGCCTAGCCAATCCTTTGAACATAGGGTTACCTTCTGGAGCCCAAATACCAACTTGCCAGTTTTTTAGATTACTAATTCCTATTGAGAATCAAGAATTTGAAGCCAAGCTGGTAGTACTCCCTATAGCTAATTTTGATGTGATATTGGGCATGAATTGGTTAAGCCAACATAACACCACTATCAATTGCATGAAGAAGAAGATCACCTTAGGTAGTGGTAGTAAGACCAAATCCTTCGTTGGTAGCCTTAGTACTCGAGCTTCATTAATTAATGCTTTAAAAGCAAAAAGTCTAGTCAAGAAGGGTTGCTATGCCTTCCTAGTAATGATACTGGGAGAAAAGAAGGATAGCATCCCCATAACCGAGAATCCTATCGTTTGTGAATATCCTGATGTCTTCCTTGAAGACCAACCCGATCTTCCACCCACTCGGGAAGTGGAGTTCGCAATAGACATAATTCCTGGAACCCAACCCATATATAAGTCCCCTTACCATATGGCGCCTAAGAAATTGCAGGAGCTGAATTAATAGCTGTAGGAACTGCTAGAGAAGGGTCTCATTAGGCCAAGCTCATCACCTTAGGGAGCACCGGTACTATTTGTAAAGAAGAAAGACGGTTCTATGTGTATGTGTATTGACTATCGTGAGCCGAATAAAGTAACAATCAAGAATAAGTACCCGTTATCTTACATAGATGACTTATTCGATTAGCTATCAGGAGCTAAGGTATTCTCTAAAATTGATCTGTGATCTGGCTACCATCAACTACAAGTTAAGGACTTAGATGTTGAGAAGATAGCCTTTAGGACTTGTTACGGACACTATGAGTTCTTAATAATGTCATTTGGATTGAGAAATGCGCCTTCAATATTCATGGACCTAATGTAGCGCATCCTCAAACCCTACCTAGATAAATTCATTATCATCTTCATTGACGACATTCTGATCCATTCCAAGAATAAGAAGGAGCATGAAGAGCACTTAAGAAGAGTGCTTAAAGAACTGCGTGACCATGAACTTTATGCTAAGTATTCTAAATGCGAATTCTAGCTCGATTCAGTAGCTTTTTTGGGGTATGTTGTAGATGCCCAAGGTATTAGAGTCGATCAGAACAAAATTAACGCTATTCAAGAATGGGCTCAGCCCAAATCAGTAACCGACATCAGAAGGTTCTTGGGCTTAGCTGGTTACTATATGAAATTTATAAAGGGCTTCTCCTAGATAGCCTCTCCCCTAACTAAGCTAACCTAGAAGGCAGTGCCATTCGAATGGTCCTCAGCATGTAAGGAGGCATTCCAAGTATTAAAAATGCACTATCTACTTCTCCAATTCTAGTCTTTCCTAAAGAAGGTGTGAACTATCAGGTCTACACTGATGCCTCTGGCATAGGTTTGGGAGCGGTGTTAATGCAGAAAGGTAAGGTCATAGCCTATGCTTCCATACAACTGAAGATTTATGAGAGGAATTATGCAGTTTATGATCTCGAGCTAGCCGTTGTAGTGTTCGATTTAAAGATATGGTATCACTATTTATATGGAATTCAGTGCTCGATATTCATAGATCATCAGAGACTCAAGTACATATTCACTCAGAGAGAATTGAATTGCAGACAAAGGAGATGGTTAGAGTTGATCAATGACTACGATTTTGATATTCAATACCATCCTAGAAAGGCAAATATTGTAGCTGATGCACTTAGTCGACATGCTACTCTTAATGTCCTTATTTTTGAAAGTTCATTAGAAGAGGAATTCCGTAAAATGGATATTAAATCAGCACATGGTGACCAACTGAGTACAATGATCTCAATGCTTAATGCGGAGCTCACATTCCACAGGGGCGTATCTATTACCCAGACTAAGGTTGATGACTATCTGAGTTTTAAACAAGCCATCGAGAGTGGTTGTCGTACTGACCAGTGATTCCACAAAGGTGTTATCTATTAAGGAGATCATCTATGGATTCCTGAGTCCATACAATAAGAAGTTTTAATTAAAGGTTATAACTCCGGATATCAAATACATCTAGGAAGCTCAAAGATGTATCAAGACATGAAACAATCTTTATGATGGCCAGGAATGAAGAAAAGTGTAGTGGAATTTGTCGAGAAGTGCCACACTTGCAGTTTAGTCAAGGTAGAACATCAAAGACCCAGTGGTCTACTTCATCCGCTTGAGATTCCTGAATGGAAATGGCTTGATATATTTATGGACTTTGTTATGGGTTTGCCCCATGCAAGATCTAGGGTCGATGCTATTTGGGTCATAGTTGACCATTTGACCAAGTCCACTCATTTCATCCCTATCCGACAAACAAACTCAGTTGAGAGACTTGTAAGGCTTTATATCAAAGAGATAATCAGGTTGCATGGGATTCCCAAATAAATTGTATTTGATCGAGATTGTCGATTCACTTCTAAATTATGGCAAACTATGCATCAAGATTTAGGCACAACCCTAGCAAGGAGTACAACCTTTCATCCACAAATGAATGGTCAGAAAGAGCGAGTGAATCAGGTTCTTGAAGATCTCCTTAGACTATGTATCCTTAATTTTGCTGAATCTTGGGAAGATTGCCTCCTGCTAGTAGAGTTCGCTTATAACAACAGCTTTCAAGCCAACATAAAGATGGCTCCATATGAAGCCCTGTATAGCAAAAAATGTAGCACTCCTTTGGCATGTGCAGAAACAGGAAGTGTTCAATTGTATGGATCTAAGTTAGTAAAAGAAACTAACAGGAAGGTTCAGTTGATTCAACAGTAGTTTCGTGTAGCTCAAGACCGTCAGAGTAAATACCACGACATGCACCGCCGTCCTATAAAATTCAGAGTTGGAGACTTCGCCTACTTAAAGATCAGCCCAATGAAAGGAGTCCTTAGATTCGGCATAGCCGGGAAATTTATCCCCCATTACGTTAGACCATTTTAGGTAGGAGCTAGAGTAGGTTCTTCCGCTTATAGACTAAATCTCCCCGATGACTTTGCAGTAGCTCACAATATATTATATGTATCATCATTAAGAAAGTGCCTCAGAGATCCATCTCACCTAGTTTAGTTCCCAGAAATTCAAATCCAGCTCGATCTATCATATGTCGAGGAACCAATTCGAATATTGGCTCGAGATCGCAAATAGTTTAGGAAATGTGCTATCAAAATGATCAAAGTTCAATGGAAGAATCATTCTTGAAACAAAGCCACTTGGGAGAAGGAGTCAGATACGTGAGCCAAATATCCTAGACTCTTCGAGAATTCAGGTATTCTTTCCTAGCATTCTAAGCTTTCAAATTCAATTCATGTTCTTTATCTTACCTTTTTCTTTCCGCTTAAGTGAAGTTGAGGACGACATCATTTTTAAGTGGGGGATCCTGTAATAACCCAAGCTGTTAAACTAGTCAATTAGGACTAATCTCAATCCTAATCTTGATCATAAGTATTAATCAAGTCATTAAGAGTCATCTACTAAGACCTAGTCCAAATCAGGAGTCAAATGAATCAAATCCCGATTCTTGGAAAATCTAGATAACCCTAAAATTTGACATGTCTAAATTGGCCTCAAATCAAAATTGAACTTTGCCATTGCACTCATTGCCCCCAAATTAGCTAGTGGTGATGTTTTCATGTTAATTGGAAGTCATCAAAATTTTGACGAATATTTTAATAATATTTAAATACCCCCAAAAATTAGAAAAATAAAATACTCATCGAATAAAAAATCTGACCTCACCGTTGTATTCCTCACCCCTCAATTAGTTAGGGGTGAATATTTGGAAATATTTGGGACTCTATTAAATATTTTAGAATTATTATTAGAAATAAGATTTAAATTATTGAAATTAATAAAATTAAATTAATTAAATATGTGTTAATGGGTTGGATCCGCCGTTCCTTAATGGGCCGGATCCGACACATTAATGGGCAGGATCCATTAGTCTATCGGATCCGGATCTGCGAATCGACCCGTCAGATCTGTCCCATCAGATTGTGATCGGACGGCTAGAAGATCGCCTTCTTCCTCGCTCTCGTTGCCCGCGCCACGTGTACCTCCGCTGCGGCCGAGTCCAATCCACTGCCTCCCTGCCCTCGTCCGTTCTGTCGCCGCCCCTACTTCTACCCATTAGCAACCTAAGGTAGCATTTCTCGCAAGCGGTGAGCCCGGAGCAAGTATCGAGCCTCTTTAACCCTCGCACCTTCGCAGCCGTCGAAACCAGGTACACCTAAACCTTCTTCGATTCGCATGCAATACTTAATTCATTGTTTCGTTTGGCTATTCTCCATGCCCGATTGTCAATTTATCAATCCCGATCGAACTCGTTAGAGTTCGATCGGTGTGAATCAAGCCAACGTCCATAGTGGAGTTCATTAGGGCCCTCCCGTCCATAGCCTGAGACCTAGGGTTAAGTCTAACCAATGCTTCGGGCCACCTCACATGCTGTCTCGCCCGGCCATGGCAAGCCCTTGGCAAGGCCTAACGGATTTCATGCGGGTCATCAGCGGGCATTGCTGGGGTTGCCGGCAATGTCGTGCCCTAGCCAAACCGTTACGGGTTAGGGCACGGAGTCGTAGAGGCCATCGGGCCGGCTCGGGTCGACCCGAGCATAGTTCGTTGTGCGCACGCCCATCTGCATCAGCAGACAGCTAAGCCATGGGCCTCGCGATGGCCAGTTGGCGCGCGTGCGTTCACCACGCGTCGCCCATCGGATCCACCTCTGGGCCGCGGTCTCTTCGATTACAGCCGTGGGTTCTGCATCGCTGCCCGGGCCATTCATTTCCTGCCGCAAGGCATGGTGGGCTTCGCCAGTCTCTGACACGCCCAATCAGTGGGCCGCCATGTGGCATAGCGGGTCCCGCGCCATAATTACCTGCAAATAATATTAGAATAAATATATATATGAACATATATATATATATATATATATATATATATATATATATATATATAGGTGTGCAGGGAATGGAGGAAGCTTCGGGAGGGGGTTTGGGGCTTCTAGGGTTTCCGTTGGTGCACCGTCAGGACTGCCGTTGGGTGCGGGGAACTACTCGAGAGAGTTCCCCCCCTTCCTAGTGGTTCGGCCCCGGTGCAACCAGGATCTCCTTATCACCCCGTTCTCCCCCTTCCATGTCACGAACGAGGAGGATTCTCAATTCATGGGATCTACTTAAGGGGTTGGGTAGCTGTCGATAAGCTCAACCTATTTTTGAGTAGTTATTGTAAAGGAGGTTTTTGGATTCAAAGCCTTCCTAAAAATTTGTTCTCGATCGCCCTGGTTCTGTTCGATGATTTTGTCGCTCTATTATCAAGAAGGTTTTTATTTTTTAGTAGAGGTTCCTTGAAATTGTTTGCTGATAAGTCGCAATCTTCTGCTGAGGATTTCCTCTCTGAACCCCACTGGATCTCCTTTCCATCCCTTCGCTCGAAACTGAACAATCCTCACCATTTGTGGGCGCTGGCAAGTGTTGTGGGGATGCCAATTTCCATTGATAAATATTCGGGTTTCTGGCATGCTCCAAAAGCCAGAGTGTTAGTAGATCTGGACATATCTCGGAGGTGCCCTAAAGAAATTTTCATTACGGGGTCTATTTTTAATCATTTTCAAAAGGTCAAGAGTAGAACAGGAGTATGTTAAGTGTTCTCACTGTGGTCGTTGCGGTCATGTTGTGGACGAGTGTTGAGCTAAGCTTAAAAAACCCAACATCCAATGGAGACCGAAGCAAAATCCTTTCTCCCCAATTGAGGCTATCTCTCCTAATCTTTCCTTGGCTTTAATCCCGTATTCTCCCCCGAGGTGGGACTCTATGCATCTTGTTGCTCCAGGGGGCCAAAGTCCCCTTGACGGGGAGAGTCAATTGGTGGTGGCTCAGCCGAATATGGTGGACTGCATTGTGGAGGCGATTCAGCAAAGGGAAAAGGGGTTGATGTTGTCGGGGGATGGTAGTCCATTTTTTTCCTCGGTGGAGCCGGGTGAGTGGATTACGCCAAAAAAGAATAGAACCACTTGCAGAACAAAGGTTGAAATGATCCTCTTGAGAGCTAGTTCTAGAAAATCGAATCGTATTCATCTATGTTGAATACATCAATTTTATTTGGAATATTCAAGGCATTGAGAATCGTTTGAGTAGGACTAGAGTCATTTCTCTGTGTAAAAGTAATCAGGTGATGTTTTTGGCAATTCTTGATCCGCTCCTTCAAAACCAGGCGATTGGGCTTTTTGCGAAACGTTTGGGGTTCTCAAAATTTTGTGCAAATATCAATAGTAAGATTTGGCTTTTTTGGAAGGACTCGGTTGATTTCGAAGTGGTGCTAGATGAGGCTCAGAGTATCCAGGGCCTGGTTTCTTAGAAAAATCTTGTCTGGAAGCTCTCGGTGATCTATGCTAGTTGTTCTTATCAGAAGCGAAGATCTCTTTGGCATTCTCTGGAAGCATAGTGTTCGGTAGATGAGTTTCCCTGCCTTGTGGGTGGTGACTTTAATGCAGCCCGATGTCCTTTAGAACAGTTTGGTTGTGGTAGGGGTTTCTCGGGAGCTATGAGGGATTTTAACTTCTCCATTTCCAACTCGGGTTTGGTTGAGATTGATTTCAAAGGTTCTTCTTTCACCTGGTATAATAAATCCAAGTTGTCACACTTGGATAGATTCTTGGCCAATCCAAATTTTCTTAGCCTCTTCTCTCTTCTTATTGTCCACCATCTTAACCGTTTGGGTTTGGATCACTCTCCTCTCCTATTACCTCTATATCCAATTTCGTCCTCCCCCTCGCCTAGAGGCTTATTTCGTTTCCATATTATGTGGGTGCATCATCTGGACTTCCTTGATTTGGTGAAGTAAAGTTGGGTATCCCCGATGCTTTCTTCTGTAGATGCCATGTCCACTCTCTATTTAAAATTAAAGTGTCTAAGATCTTGTCTCAGGTCCTAGAACAAGAACTCATTTGGTAATATCTTTGAGAATGTGCATAGAGCTGAAAATGAGGTGATTAGATTGGAGAAACTTTGGGATGCTGAGGGGTCAGAGGCATCTATCTTAGAGCTGCGTAAAGCAAGATGTAATATAGAGTATGTTCTGAATATGGAGCATGACTTCTGGATTCAAAAATCGGCTTTGAAGTGTTTTAAAGGTGGCAAGAAGAACACTAATTTTTTCATTCTTGGATCAAAATCAAGCATTCATCAAATTTTCTTAATCATTTGAAAGATTTGGAGGGTTCCAGTATCCCTCAGGATTCTTTGGGTGATTCGACTGTCTGGTTTTTTTCTAATCTCTGGAGATCTGAGGGGTGCTCCATTGATGCTATTAGAGGTGATTTGCTGTTCCCCTAGGTCTTTGATGTGGAAAATGCCAGCCTCCTCTCGCCCCCTGTTTTCGAGGAGGTCGAGAAGGTGGTGCTTAATCTTGACCCAGATTCGGCTATGGGTCTTGACGGGTTTTCTCCTCAGTTCTTCCAGTCGTGCTGGCAAGTGATTAAGGCTGATGTCTTTGAGGTAGTTCTGGATTTTTTTTTGTTTTAGATTACATTTCAAAGTTTGTTTCAGCTAGCTCTATTACTTTAATCCCCAAGAAAGAACACCCTTTGTGGTGGTCAGATTTCCATCCTATAAGTCATTGTAATGTATTCAATAAAATTGCTTCCAAGGTTACGGCAATTAGGTTGTGCTTCCTTCTCTCCAACCTCATCTCGCTGGCCCAGAGTGTGTTTGTGCAAGGCAGATTAATTTTTGATAACTTTCTCCTGGCTAAAGAACTTATCCAGGACTTAGATAAGTGTTGTTACGGTGGAAATGCTATCATCAAGCTCGACATTATGAAGGCTTTTGATAGAGTGGAGTGGCATTTTCTTTTTACCATTCTTCAAAAATTTGGCTTCTCCAATTTGGTTATTCAGTTTATTTATAAAGCAATCTCCAATATTGGTTTCTCTGTGCTACTAAATGGGGTGAGTAGGGGTTTTTTCCCTTCATCCCTGGGCTTGCGGTTAGGGGACCCTCTATATCCTACTCTTTTTGCTATTGTAAATGACTATTTTTCCAGACTCCTAGCACATGATTTTTCCATTCGCAAGGGCATTGCCTTCCATAACTCAGGTAGGCTGATTATTTCGCATTTATCTTTTGCTGACGGTACTCTTATTTTTTGCAAAGCAACAAAGCAAGCGTTCAAATAGATCCTGAAGATTCTAGATCACATGGAAGTGGTTGCAGGGATGAAAGTAAATCACAATAAGTCTAATGTGGTGTTTGGGAAACCAGTGGATCCAGCCAGAATCCAAGAGCTCCTTCTCCTGCTGGGTCTTGCCAGATCCTATCTGCCCATTAATTATCTGGGCCTTCCTCTGTCGAAAGGGTTGGTGCGCCCGACTGCGTTCAATTTTATCATTCAAAATATTTCTGCAAAAGTAAATGGTTGGGCGGCAAAATGCCTCTCGTTTGGGGGTCGGCTTGTACTTCTCCAAGATGTTGCAAATGCTATTCCCAACTTTTTTTTGGCGGTGCTGTGGCCTCTGGTTGCGCTCATTTCTCGTTTAAATACTCTCTGTAATGGTTTCCTATGGGGAGATTATGAGGGCAGGAAAGCTACCAGGTGGTGCAGCTGGAAGTCGATCGCAACCCCCAAGGCTTCTGGCGGATTGGGTTTCTCTACCCTGCAAAGCACCCATGTGGCCTTTTGTGTGAAACAGTGGTGGAGATTACGCTGGGGAGGGGCTTTGGGCTTCCTATATGATTAAGAAGTATGGGTCAAAATGTCATCTTTCTGTTAGGGGGGCCCTTCAAAACGACTCTACGATGTGGTGCAATTTCTTGAGAATTTGGAGTGTAGCAGAAGGGTGCATTACGTGGTCCCTTAGAGACGGCTCCTGCTCTTTTTGGTTTGATAATTGGTTGAAGGTGGGCCCTCTCTCCTCTCTTTCTTCGGTGGTGGGTTCGGCCCTTATTTCGGTGGCTGAATTCTGGTTGGTTGGCTGGTGGGATTGGTCAAAGGTTGCGGCGGCTGTTTCAAACTTGGAGTTGGTAAATCTGATTTGTAATTCTCCTATCTTGGATGGGTCTGTTTCAATGGAGATTGTGGTGGGTGCAAGTTCTAAGCCGAATTTGAAACTAGCTAAGTCGGTTATTGAGCCTACTCTCCCGGCCATTCCTGCTTGGTTCTGGTTGCCCACGTCTGCCCTTTCCTTTTTTATTTGGAGACTTTTCAAGAACTTCATTTCGATAGATGACATCCTCAAATTACATGGTGTTTCATTGGTTTCTAAATGTGTGTTTTGCCAGGGTGAAGAATCTCTATCTCATTTGTTCTTGGAGTGCCCGCTGGCTAAAGGGCTTTGGTTCCGTTATTATCCTCGGTGGGCTGTCGCTTGCCCTCAAGGTTCTTCTATTTCGGAGCTTTTGCTTTGGAGCATGAATCATTTGGGACAATGGGGTTTTACTTTAGCGTGCCAAATTTGTTGGCAAATTTGGTCCGCCCGCTCAAGGGTAAAACGGGGAAAGAATAGGGTGTCCATCCATTAGCTTGGAGTCCTTATTGAAAATTATATGAACCTTGCTGTGCTTTCCAGATTCTTTGCAGGGGATCCACGTGCCCATCTGTTCGATTGTGGAGATCTGGCTGAAGAGAGCCCACTCCTGCGTGGTATTTCTCTGAGTTACTCTTTGTCCTTCCTCGTTTTGCAGGTTGATCATTCCTCTGGGGGTAATTACTTTATTAGTAAGATTGGCTGGAAGTGGTGGTATAAGGCTTTAATTAATAATATTGGTGGTCTTGTGAAGTAGGTTCAAGTATTAAAATTTAGTGGATTCTTTGGGTCGTCCTCTGGATGCTTTTTCGATGGGGTTGTTCTGAAACCAATCTTTGCTTTTTGGGTTCTTATAGAGCTATCTGCTGGTGCAAACATTATCTAGATTATAATTATAGGGATCTAGCTGCTTATTTTTCTTTTTGGCTGGATCATTTTAAACCTTTCCTTTGGTGGTGTTGGGAGTAATGGTCGTGGTTCGGGGTCTTTGCTTCAGTTGGAGGGGCAAAAACTTCATTTTATCTCGAATTGCTTTTTGAGGAGGATTTGGATGTGTCCCAATCGCTGAAGTTTCTTTGTTGGTGCTGTCGCCTCGCTCTGTCAATCCCTGTTAATTTGCCCTGGGTTGGTGTTGTCGGGTCTGTCGCCTTTCTGCTCTGGCGACTGGATGGCTTCCTCAGGGAGATTGAGAGATCTCTTGCTGGATGGAGTCGCTTCATTTTCTGGGTTCCTTGGCCCTTTTAGGGGATCTGCGGATTGGAGAGACTCGGCTGGTAGTGTCTGTGCGCTACCCCGGTCCTCTTTCTACAGCCTGCCCTATTTTGGTCCAGTTCTTTTTTTTGCTTCTTGATGTTTGTTGAAGGGTGGCTTATCTTCCGATCTGTCTTAAGCAGGTTTAGTGGTAGCCCTTCTCTTATGTTCTTCTTCAGGTTGCTCCGTCGTCTCTGGTCGCCCCTGTGCCTGGCCTGGGCTCTTTGGGCGTTCACTGCTACCTGTGTTCATTCGCAAATTGTGGTGGTCATCTTCAGCTTGCCTAAGGTGTTCTGGCTTGGAGTGATCATATTCTTCGAAGTGTGCGGGGCTCTGGAGCATTTGTCGTCTTCGCTGCCTTACCCGGATTGGTTGGTGGAGCGCCTCCTTCGACTTGCGCTCAGTTTCTGGTTTATGCTGTGGTTGCTTACAATATTCATTGAGATTTTACTTCCGTTATTCTGATGTTGCTGTCGTGGAAGGGCGGGTGTGGGGAGCTTTGCCGCCTGGCTTTTTTTGGGAATTTTTTGATGTTTATATATTTTGAACTTTTTTTGCAACGGGGACCTCGTTTTGAGGCCTGGCTGTCCTTTTGTAACTTTTTTTGGTTAATGAAATGAATAGTTTAATATATATATATATATATATAGTTATATATAGTAAATAGAAAATTGCTTATTGATTAATTAGTAAATTAGCTAATTAATTAGCTAATATTAATGATTAATTAAGTTAATTAGACAGTAATAATAATTAATTATATTAGGATTAATTAAATAGCTAACTATATATATATATATATATATATATATATATATATAAACAGAAAACTTTAAATAAGTATAATTATATGATATTTATATGTATATATGTTTAGCTGTATATACATATAATTAGAATTTGAACTTTAAGATTTTATTTATTATTCAATTAAATAATAATTATAATAATAAAATATGTAAATATATACATATGTATATATATATCTGTAAAATAATTATTCATTTAGTTAATTGGATTAATTAACAGTAACTAGTCTAAGAAGTAATATTATTTAATTAATTTAATTAAATAGTAAAATAATTTAAATTGTATAAATGAATTGCAGATTAATTAAAATTAAACTTAATTAAATAAAACTTGAAAGACTTATAATTTTAAAAATAATAATCAAAATATAGCAAATATATGCCTTATTTTATTCGGAAAAATAAAATGAATCAAATGACGCTAATCAAAAATTCTATCCGAAGTATATTTAAGTTAGTGATATTTTAGGTCATAAATAAACTATCATAACTTTTAACCTAGTTATCCAAATATAGATAATATGAGTCTTAAAATACTTAGGAAAACATCCCTATCATTATAGTAGTATTAGTTTTCTCATATGGAGTTTAATTTGAAAGGTGACATTTAGAACCCTCACCCAAAAAGGACCAAAATGAGTTTTTAATTGACCATAACTTAGTCAATTCAACTCCAACTCAAGAAATTCAAGTACTAACTAGCTTAGAATTTTAGTGCCATCATTAATTTAAAATAATATTTAGGTTCCGAACCCTAAAAAATCAAAAATAACCAAAAAAACTGCTAATCCTAGTTAGGCTATAACTTGACAATTTGAAGTTCAAATTAGGTCTAGTCCCTATTAAAGTACTCAGTATACTATAGGGAAGCTATAGAAACTGAGTTTGCTGAATTTGAATCTCAAATGGAAAAGTTCGGTTTTTGTCCCCTTTTAACCCTTAGAAATTACCGAATTGCTTCTGAAAATTAGAACATCCATAACTTTGCCATTAGACCTCAGAATTTAGTATTCTTAGATTATATGGAATCCTTGAGCAGCAACCAATAGTAAACTGCATAAAAATTTAGATTATATTAAGTGTAAATTACTAAATTGCCCCTTAGGTCAAAATCCTTATTTTGGACATATAGGACCCATTTCATATCCAAATTGAGCATACTTACAGTCTATCTTTATGTTAGACAATAAAGAATCAGTTGGTAGTAAGAAATTATAATTTAAAACCCTAAATCAAAAAGTAGCTTTTCGAACCTTAAGTAGGGGTAAAATGGTTATTTTGCCCAAATTATAGGTTAAGGTTCTTTAACTCTTAAATTATCTTTTAAATCAGTAAAATCAATATTAGAACTATAATAGAATCATTTAAGTGAATAAAATTAGCTATTATATCAAACTAGTTAAATTTCTAAATAAATTTCTCTAAGTCCTTTCCTTAGGATCTTTCACATCACTCTAGGATCATTCTTAAGATTAAGACTAGATCATAAGTTTGATTTAGTTCATTGAATAATATGGTTATTCAATGAATGAATCATTGGTTTTATTAGTTTCTAGATTTTACAACTTAATTTTAATTATTTTGTCTTTCAACCTTAGATTCAAAATAGGAGAATCATCCTATTAGGTTTGACTTTGCTTAATAGGATTTAATTTAATCAATAGATCACATCTAGATTGAAACCTAAATCTTAAGTTTTACCCATTTGGATTATGTGATTAAGCCCAAACTCGTGTTGCTTAATTCATAATCTATACCTTAGTAGATCTTGATCAAATCTTAGTATAGAACGCTTGAATTCATCAAATTATGACGCTGTGATTTATTTCTTAACTTATAATCAATTTTAATTGAATTAGATTAGAACCTGATCAGTTCTAATCCTTTTAACTCATAAGGCCGTACTTCTCAGTTACACTCGATAGTAGGAATTAGAGATGCTGAACTTGTGTAATATAGAATAGTTAGAATAGTTTAATTAGACAACAAATGATATCACCATATTTAGTAGGGTCCCTTGCTTACTACTTAACTTTGTGCTACACATTTCTTGAACTTTGTGCTTATTTTCCTTGGACATTTCATATAAGAAAACGTTGTTGCATGAAAATAAAAACTTAGAATATTAGGAAAACATTTGCATTGGGTTTAGTTTCTTGGTGATTTGGCTGACGCATTTTACTCCACTGGATAGGGGTAAGGAGAAATAAGGGAACTTAGCATTACTCATTGAAGAGTATTGTGCTAAGTTTGGAACCCGTATAGTCTTGCAGACGTGCTTGACTCCTCAGTTAATTTTGGATGTGTCCATAGAAACAAAAGTAAAATAACTAAAAGGATTTGCATTTGTATTTACTACCTCTTCAGTTTTACTCTTTTGTTCTATTCTGTTATAGTTTGCCCTAGCCCAGAAATGCTTTGGGAATATTACTGGGCCGGATTGGCCAATTTTTTTTGATATGGCAACTATACGTACTTATTCTAGTTTCAATTTACTGTTTACTATATTATTGATGCATGTTATTTCAGTCAACTATATTTTGTTGTCTTACCTGCTTACTTGTATATATATTTATAGGATGCTAGATTTTACTGCTTACTATATGTACCATTTTCAGATTACTATTTTAAATCAGCATGTGTCATATGATTATCAATATGTTTAGTATTAGACTTTACTTTTAGTACTTTCACTTATTGTATTATGTATGCATGCCTATTCCTTATTTAGTTTGATTGAGGTGTGCTTTTGCTTCAATCCTTGCTTAGCTATAAATGTTGTATTTATAGCTTATCATATTTCTTGCTTAATTACTGCTCCTATGCTAGATAGTTTTCTTTTGTTTAAGTGTAAAATGGTGATATTAATAAATCCTTAACAAATTTTTAGCCTAAAATGTACTAAGACAATTTGTCTAATAAGATTTTTCTTTTGTTGGCAGAGGCCTTGGCATTGTGAAACCGATAATGTCTGACCTTGAGCAGTTTGAAGATCCGGTGCCTGAGGAAGAGCCTTATTTAGAGGAGGCGCAGCAGAGTGGAACAAAAGACGCTTAGTAATTCTTATTCTATTTGTGAGGATGAGTGTTGTTTTTATTTCTTTTAAACTTTAATTAAATGTTGTAATAATGCAGGTACTTGTGATTGTGATTACTTTTCTGCAATATTATTTTTTGAGTTATATTTTATTTTATTTCTCAGTTGATGTATGGTGAAATGGATGTACTACTTATTTCATATGCTTCCACACTCTGTATTTATGTTGAATTTAGTGATTGATCCTTTGATTTATTCAGAGCACATGCTTCCCTTATTAGTGGATTATGGATCTTAGCTAATTCGATGATAAGAGAGGGATCTGCCAGAGTGGCTGTAGTGCCACACCCCGTCACCGCACGCAAAAGGTAGAAACTGATCGGCGTCGGAGTGGCGCGCCACTCGGGAAGGAATATCCCGTCTCCACGAAATATCCTGTAACCCAAACCCATCTTAAGGGCTGCTGACTGATAAATCCATAATTTATATCTTAAATAAAGGAAAGTTCATTCATATTTTATTTTAAAATTGCTTCATTAATCCAACTTTATCTATTTTTCAGGAAAAATGCCTATCTAACAAATTTTGAAGAATTCTGGATATTTTCCCAAATTTTTGAAGGAAATATGCTGCCGCACACTGTAGCGCGCTACAGCACACTGCAGCGGCCCTCATTGCTAGGCACTGGCGCTACAGCCCGCTGCAACGGAGCAAGTTGCGAAGCACTGGCGCTACAACGCGATGCAATGGAGAAACTCCCGAATCGCTGGCGCTATAGCGCACTACAGCGGACCTAGTTGCTAATCGCTGGCGCTACAATGCACTATATCAGTGCATGTTGCTAAGCGCTGGCGCTATATTGTGCTGGAGCAGACCAAGTTACGAAGCACTGGTGCTACAGTGCACTGTAGCAGAGCAACTCGTAAAATGCTGGAGTTTTAGCGCGTTGCAACGGAGCTATTTGCAAAATCGCTAGCGCTATAACGCTCCGCAGCACGCTATAGCGCACTGTAGATGCCCTTCATTGTATGAACCAAAATACCCCAGTGCACCACAATGGCCTACTTTGCAAAAAAATTTCGCTATAGTGCGCTGTAGTGCGCTCTAGCTCGATGAAATTTCTTATGAGCAGAGCATTAAATGGGGCTGGGACAAGACCCCCAACCAGCACCTTGTCTCCAGCCATCATTCCTTCTGCAACAGGTAAATTTTTTTTAGGGAAAATTGTCATGTGAAGATTAAACAATGGAAAAGCAATGGTCACCTCATCCATCAAGTGGAATTGGCCATCATTGCTCTAGAATTTTTAAAGGAAAATATAGATTTTTGAAATGTGAGGATGAAGAAGTAGCTCACCTCCATCAATACCACATCTCTTGACTTAAGAGAGGTTCCCAACTTGGCTCACTACAACTTAATTAAGGAGAGGGCTGCATAGAAGAGAAGGAGAACTCTCCAAGGGTGGAATAACTCTTTTTGCTAAGGAGAAGAAGGAGAAAGGCAGCACTAGGGACCTAGGAGAAGCAACCACAAGCAAGAAGAGGAAAAGTCCGGAGAACTTCCAAGGAACATTCCTAGTATTTTCTATACTTTTGTCTTTGTTTTTCTTAGTTGATCATGAAAGGGTCTTTATCCATGTATGTGCTCTTTTTCATCTCTTTTATAATAGAGAACTAAACCTCCCTTGGGGAGGGTTGGGGCAATCCCACATGTATTGAATGATACTATGATGTATGAAACTTTCCTCAAGCTTAAATAAAACTTGTGAACTCAATGACTTGTTAAATAAATGTGAAGAACTATTGTGGACTTGAATGAGGATCAAACGACAAAGGACTAAATAAAATTCAAGGACTAAAATGTCTTGTGCTCCATAGCTCACTCTTAGTCTTGATGCTGGATTCATGAGTGCATGAGAGCTTAGATCTATGTGAGAAAGTTCTTAAGCTTAGTGCACCTTAATCTATGCTCAACTAAAGAGTAGAAGTGTGTGATGCTAATACCTACTAATTGAGCTCTGCTGCTCAGCATATTTGAGGGCGGGAATGGATTCATTGAGTGCTCATGAATGAGGTGACATAGTCATTGAGCCCAATGAAATCACTCCCTCATCTAAACTATGCTTGATGCACGTGACATTCTTAGTGAAATCAATGCTTTTAAGATCTTAACTACACAACTCTCATCTCCATGACCAAGAGATGAGAGGAAAATTAAAAAAATCTAAAATCTTATAAGGATCTTTGTGCTGAAATAGAACCGACTGTGTGTTCATTTCATGCACGAGATTTGAGCTTGCAAATCTTTGAGTTAAAACTCTAAGAAAGACAATGTGCAGTTAATTAAAAACTAAGTAAAGAAAAGATGAACGCTTGAGGAATCATCATAAATAAGTTATCTATCATATAATGTGGGAGAAACCCAACTCTCCTCTTCCTTTTATTAGAGTTATTTTCTACTAAGAGTTGTCGTGCTTGTTCAGGAACCAAATTCAATAATATACTCATAGCTTGAACATCAGTGATCATATATATACCTTAATAATAAAATAACCAATTCCCTGAGGTTCGATAAATCCTGGAAACTAAACTTTCCACTTATTACTTCAGACCACATACACTTGCGTGAAAGCGCATACATATGTTAGGTCTGTCAAGTTTTTGGGGCCGTTGCCGGGGAATTGGAACTTGTTTTGTATTAAGAATAATCTATCGGTAATTAGTGATTTAAGAAAATCCCTGCATATAATATTAATTCTTGATTTTTGTAATTATAGGTACTAACAATTTGCTTTTTATTTTCTTTTATTATTGTTGAATCTTTGAACATCATTGCTATATTTATTCTTTATAGCTTATTTGTTGTCATGTATGAATAGAAGAGTTTGCATGGATTATCTCTTTGATCCTGAAATTGAGAGAACCTACTTGCAAGCTAGAAGAGAACAAAACATTTTGCTAAGCCAACAAGCCGTTATGGAAAATTATAATGAAAATTGTGGAGAGCTATTAGGAGAGCCTAGGGGAATAACACTAAGAGACTATGCACTACCCACTGTTAAGGGAATTCCCCATGCTATTGTAAGGCATAATATTGAAGCTAACAACTTTGAGATCAAACCTTATACTCTGAGTATGGTTCAAAACAACCTGTTTGGGGGATTAGCAACTGAAGATCCTAATTCACATATTTCAACATTCCTTAAAATTTGTGACACCTTCAGATTTAATGGCGCCTCTGAGGATGCAGTTAAATTACGACTTTTCCATTCTCATTACTAGATAGATCCAAAATTTGGCTCAGCTTTCTCCCAACCGATTCGATCCGGACTTGGGATAATTTAGCTAAGAAATTCTTAGCCAAATATTTCCCTCCGGTGAAAACTGCTCAGCTGAGAATTGAGATAACCAACTTCATTCAGTTGGAAGGTGAGACACTTTACGATAGATGGGATCTATTTAAGGAGTGCTTAAGGTGATGCCCACAACATGGGTTTCCCTTGTGGATGCAAGTTCAAACCTTTTACAATGGTTTGAACGCCCCAACAAGGACACTCATCGATGCGGCCGCAGGAGGCTCTATTAGTAGTAAGACCCAATAAGAGGCGTACGACCTCTTAGAAGAAAAAGCAAACAATGCAAACTAATAGCCTTCTAAAAGGCTTAAAAAGGAATCTAGGAAGGTGAATGAATCCAACCAAATAATGGCACTACAACAAAAAATCCACACCTTGAATGAGAAAATCGAGAGAATGAATGTTAACATTGTTCTTGAAATACAATGTGAGTTGTGCTGGAAAAGACATAATAGCGAGAGCTGCAACTTGAATAACCCTTTCGTACAAACAAACACCGAACAAGTTAATTATTTAAAAAACAATAACACCATGAACAACCCCTACTCCAATACTTACAATCCAGGGTGGAAAAACCACCCTAATTTCTCGTGGAGTAATAATAATAATAACCGAAATCAATATGGGGGGAGTTCATCGAATCAACAGGGCATTAATAATGGAAATAATTATAATCATCACCCTCCAAATTTAGAAGGAGCTCTTAACTCCTTTAAGACTGAAACCATCCAATTTATGTGCGGCACTGAAGCTACACTCACCAGCCATGATGCCTCTATCCAAGGAATAGAAGCATTCCTTAGAAATATTGAGACCCAACTGGGGTAGATCTCTAAGTAGTTGACCATATGGTAGCAAGGAACTCTACCCAGTTCCCCTGAAGTGAATCTAAGGGAGTTGGTTAGTGTGATTCATTCTGAAGGAGTGTATGGGGGAAATACAACTGATAAGTTGAGTGCTATAGAAGAAGAGCTAGAGGCTCGAGAAAGAGTGAAGGGAACAAAATGTGAGAAGCTCACAGCTTCGAAATGTGATGACCCCAAAAGGTTTTGTATTCCTTGCATAATTAGAAATGAAGTATTTTTAGATCCCTTATGTGATCTTGGTGCTTGTGTCAATGTTATGCCCTATCACATTTATGAATATCTGAAGGTAGGAGGAATGGAGTACACCTCTATGATTCTAGAATTTGTAAATCTGGAATCCCTTACCCCTCTAGGAATTGTAAATAATGTTGCTGTAGGATTGGGGAGCTTCATTGTTCCAACCGATTTTGTGGTGTGCGAGTGGGACAGATGGAACAAGAACTCCATAATTATTTTAGGGTGACCTTTTCTTATGAGCACAAGAGCTATTATTGATGTAGGCCATGGGGTGATGAGTATTAAAAGTACAAGGAAATTAGAGTTAATTAATCTTAAACCCATCTTATTTAAACAAAGAGAGATGGAGGAAGAGGTGAGGAAGAAAATTAGAGAAGAAAGAATCAGGATTGATAATGATTTTGAGAATCTAACGTTAGGAAAAAAAAATTCGAATAATAGCTCAACTTCTTCTTCGGAGAAGGGAAGTAAGGTAGGAGTGAGAAGAAGGAAAACAAGAATGGGTAAAAGGAAAAAGAAGATTTCTCTTGAGATAGAACTTGAAAGAGATGATCCCATGAGGGAAAGTAGAGAGTATGAAGGTTCGAGCACCCTTGAGGGTTGTGCTCACCCTAGTACCTTAAGATTGTGGAAAGAGAAACCTACGGATCTGAATATCTGATCATTAACGAGTCTAGCTAAAGATGTTAAATTAAGCACTTCTTGGGAGGTAACCCAAGATAAAATAAATAAATAAATAAATAAATAAATAAATATATATATATATATATATATCCACTTTTTGGAAAGTAGCACTACAGTGCAGTGCAGCGGTTAGACCGCTATAGCATGCTGCAGCAGTCTGCTCCAACTATAGCAACTTTTGACTGCCTCGGATTCCGTGCAGTAAAAAAAAAAGTTAATATTTTTGGGTTTCCTATGCAGTCAATAGGTGTATTTTGAAAAAGCTGCCCCCCCCTTTCACATGGATTATCATATTTATGGCATGAGGGAAGATCATTGACACAACTCTCTTACCTTTAATTACTTTGGCTATTTAAGGAGAGGCAAGGGGGGGTGATCCTTTGCACCTTTAGAATTTTCTTGCTCCAAACATCATTTTTGCTCTCTTCTCAATTCTCCATTATGTCTTCCGGTAAGAAGTTGACTCCAAGGAGGGAGACCGAAGCATCCTCATCCAGGGGGACCTTCAATAAGAAGAGGTTCTCTTCCGCTGAGGCCGAACACCAGTTCTTCTCCACAACTTCTCAGCGAACGTTAATCCCTCAGAAGAGCTTTAGCCATTACTATCCTGTGCCGGTGGAGCAAGTTGACCCTCAGGGATGAAGGGTGATGGTAACGAAAAAATCTCCCACCAACCCGACCATCGTCAAAGAGGTGTATGCCAACGCAATAAATGCGGCTAGACAGATGATCTTTTGTAGAGGTAAGGGAGTAACCTTTGGGATTGCTCAAATTGAGCAATTTTATAGGTTAGAGGAGGCAAGTTCTTGCTCTTACCTTGAACTCTTGGAGTCTCGCTATGACCCCCTTGATCTTATTGCAGAACTCATCCATGAAAAACACAGACTGGGAGGGAAGCCTAGCCAACATTCCTCATTTCAAATTGACGGATACGATTAGTGCATGGCTGGTTTTCATTTCTAGTTATGTCATGCCCTCAGGTCACTTGACTGAAGTGACCCACACTAAAGCACTCCTCATGTGCTCATTGATTAGGCCGAGAGAGATCCATATCTCGAGTATTATTTTTGAGCAGCTCTGGAGAGGTCTCAAGGGACCCTGTGCTGCATTGGCCATCTGGTCTTTGATCTCAATGATATGCGAGGACCGAGGGGTAAAAATCCTCTCCTTTGAATCCGTCGTTTCTCTCAGTGCCACCCTTGCACATTCAAATATGAACGACCGGGCTAGCGAGCAGAAGCAGCCCAAGAAAAGGAGGGGTGAGCAAGGGGAACCGCCCACTCCGTCCGACCATACTCTCACCAATAAGCTGTTGCTATAAATCCACATGCAACAAGCTAATCTTGGCAAGGCTTTGGCCACCGACATACGATTCTTCAAAAAAGAACTCGCCCAGCAGCGTGAATTCCAGTTTGAATTTCATGAAGCCCTTGGACTAATGTTCGAAGACTGGAGCTTGCAAGGAGGATTGGACGCCTTTGTATTGCCGCGATCGCTTGTCGGTGCCCCTATTCCGGACACGCACTACCCATACAACTTTGCCTACGACATGGGAGAAGAGGAGGAGGATGAAACCCAAGAATAAATAGGTTGTGTTATTTCTATTTATTTGCATCATTTATATTTGTACTTTTGTTTTTACGTGTTTTATTTTGAGAAATTTAAATTATGGATTATCATAATCCCAAAATCTTTCTTGGAGTTACAATTGACAAAGTTTTCTGAATTTTTAAGTAATGGAAGTCACAAAAGTAGAAATAAAGAAAATGATATGTAATCAAAGGGTACTTAACAAAAAGTGATTAAATGCATTAACATCATTAAATCTTTTAACAAAGGAATGAATTAAGGTTACTCTAGTCTCTAAAATTTAAAATTAATGCTAAGGACTAAGTGTGGGGGAAGGCATTGGACAAAAAATGAACTAGTGATTGAGGTGAGTAATCTAAAAGAGTGTGCTAGGCTCCCGTAGAACTTCATGATCACAAAGATTTAAAATGGGGATGAAGAAAAGTATCTCTCTCTAAGAATGAAAAAGATATATAAAAATAAGGATGATGAAAAATATATCTTCCAAATAAAAAAAATGAAAAAGGATGTGAAAAATATCTCTCCTTAAATTTTTACATCTTTGTGATTCATAAGAAGGAGCACACATGGCACAAAACTCTTGATTATTCACTACCTCCCTAGCTTAGTAATTCCAAGGAACCTCCCCATTACCTAGCACTATTTATACTTGGAGCTTAGTCTATTAACCTTGGTTCATATCCAAGAATAGAACATTTAATTTATGTCAAATGATTTTGTCATTTCAATGAAGCACGAACTTTAAATTGCAAATCAAAATCTCATTGATATTTCTTGTTGACTATCATACCTAAGAAACAGAAAAATACAATTTTTTAAGCTTACTCGAAGACGAGCAAGAATTTAAGTGTGGGGGTGTGATAAATCCATAATTTATATCTTAAATAAAGGAAAGTTTATTCATATTTCATTTTAAAATTGCTTCATTAATCTAATTTTGTCTATTTTTCATGAAAAATGCCTATCCAACAAATATTAAAGAATTCTGGATATTTTCCCAAATTTATGAAGGAAATCTGCTGCCATGTGCTGCAGCGCGCTATAGAGCACTGTAGTGGCCCTCATTGCTAGGAGCTGGTGGTCCAGTGCACTGCAGCGGAGCACGTTGCAAAGCGCTGGCACTACAGTGCACTGCAATAGAGAACTCGCGAATTGTTGGCGCTGTAGCGCACTGCAGTGGACCTAGTTGCTAATCGCTGGCACTACAGTGCGCTGCAGTGGCGCATGTTGCAAAGCGCTGTCACTACAGCGTGCTGGAGCAGACCATGTTGCGAAGCACTGGCACTGCAGCGGAGCAACTTGCTAAACGCTGGTGCTATTGCGCACTGCAGCGGAGCCATTTGGGAAATCGCTAGCGCTATAGCGCGCTGCAGCGCACTCTAGCGCTACAGCGCACTGCAGATGCCATTCATTATATGAACCAAAATGCCCCAGTGCACCACAGCGGCCTACTTTACAAAAATTTAATGCTACAGCGCGCTGCAGCAGCCCGCCAAAATTTCTTCTAAGCAGAGCATTAAATGCGGCTGGGACAAGACCCCCAATCAACTCCTTGTCTCCAGCCATCATTCCTTCTACAGCAGATCAATTTTTTATAAGGAAAATTGTCATGTGAAGATTAAACAATGGAAAAGCAATGGTCACCTCATCCATCAAGTGGAATTGGCCATCATTGCTCCAGAATTTGTAAAGGAAAATGCAGATTTTTGAAATGTGAGGATGAAGAAGCAACCCACCTCCATAAATACCACATCTCTTGACTTAAGAGAGGTTCCCAACTTTACTCACTACAACCTAAGTAAGGAGAGGCCTGTATAGAAGAGAAGGAGAACTCTCCAAGGGTGGAAGAACTCCTCTTGCTAAGGAGAAGAAGGAGAAAGGCAGCACTAGGGACCTAGGAGAAGCAACCACAAGCAAGAAGAGGAAAAGTTCAGAGAAACTTCCAAGGAACATTCCTAGTATTTTCTAAGCTCTTGTCTTTGTTTTTCTTAGTTGATCATGAAAGGGTCTTTATCCATATATGTGCTCTTTTTCATCTCTTTTGTAATGGAGAGCTAAACCTTCCTTGGGGAGGGTTGGGGCAATCCCACATGTATTGAATGATAATATGACGTGTGAAACTTTCCTCAAGCTTAAATAAAACTTGTGAACTCAATGACTTGTTAAAGAAATGTGAAGAACTATTGTGGACTTGAATGAGGATCAAAGAACAAAGGACTAAATGAAATTCAAGGACTAGATGAAATTCAAGGACTAAAATGTCTTGTGCTCCATAGCTCACTCTTAGTCTTGATGCTGGATTCATGAGTGCATGAGAGCTTAGATCTATGTGAGAAAGTTCTTGAGCTTAGTGCAGCTTGATCTATGCTCAACTAAAGAGTAGAAGCATGTGATGCTAAGACCTACTAATTGAGCTCCGCTGCTCAGCATATTTGAGGGTGGGAATGGATTCATTGAGTTCTTATGAATAAGGTGACATAGTCATTGAGCCTAATGAAATAACTCCCGCATCTAAACTATGCTTGATGCGCGTGACAATCTTAGTGAAATCAATGCTTGTAAGATCTTAACTACACAACCCTCATCTCCATGATCAAGAGATGAGAGAAAAACTAAAAAAATCTAAAATCTTATAAGGATCTTTATGCTGAAATAGAACAGTCTGTGTGTTCATTTCATGCACGAGATTTGAACTTGTAAATCTTTGAGTTAAAACTCTAAGAAAGACAATGTGCACTTGATTAAAAACTTAGTAAAGAAAAGATGAATGCTTGAGGAATCATCATAAATAAGTTATCTATCATATCATGTGGGAGAAACCCAACTCCCCTCTTCCTTTTATCAGAGTTATTTTCTACTAAGAGTTGTCGTGCTTGTTCAGGAACCAAATTCAACAATATACTCATAGCTTAAACATTAGTGATCTTAGCTATACCTTAGTAACAAAACAACCAATTCTCTGAGGTTCGATAAATCCCGAAAACTAAGCTTTCCACTTATTACTTCAGATTACGTACACTTGTGTGAAAGTGCAGACGTATTTTAGGTCTGTCACTGACTCAACCTTAAGGAGGGTTGAGAGCTAATACTTAAGATAAGAGTAGTATTCTTATCCTAAGTATTAGGCCAATACATATATTGAATGTAAAACACATGAGGAATCTAATATATGTATAAGATATCAGCATTTCCAGTATACTGATCACATCACAATACTAAGTATAAGTAGTATATAATAGAGTGCAGAAGCTAAGCAGTCATCTAGAAACATTCATCATAGAAGCTATATAAAACATTCATCTCAGAAAAAAAAAAAATTACATCCAGAATTATTATAAATATTTTACTAAAACACAGAAATAAAGCTAAGTACTGAACTGAAATAAACTAAGCAGAAAAGTAAAGCTAAAGAAGAGTCCACTAGTGCTCCATGAGCTCCTCTTGGTTCTCCTGGGTGTCCGCCTGACCTGGCACAATATACTGCTCAAAATCTAGCAAATTACCGGATCTCAAAAGTACCCCGGTTAGATAATAAGTCTAACACATCGAAACTAATCTAAATTGTTCTAGTTATTCATGTAACATTTACATAATATAAGTAGATCTGTAGAAAAACTGTAAAGGTAACTGAAAGTATAAAACTGAATGAAACTGTATGAAACTGAAGTAAGGTAAAGTAAAACTGAACTGTAAACTGAATACTGAAAGTAAACCAAAAATAATAATGGATATGAAACTAAGTAATAACATGTAAAACTATGTTGAATGCCACTGAAACGGTACATCTGAATATGCCACAATACTGCATGCCACTGATATGCAACCGAGATATCACTGAACTGCTATGAGTCGTACGGTCTAATGTCTACATACATCCAGTTGGGAACTGCGATGCCAATGCATCCTGAAATTTTGTAATCAATATATGCAGGATTTTGTAACCCATAAATCATCACTGATACTCATACATTATTATTGATACTATACATTATGCTTATGCTCATGCTCATGCTTCTAAGCTACATGAAATAAATCTAGAAATCTAGAAAATGTTTTGAAATCTAATAATAAATTCAAGGTCTCTATTGTGCAGAATCCTGCTAAAAGGATTCTGACTCCTAAATTCTAATCTCCATAATTAGTTAAAGTTATGAGTTTACTTAAAAATCATTAGATAGGATGATTGTATACACATATTTAGCACGCTTGCAAGAAAGGTGGTTCTTAACACTTAGTTTGATTAAGCCACCCTAACGAAGTAATCTTTGATAGGAGGTATCACCTGATGGCAATTTGTATCTCAAGCTAAATTATTTAGATGCCCAACTCACAATCACACTCAGTGTCCTAAAGAAGGTGACTCGAATTACTTAGTTTGTTTAAGACACACCTATAAAAGCGATCTTCGTTTGGAGGAATCACCCGAGGAATGAATCCCTATTTATAACACTCTTAGTCCTGGAAGATTTACTCTAACTGGACTGTATTCGTCGAATCCCTCGAGATAGCACCTGGTCATAAGTCTACATTGGAGTGAATCAACCAATCATGAATACTACTGAAGTAATCAAGTACTATGGGTATACCCTACTATACCCAACTAATAATCTGAGTTTAGAAGATTCTATTTAATCAACAAAGATCTATCAAAGCTATTAATCCTTACTCTAAATGGGTAAGTTCTCCATAAAGCTCCAAGGATATGATCAAAAGATCACTTAATATTGATTCCTATGACAAGGGAGAAATTCCATTCTAACTGCTTTAGGTTATTCCTACCACGAGGTGTCAAGATCAACTTGTAAGGCTATGAAGGATCATCCAAGATTACTACCTCAATAATTTACAAAAGTTCTTCCTACCTCAATGTGTCAATAATTAAGGTCTTTAAGCATTTTAAGAATGATCCTATAGCAAGATCCTTCAGATCTCACTTTTCTATTTCTTAAGCTAACATTTAAGGTTTACATGTTAGACTTTTATTAAGGTGATCAAATTAGCTGAATAAAATTCATCTGATCATACTTTATTCTACAATTAAAGATATTATTGGAGTTAGATTATTTCATAAATCATTTCAATTTTTTTATTCATCTTTATGCTAATAGTCTTATATAGGAGAAAATTAAGGATCTAAAGTTTAGATTTAGATAGTTCAATCACATAGATTTAATATTAACCTTAGCACTTCTAATTCAATGATTTAAGATCAATAATAAATCAGATACATTATTGGAATAATGTAAGTTGAATTATCTTACAATCAAGTTAATTGATTAAGTGATTAAGGTTTATGTCTTAATCAAGACAAGTTAGGGTTTAATCCCTAGCCTTTCTACCATTAAGACCAAAGGTTTATTTAAAGGTCAATGACAAATCAATGTATTATTAGTATATTATTGATGGCAAATTTTAGGTTTAGATTAAATAGCATTTACTTAATCAAGTCCTCAAGATTCTCATGTTCTATTATAGTTTAATGTCCACTAAGCACATTTAGGTATTAAATTAAATGTTACAGTTCTTTAACATACATCCTATAATCATAAAAGCATAGAAATGTAAAGTCGATATAAAATAGAAGATAACTAAGGCTAACTAAATTCTAAATCAAACCAAAGGAGTTAGCACTTGACTACAAATTTGAAAGTTTCATGCCATTTAGCTATTAAGATATACCTATTCAATACAAGCATTCGAGAATTCTATTATCTAGTATTTGGCACAAGACATTTAAGATACATAATAGGTTTTGAGCACTTATTGAAAAATGACAAAGTTTCAAACTTAATTTCCACATAGAATTTTATGCAATGCTCAATTTTAACTAAACTAGGTTCAAATTTGATATAATTCGGTCCCACTAGGGTCCTAGGGACCTTAAAATGCGAAAACAGTGAAGTTTCGGCCATTTCAGCCATTTTTTGGGCAATTCTGAATTTTTTTGGTCGCTACGGAGCACTATGGCGCGCTATAGCGCTCTGCAGCGCGTTACGACGAGACCCATCTGAGAGCTGGATGCTACTGCGCGCTGTGGCGGACTAACTTGCGTAAACACTGTTCAATTAATTTATTTTTAGATATTTTATATAGTTTTCCAGGAATGACGCTGCAGCCCACTGTGGTGTGCTATGGTGCGCTGCAGCTGTCCAACTTGCGGGTTACTATTTAATTAGTTTATTTATTGATTTCATAAGATTTTTTCTGAAATGATGCTACAACCAGCTGCGGCATGCTCTGGCATGCTATGGCATGCTACGATGTGCTGTGGTGTGCTATAGAAAATGAGTTTCTACAACTTGGGCGCTGCAGCATGCTGCAGCGCCAGACGGTAATTTTGCGTGTGCGAAACTCATAAAGGGCCTTATTTCGAGCTCAAATACTCTCAATCTAGAGCATTCCATGAGTGGTGCCATATATCAATGGAAAGATCTTTCTGATACCTTTCCATTAACACAAAAATTGGTATAAACAGATTATCTTAACTATACAAACAATGGTGATAAAGGTAGGGGTGTGCAGAATGGATGAAAAGTAGAGCTGTATTCTTTCAAGGAAATGTGATGCTTTAAAGAGCCTTAATGGCTTCCATGCAGGCTTATAGATTTCTAAAGATACATTCAAGCATAATAGGAACATGAAGAAGGCAAGGGAAAGGAGCAAATGGGTACAAGGAGAGTAAGCAAAAGGGTACCTTAGCCTTGCGAGAGAAGGAGGAAGAAGACTTGGAAAGCTTGGAGGAGAAGCTTCTTCTTCTTCTTCTTCAACCCAAGACCTAGCAATGGAGGGGAAGGGAGAGCTGCAGCTTTTGCAAAATAGAGATGGAGAAGGAGCTTGAGCTCCTTTTTAAAGGAGAGAAGAATGGGGGAGGTAGAGCATGACCTATAGGAGCTAGGAGGCAAGTCCTCTCCTATCGAGTATGGGGGAGAAGGAGACCTTTAGTCATTCTTACGTAAGCTAGGTAGGGGGGGGCGCCAAATGGGGTGCCAACTAGGAGAGAGGGTAAAAATTACAAATTTAGGACTAAATAATTACTTATTTATTTTCTTTAATTATTTAAATTTTTCAGATTTTAGAAATGCGCTCTGAAAAATCCCAAGAATTCACCCCTAGCTAATTTAGAGGTGAGGAATTCAACAGCGAACTTGGATTTCCATTTCGATGATTATTTAATTATTCTATTTTTCGGTGCATTTAATTATATTAAAATATTCGTAAAAATCTGACGACTTCCAAATGCGTCCAAAATATCACCCTTAGCTAATTTGGGGGTGGCGATTGCAACAGTGAAGTCAGATTTTGATTTCGAGGTCAAAATAAATACCTCAATTTTCCAATTAATTAAATATTAAAATAATCCAAAATATTGATCGAGCTCTAAATTGCTCCAAATTTTTAGGGATTGGGTCTAATGACTAGATGAATTAATTAATTAAGCTCGGTAATAACCTTGGGTTGTTACAGTGGCACACCACCCCTTAGATCTAATCTTGTGGATTAGGGGGTGGGGTGCCATAATACTACTCCTATGCTAGTTAGGATTTTAGTTTTGATAAGTAAAATGGTGATATTAATAATTCATGTAAGATATTATGCCTAAAATGTACTTATAAAATTTGTCTAATAAGAATTTTCATTTATTAGCTCGGGCTCAGGCCCTATGAAACAGACAATATCAAATTTTGAGCAGCTTGAAGATCCAGTATTTGTGGAGGAGCCATTTTAGGAAGAGGCATTTCAGGGTGGAGCAGAGAATCTTTAGTCCTTTTTATATTATTTGTAAGGATGAGTGATACTTTTGTTTCCATTTTGAAATTTAAGTAAATTTTGTAATAATACAGGTACCCTTGTGACTGTGTTTACTTTCTGTACTGTTCTTTCTGAGCACCTTTTCACTTTTTCTTTTAGTTGTTGTATGGTAAAATGGATGTAATGTTTACTTTATATGCTTCCGCACTCTGTACTTGTATTGATTTAGTGACTGATAGTATGTATTCATTCTATGCACATCCCTTCCCTTATTAGTGGATTATGGATCTTACCTAATCCACTTATAAGTGAGGGATTTGCCAGAGTGGCACACCACCCCTTAAGTTGATTCTGCAGGTTAGGGGTGAGGCACCATAGTTGGTATTAAGGAATTCCATAAGGTGCTAGATTGGAATTTGCATTCTTCTCTACCTAATGCATTGTTCTTCTAACAATCAGTCACTAACTAGATACTAGAGTTACATCCAAAGCACCATAATCAGAATCTCAGAATAATAGGAGTATAGAATGAAAAATTCATTCACAAATAATAGAACTTAAGTAAGAATAAAATAAAGTATAATATGTAACTAACTAATTTGAATTAAACCTTCATAAGATTTATAAGAACAAGAACTTGAGATGTTAGGACTTAACTTTCGTACTAAGACATATGAATCCCTATAGGATTTCAAACCAACAAAATAGGTCTTAAATCACTCTTAAGCAGTTACCTTCCACTTTCTAAATTTTGTCTCCCTAAGAATAATAACAGCACAACCTACTCTTAAGAGTCATTAAGGCTAATGATATTTTCCTTAGGGGTTTAAAATATATATTGTCCCCAAGGTAAGTGGACATGCATCCTGAATGTTCATCTTCCACTCCTTTTGCACCCCACCATTTCTCTAGAGAGTTTAATAGTATTAAAATATTAGAGCCTTAGTAGATAGTAGGCTGAAGTGAAAGTACTAAATTGGGAGACTATCCATTATATCAAGTCACCAAAACCCTTCACTAACATCCATGACTTCTATTTCACTAATTCCTTCCCTTCCACAAGTCGAGGTAGAAATTTGATAGAATGTATTATGAAGAAGAGAACTTTATAATAATACATACACTAACTTTCATCTCATTTTAACAAATGGCTACCTGCTGTTCCTCTTATGCCAATCACTTTATCTAGTATGATCAATAAAGTGAAATCAATCTTATTTAATTCTTCTTAGATTCTGACATCATGTTACTTTTACAACCCAGATAAAAAAATGAATTTTGGATTGTCCCCCTCTTCTTGTTATTTCCAACAGTTCCTCAACTGAGGTCACCACATTGCTGGAGGCAATAAGGATCTTATTCAACACTCAGGCCAAGCTATTTGATGGAATGGATAGAGTAAAAATTGCACTCGCCAATTAGAACCCTCTTCTGTCATCAGTAGCCCCACCTAATGATCCATACAATGGCTGTACAAAACCCCATCCTGATGGGAAGTGTTACCATGGCATGGGATGCTGCTATACTTATGGCAGACAGGATCACTGCTTCCAACATTGCACATACAATAATACTATTGACACTACTCACATTGACCGTTCCAGGCACCCTCAGACTGCAACACTGAATTGAAAGAGGAGAGTGGCCGACACACCTCGACCTATTTCAGCTAGGCCTCCACGAAAATAGAGATGCAATAATGGGCATGCAAGAGCCTACACCATTGCACCACTAGGTGTGGCCAGAGGCAACGATGTTGTTTTAGGTACACATGTTCGACCACCTAATTATTTTTGCATTTAATTTTCATCAATATTCCCTTAGTAATTCTTATTCATAGTCATCCTTCAATCTTGCTTATAAATCTAATCCCATATTAGGATGCCACATTGTTGATTTAATAATTGCTGTGTAATAACTCTAGTTGTTACCCTAGCTAAATCCAATTTAATTAAGCTAAACCAAGCTCGTATTACCCACATCGTGATCTAATTCTACCTGCTCGATCGACATCTCTCATCTAACGTTCAAGATCCTATCCGCAGTTCTATTATTTGGGAGCCGCATCAAACTGTCTCTCACTAATGGTTGTGCGATCAAACGGTGGAGGCAGACCCTGTCATTGTAGACCTTCATCTTCATTCTATTACTGGCCCGACAGGGAAGATACGCTCATACAAGCCTTGTTGATCTGGTCTACCACTCCCTTCGCCACGTCCTCCAGACCATTAGACCTTCCCGATTCTCGTAGGGTGAAGCTCGTCGGGTCATGAGAACCTGCTATCCCCAATTGTGGTGGCTCAAGGTTCCGTTTCTACCCGAGCCTGAACCATTGCTTCTAGCCATGGTATCCACCCTAGGATCTCCCTCTCGCCTATAAATACCTTCAGAACATCTCAGTGAATCCCTTTGTTCAATGAGATCCATTAAATTCCCAAATAAAGCATCTGGAGCTCTTGGCAAATCCCATCATCCCCATAGCTACAAACTGCTGATTGAGGGTGTGTTCTGGAATTCAGACCCCCTTGCATTACTTATGCAACTGCCTAGAAGCTTCGGAGCACCTCCCTTCATCCCAATCACAGCCATTCTCGAGCTCAAGGTACTACCGTCACCCTTCTTCATTGTTGAGCTGATTTTAGCTTGGCTCTCTATCAATTAACCCCTAGATGATGTGATAGGACCTTATCTTAACTCCCCAGCAGGCATTAAAGACTTTAGTAGGGACTGGCAGTGGACCAGATAGTGTAATTCTGTCTAAATGTGCACTGACATCCTATCCTTAAGATGTTGGTTTACAGCATTTTCCCGAGGAATTTCATCCCATTTCAGAATCTAAATCCCTTTGGGAGTAATTGTAGACCCGTAGCAATCACTGGGCTTGATTTGATCAATCAATTCGATTGGAATCGATCAACTAATTGTGAGCTTACATCTATAAAATGCCACGACTAGTATCCCAGTGACCCCTCCATTTCCAGGACTAGTCAAGTGGCCCAATCGATTCTCCTTCGGCCTCTTATCATGTAGGGATAGATCTTAGCTCGTAATTTGGCTCTGTGAGGAAAATTCACTCCTAACAAGTGCGCCATAGAAGTCGTCTCGGCCAAGTAGCACCCCGGCGATCCGGCGCTTCCCAGATGGGAGTTCCTATCTCAATCGACGCGTCTAGTGTCATGAATGGTGTAACCATCGAGATCAAAGCTACCATTTTAATCAAAAAAATGCAAGGAATGATAATATAATATAAAATCAAAGATCCAATGGTTAGATTTTATTTAATTGCCTAATCTTTCTCTATTTTCATTTAAATCATAATTAATTCATTTAATGTTCAAAACTATTGATTAAGGCCTCTGATTGCCCATGAGACTATGGAGAACCTATTTAAGTCATTAAAAATAATTTAAGACTATTAAATTTATTAATCACCCCTTAATTACCCTAAAGTGGGATTAGTGAACTAAGCCTTGGATTAATCTCTGAATTTGGTGAATCAAGTTTCTAATGCTTTCTTAAGTGTAGTAGAACCTATAAAGTGTTTGGATTATCCTAGTATGCCTTATTTCTCTTAATCAACTTAATTGGCCTTAAGGTGTGATTAATGATAATTAAGCTAGTAATGCTACCAAATCCTAAGTTAAGTATTTATTCGACTTCATTAACTAGTATAAAGCTCATTAGGATAGACTTGAATCAATTTAATTGATCAAATCCTAATTTCCCAATTTTAGCCTTAAGAGGGGCATTTTGGTCATGTTTGACTAGAATATATTTTAAGCACCCTTAAATCATAGAAACCTCAAGTACAGTGATTATGATCAGTAATGTAATATATTAACATTAACTGTTAAACTTTATCACCTCATGATAGAATAATAGTGCTTAAGTCCTAAAATCTTTAAGTAAGCCCTTATAATCTTAAGTGATCTTAAGATCCTTCATAAAAGAAATGGCTTGATTAATGCTAAAGCTAAAGTTTCTAATCCTACAATCTTATTTAGGATTATTCATGAATTAAAGCAAAGGCCTTGTAAATTCTAAGTCTAGTTCTTAGCCTAGATCTAAAGTGATCAAACTTTAGATACTAGATCTTAGATCTTAAATCTTAGATCTTAGATCTTAGATCATCTGCTTGAATTGAATCATCTTCTTTGGAATTCCTTAATTGATTTACTGTTTAATCCTTTAGAAACCTCCTTGTAGGTGTAGGATTGATTCAGTCCATGGAATAATGTAATTATTCTAAGGAATGAATATAGATCTTAGATTTATTCTTTATTAAGTGATTATTTTTATCTTATAATATTCGACATGACCTTTCATTAAGATCTTAGTTTCTAAATCCTTCAGCTCATAAGATTAATTATCTTTAGATTATGCTTAAGTGTGAACCCTAGACCCTTATTAGGATATCACCCTAGATCCAGGATTTGAACCCCAAATGTGGAGTTTAAGTCCAGAATCCTTAAACTTGATTTATTTGATCAAGATTTGGGTTAAGTGAGAAAAATGATAATAATTAAGTCATTGAATTATTTACTTAAACCTTTATAGTCGTCACTTGATTATGAATTAGAACTTGTTAAGTTCTAATATTAATATTAAGGTCGTGAATCTGAGATTATACTCGATAGCTGGATATTGGAGATCCTAAACTTGTATCTTCTCATGATAGTTAGATTTGGATAAATTAGATAACAACAAATATCACATAAGTCTAGTTGAGTCTCTTGCTTACTTTGACTATTATTGCTCTGCACACCTTAGATATTAAGCTTTGGACATAATTGGTGAACTCAGGATATAGATAATGTATCCTAAGTTAGTGTTTGAAAAGTATAAATATTCATTCTATTATTTTAGTGCATTCAGTGTAGTAGGGTATGTCCTAGCTTAGTCTGCCTCCTCAATTCTAGGTTTATTATAGACACCTAGCCCAATGCTTGTCTAGGATGGATACATGTCTTATTTTATAAGTTCAACTCGACCTAGCTCTGATGATGCCTAAGATGGATGCATGTTGAACTTTCTGTTCAGAGGCCCTGTATGTCCTGTTTCTGTTATGGAAGTACTATGTTTTAGGCATACTTTCACTTCAGTTCAGTTCAGTGCTTTGTTTTTCTTTGCCACATGCTTCAGCGGCCTTACTTTTCAGTACTTTCAGTTGCTTTGCCACATGCTTCAGTGGCTTTACTTTTAGCTCATTCATGTACTTAATATGCCTTGCCACATGCTTCAGTGGCCTTCTTATATTAAATCTACATGCTTGTATATATGCTCCTATTGAATAATTATTAAATATTGGCACATTTAAGATGCTAGTTTTTGTATGTTATTTCAGCACATTTCAGTACAGTTTATTTTTTATGAAATCAGCATGTATTCATGTGATCATAAGTATGTTAGGTTGAGTTCTTCAGTACTTGCTATTATTTTGCTCTTTAGCCTTATCTTGCTTAGTTTCGTGTTTTGTATGCTAATTTACATACTTATTGTTTAGTTATAAATGTAATATTTATAACTATTCTTTCCTTTGTACGTTGATGTACCTTAAAATTGCTTGCATGTTTAAAGTAGTTAATGTGAAATCTTTAAATATTCGGTTTTCTTAAATCAACTTAAAATGTACTTAGACAAATTGTCCAACCTTTTTCTTTTGTTGGTTGGGGCCCTAGCATTTGTGATACCGAAAAATGTCAGATTTGGAGCATTCATTGGTGGTTCTGTAGGAGTGGAGCTAGCACAGGAGGAGGACCTTCCTGTGGCGCTTAGATAGATTTTCCTTTTTGCTGTGAGCTTGAGAGATCTTTTCTTGCTTTTAAATTTTTAGTCTGTAATAATTAATTTCTAGATGTATTCACTCTCTACTTTTTGAGCTGAGTTACTATTTCTCTTACTCTTCTATACTATGCTGTGATGTGGATGTTATGTTATACTATTTTTTTGCTTCTGCTACTTTGATATGTTGATGCATGTTCACAGTTCTCAGGTTACAAGTCTTCGGCTTAACGTGGGTTGGGTCATACCTGACTCTACTTAGATTGGGGATTTGCCATAGTTGGAGCACTGTACTCCTTGTGATTATGCTAATATAAGTACTATTATGGCTGCAGAGGGTATGGGGCACCACATGCTGCTTCCTAACTTAATTAATCAAACCTTAAACTCTAAGTCATACTTTGTAACTTAGAACAACAGTTCCTCTTCTGAGTTGAGCCTACCCAATTAGGTAAATGACCTCTCACTCCATAGGTTAACTAAACTATTGAGTCTATTATTAGGCAAGTCATAATTGTGACTTAAAATGCTAGCTTGACATTCCATTAGATTTCCAACACTCCATTTTATTGGAATAAGTATCCTCCATATCTTTTCAAAGTGGAAAGTCACCATCATAGAACCTTAGCTGATCAAGTCATAGTTTATGAATTGATAGTTGCATTCTAGTACATCATCCTAATTGGATGAGAAACCCATCATCTTGATTCATTGTGAATCCTTTTGTCCTTTTGTTATTGAATCATATGTTGTGACTCAATGTATTGGACTTCCGTCTCCTTTGAGGTTAATTATCCAAGTTATCAATCACCCTACCTAATTTATTCGTATCCCCCAAGTAAGGTTAAGTACCTTGCCAATAATAGGAGCCTTTGCTTGGATTGACCTTATGATTGGTCCATCCTAGCCCTTTCAAGTGTGAGCTTACTTCATGGCTAGAATTTTTCTAACCTATGTCTGTAAACTCATAAGTATAGTAAAACTTGCCTCATTAGACTTAGTTTGATGATGGTGTTGTAGCTAGCCTTATCTATAGAACTCACCTAAGTCAAAGAATCCTTATTCTTTGAAAAAAAAATTTAACCTTCATGAAAATTGTAGAACGCTTGAATTCTAATTCTTAAATTAGAATTTTTATTTACACTTGGGAACCCTTCTTAATTAAGTCACTTGTGGTGGCTTAATGAGATAGCCTTATATCTTCCTTTGCCCATCTCAATAGGATGGTGATTCTCTTTTCCTTAAACTCCCTTAAGTGATAAGTGTCACTTAATTATAGTATTTGGGTTGTGGAAGATCTTATTCCCATAGAATGAGGAATTCTCCTTCCTAAGTAACTTAAGTTCAACCCTTAAATATGTGCCTAGGTCATGATGTGACTCAAGCAGTATTATTCATTTCCTTGGAATGAGCTCTCCTTCAAACTAGATTAATTTTAACCTGTAAGTCCTTAATGATCTAAGCCATGTATGTGACTTAGATATTAGCATTTGTTCTAGAGCCTTACACCTAAGTCATAGATTATGACTTATGGTCATAGGTTCCTGCTAAGTTTCTTAGCACTTATCCTTATGAGTAAGTGAGCCCTTGCCTTAGCCAAGCCAGGGTTCATAACTTGTGTTAATGACCTTCTGGTAAACTCTTGAATCTTTCATGTTTAGTCATCATGTGTGACTTAATGTCCTAAATTCTTCTTGACCTTAGAACTAAGCATCCTAATTGGATATTGATCCTATTTGCCTTAATAAAACCCTTAGTACGAGATGATTGCCCCTTATTAGTCCAAATTCAGTATGGACTAATTCATATGATTAGTTCATCTCAACCGAGTTTCCTAAGTAGAAATTAATAGAAAGCTCATGGGCTTCCTTATTATCCTTAACCTAATAAGTGGTCCTTTAGACAGCTTCTAAATCCTAGAACCTATTGGGGTAAGTGTTCAAAGAGTTCTAGTTCTTCGATGCAAAATCCTTAGGTTATAATTCACTGAAATGGAATCATTAACATTCGTTAGTCTTGACTGAGTCTTGGAAAGGCTTAGATGTTCTACTTAAGCTCTTAGTTGGTGAGCATCCCTTAGGTGCAAAACCATAAGGATCATTGATCCTTAGTGCTTAGCATATGATGTCACCTAATGAGTAGTAATAACTATATCCTATAAGTACTAAGTCATGTGTTATGACTTAGTATTTAATCTATAGTTCTTGAAAGTTACATTCAACCGAGTTGAATGTTAGCCCTCCTTCCTTTTGATTACTTTCCTTATTAAGTGATGGTTATCACTCAGGTTGGCTAACTTCCTAAGTTTAGAACTGCGAATAGAATTCCCAGCCTTAGCGGTAAGGTGGGATCATGAATGTCTAATCTTAAAATCTTAATTTTGGGCTTTTAAAACGGTGAATTTTAGCACTTCCCCATCTTTCTCAAACTCATTCATGCTTCTTCTTCCTACCTAAGTGATGTCGAGGATGGCATCATTTTTAAGTGGGGGAGCCTGTAACAACCCAAGTTGTTACCCTGGCCAATTAGGATTAATACAGGTCCTAATTTTTGAACTTTAATATTAATTAGGTCATTAGGAACCTTCCACTGAGATTCAGTCCAAATTAGGAGTCAATTATATCAATTCCTGATTTTTGAAAAAATCCAAAAACCCTAGAAATTGACCTATCTAAATTGACTCTAAATCAAAAATCGAACTTCGCGATTGTGCTCATTGCCCCCAAATTAGCTAAGGGTGATATTTTGGTGGTAATCTGAAGTTGTCAAAATTTTATCGAATATTTTAATAATATTTAATTACCCCAAAAATTAGGAAATTAAAATACTCGTCGAATTGAAAATTCGATATCGCCGTTGCGTTCCTCACCCCTCAATTAGCTAGGACTGAATATTTGAAATTTTTCTAAGTGCAATCAATCGCCTAATTTTTATTAGGAAAATTAATAGAAATTAATTTTATATTATTATTTAAATTCAAGTTAAACGGCGTTGTCCACTGCGCCGTTAGGATTATGCGCCTGCCACCAAGCCGCCGTTCGATCGAATGGAGGGATCGGATCGTTCGATTGAAACGATCAAATAGTCTAAAGTTAGCTTCCTCGTCATCTCCGTCCGCGTCCCACGAGTCGCCCTGCCGCCCCGTCCAAGCCTCGCAGGCTCCGCCCTGGTTCCTTAAGGCCCTAGCCACACATGGGGTTCAACATTTTAGCCGAACTAAGAGCAGCTGGAACCGTCGATCAAACCCTCACCGAGCCTTCATCCTCGTCCGTTTGATAAGGTACCCTCCGAACCCTCATGTATCTTATGCGATTTTCATTGATGTCAATCCCTAAGTTTATTCCCCGCTCTCGATTGTCGAATGATCGAACTGTACCGACTCGTAGTACCCTGATCGATCTGATTTTGTATATTGTCTGCAGTCATTACCTTTAGCCCTCCGCCCCCGAGCCTTAGGTATCTAGGGCTGGATTTTGCAGCCGGTCCGAGCCACCTCGTGCCATGTTGCGACCGTCGACATGTCGGCCATGTCAAGCTCTTGCCGGCACAGTGCGGGACGGACCCGTATTCCATTGGGAAGGCTGCCAAACGTGATGCCCTAGGATGCATCCTTGCAGCCGGCATAGTGTTGGGGAGGGTTGGGTTGGGCCGGGTTGATCCAGACACGACCCGTGCGAGCGGACCGCTGGTGTGGCCGTGGGACCCACCCAGGCAATCCGCATTTCCGTATCACCACCATGCATCTTGCGTGGGCTCGCCTCCTCTCCGCGTCCCATAAAGGCGCGCCACGTGTCGTCCAGGTAGTCCGCCCGCCATCTGGATTGACCCGTGGGTCCCACCTCCCTTAAAATACATGCAGAGCAATTATATAATAGATATAATTATACATATATTATGTTATATAAATGCATTTATAACAATATTTTTGTAACATAGACTATAGTTATATCTATAATAAATATATATATACATATGTATATATATATATATATTCACTAATTATATGTATTATTATTAGGTTAGCTTAATTTTATTAGTCAATTAATTAAACTATATTTAATTAGTGGCATTAAGTATAGGCAGAAGGATTAGTAGTTAAGTAATTAGTCATTAGTTAGTTAATTAGTTAGTTAATTAACATTAATTTAATTTAATTGATAGAGTTAATTAAGAATAGTGGATTAGTGAATTAAATTAATTAATTTTATTTAGTTAATTTAATTCAAACAGTAAATTAATTTTAGTGATATTATTTAATTTAAATAAAATTTGAAAAGCCTTATAATTTTAAAAATATTAATTCAATCATATCAAATATATGTCTTATTTTAATCAAAAAATAAAAAGAATCAAATGGTGTAATTCAAAAATTCGATTTGAGGTATATTTAACATAGTGACATTTTAGGTCATAAATAAATATCTATAACTTTTTACCTAATTATCCAAACATAAGCAATATGGGTCTTAAATATTCAAGAGAATAGTCCCATCACTGTAGTAGTATTAGTTTTTCTATTTGGAGTTTAGTTTGTTAAGTGACATTTAGGACACTCACCCAAAAATAACCAAAATGCCCTTAGTTTTCAATTGACCATAACTTAGTCAATTCAACTTCAAATTATAAAATTCAAAGTGCTAACTAGCTTATAATTTTAGTGCCAATAATAATCTAAAATAATACATAGGTTTTAAACCCTAAAAAAATCAAAAATGACCAAAAAACCCATAACCCTAGTTAGGCCATAACTTAACTAATTAAAGTCCAACTTGGGTCTACTCCCAATTAAAATACTTAGTGTATTATAGGGAAGCTATAAAAACTGAGTTTGCTAAATTTGGATCTCAAACAGAAAAGTTCGATTTTTGTCCCTTTTGACCTTAAGAAAATTACCGAATTGCCCTTGAATCTTAAAACCTCCATAACTTATCCACTCTCCTCAGAATTTAGTGTTATTGAACTCTATGGAATCATTGAACAGTAACCTACAGTTAACTGCATAAAAATATAGATTCTATTAGGTGTAAATTACTAAATTTCCACTTATGTCAAAAAATTTAGTTTGAACCTATAGGACCTGTTTCTTATCCAAATTGAGTGTACTTACTGTCTATCTTCATGTTAGACAGTAAAGAATCATTTGGCAATAAGAAATTCTAATTTGAAACCCTAAATCAAAAAGTAATCTTTTGGACCCTTAGGTAGGGGCCAAATGGTCATTTTGCTCATAATTTAGGTTAAATGTCCTTAATCTCGAAATCATCTTTTAAATCAGTATTATTAATATTAGAACTATAATAGAATAATTTAAGTAAATAAAATCAGCTATTAGGTCTAATTAGTTAAATTCCATAAAATTTTCTCTTAGTCTTTTTCATTAGAATTTTATACTTCACTTTAGGACTGTTCCTAAGACTAGGACTAGATCATAGGATAGATTTCATTCATTGAATAATGAGGTGATTCAATGAATAAATCATTAGTTTTATTAGTTTCTAGATTTTACAACTTAATTTTAATTATTTTGTCTTTTAACCTTAGATTCAGGATAATAGAATCATCCTATTAAGTTTGACTTTGCTTAATAAAATTTGCCTTAATTATTAGATCACATTTAAATTAAAACCTAGATCTTAAGTTTTACCCTTTGGATTATGGGATTAAGCCCAAGCTCATGGTATTTGACCCATAATCTATAACTTAGTAGATCTTGATCAGATCTTAGTATAAAATGTTCGAATTCATCAAATTAGGTTATTGTGATTTATTTCTTAGATCTGTAGTTGTACTTGATTAAATTAGATTAGAACCTGATTAATTTCAATCCTTTTAACTTATAAGGACATAATTTTAAGTTGCACTTGATAGTAGGAATTTGAGATCATGAACTTGTGTAACCTAGAATAGATAGAATTATTTAATTAAAAAATAAATGATATCACCATATTTAGTAAAGTTCCTTACTTACTACTTGATTTTTGTGCTATGCATTCCTTGAACTTTGTGCTTATTTTTCCTTGGACACATCATATAAGAAAAGATTATTGCATGAAAATAAAAACATAGAATATTAGGATAACATTTACATTAGGTTCAGTTTCTAGATGATATGACACATTTTACCCTACTGGACAGGGGTAAAAAGAAATAAAGATGCATAACATTACTCATTAAGGAGTGTGTGATAAGCTTGGAACCCATATAGTCTTGTAGATGTGCTTGACTTTTTAGCTATTTCTGGACATGTCCATAGAAACAAAAATAAAATAACTAAAAGATTCTGCATTTGTATTTAATGCCTCTTCAGTTCTACTATTCTATTATGTCTGCCTAGCCCAGAAAAGCTTTGGGAATTTCTATCTACCCTAGCCCAAAAAGGCTTTGGAAATTATATTGAGCTGAATTGGCCAATTCTTCTGATATGACAGTTATACATACTTGTTTCAATTTCTGTTTACTATTTCCTACATTATTAATGTATGTTATTTCAGTCAGCTGTATTTCTTTACTTATCTGCTCACTTGTACATATTTATAGGGTATTAGATTTTACTGCTTATTATATGTACTACTTTTAAATTACTATTTTAAATCAGCATATATCATGTGATCATCAGCATGTTTAGGACTAGACTTTTCTTTAAGTACGTTCACTTGTTGCATTATATATGTATGCTTATTCCTTGCTTAGTTTACTTGAGGTGTGCTTTTTGCCTCAATTCCTGCTTAGTTATAAATATTGTATTTATAGCTTATCATGTTCCTTGCATACATACTGCTCCTATGCTAGTAAGGAATTGGGTTTTGATAAGTAAAATTGTGATAATAATAATTTATGTAAAATATTCAACTTAAAATGTACTTAGATAATTTATCTAATAAGGATTTTCTTTTATTGGCTGGGGCCCTGGCATTGTGAAACTGGCAATATTAGAATTTTAGCATTTATTAATATCACTATTTACATTTAACTCAACAAAAGTAAACTATCTTGCATAGGAGCAGGTAAGCATACAAGGAAATAAGGTAAGTTATAATTACAATATTTATAACTCAGCAAGAATTGAGGTAAAAACACACCTCAAGCAGCTAAATAAGGAACATGCATACATATATAGTACAGTAAGTAAAAGTACTGGAAGAAAAATCTAAACCTAAATATGCTGATGATTATATGACATATGCTAATTTAAAACAAAAATCTGTAAGTGGTATATATAGTAAGCAGTAAAGTCTAGCATCCTATATAAATATACAAATAAGTAGGTAAAATAGGAAATACAGCTGACTGAAATAACATGCATCAACAACATAGTAAACAGTAAGCTAAAATTAAAAAGAACGTATAACTATCATATCAGAAAGAATTGGCTAATTCAGCCCAAATATATTCCCATAGCCTTTCTAGCTAAGGTAGACAAATCATAATAGTAAACTGAAGAGGCAGAACATATAATGCAAGTATCTTTTAGTTGTCTTACTTTTGTTTCTATGGACACATCTAAAAATAGCTGAGGAGTTAAGCACGTCTGGAAGACTAAACGGATTCTAAGCTTAACACATATTTCTCAATGAGTAATGTTAAGCATCCTTATTTCTGAACCCATTGGGGTAATGTGCACCATAATCCAAACTAGAAACTGAACCCAAATGCAAATGTTTTCATAATATTCTATGTTATCATTTTCATGCAACAATGTTCTCTTATATGACATGTTCAAGGGAAATTAAGCATAAAGTTCACCATTGGACTCACCACACCCAAATTAGCTAGGGATAGTATTTTGGAAGTGTTTGGAAGTCGTCAAATTTTTCCTGAATATTTTAATAATATTTAAATACTCATAAAATTAAGATAACTAAATTAACCTCTCATCAAAAATTCGATAGCATTTCTGAGTTCCCCACAACTCAATCAGATAAGGGTGAATTTTTGAGATTTTTCGGAGTGCGTTTGGTTATTTATGTTTGAGTAATAAATAATGTGCAAGTAATTATTTAATTAAAGCAAATAATATAAACTAATATATATAAATATTTTATTTTTAATCTGGCGACTAATATTTTAAAGGCACGAATATGCTGTGGATGGCCGAATACGGGACAGCAGGATGATCGAATCTTGGCCGTCCCATGATTCTTAATTGAATCCAACAGCTCAATTTCATTTTGCTAAATCCGACCGTTAGATCATCAGATTTTGATCAACGGCTTAGATTTTGCCTGTGCATCTCTTTCCCACGACCCCCCTTGCTCTACTGGTGCTCCAGAGACGTACATCTGGCCACTGTCAAGCCCAGCCGATTCTCCTCTTACCCTCCTAAAGTCCTAGAAGGTTTCGTTTGGTTTTCTCTTTTCCCTCCTAAGTCATCTAAGAGCATAGAGTAACTCAGATCCCTCCTAGTAGCCAAATAAAGATGCTCGGTGATCGCAAGTTCCAATCTTCAGCTAAGGGAAACGTTCCATAAGGTGCTCCATTATTTTTCTTTATGTATTTATTGTTCAAATTTCATTCTATGTACCATCTTTATAAAGATAAATCATATGGAAAGTCTCAATCGAACTCAACTGCTACTATTAGAAGAGACTCTGTTATATTGGATGCATGACAAATTTAATTGTTCCTTAATATTTTTACTTGGTAACTAATTATTATTGCTTATATTGATATCCTCTATTGTTTATAATGAGATGTGTAAATCAATCTCTCCCTTTTCTTTTTAAATTTCATTTCTCTTCCCTTCGAATCTCACGCACCTTTATTTACACTTTCAAGGATTACTAAGCTAAGGTAGTAAGTATAAGACATTCAATGTTTTGAGTAGTTCATTTAAATTGACTCCTTAGGGATTCCCTAATTCGCTATCGTCTGAAGAAGGAGAAGGTTGTGGTTCATCGGCTCCTACTGTGGTGCCCCGCTCCTTAAGTCCATAATCATTAGACTAAGAAGTGGAGTGTCACTCTGGCAAACCCCTCTCTTATCATTAGATTAGGTAAGATCCACAACCCACTAATAAGGGAAGAACATGCACAGAATAACTAAGAAGATCAGTCACTAAATACGATATACATACAGAGTGCAGAAGCAAAATAGAATAAACATTACATCCATTCATCATACATCAAGTAAGAAACACAACATAGCTCAATAAATAATAAAGTGTAGAAAAGTAATCACAGTCACAGTACCTGTAGTATTACAACATTTAAATGCATAGTTTAAAAGACTAAATATAATCTCTCATCCTCATAGAAGGCTAAAAAGAAATCTAAGCAGCACCTATCTCTCCTGGCTGATGCTCCTCCTCTATGTAAGACTCATCTCTTTCAGCACCCAGCTCCTCAAATCTATCCGAATCTGACATTATCAGTTTCATAATGCCAGGGGCCCAGCCAATAAAAGAAAATCTTATTAGATAATTGTCTAAGTACATTTTAGGCTGAATATTTTATATGAATTATTAATGTCACCATTTTTATACTTAAACACAACAAAAAGTAAACTAAAAGCAGTAGGAGCATTAAGCGTACAAAGAACAGGGTAAGCTACAAATACAGCATTTATAACTATACAAATGTGAGGCAAAAAGCACACCTCTGCAACTAAGCAAAGAATGAGCATATACATATATACAGTGCAGTAAGTAAAAGTACTAAAGGTAAAGTCTAAATCTAAATATGCTGATGATCACATGACATATGCAAGTTATAGATAGAAATCTGAAAGTGGTACATAGAGTAAGCAGTAAAGTCTAGCATCCTATAAATAAGTACAAGTGAGAAAGTAAGTAAAGAAACACAGCTGACTAAAATATGCATCACAATACAGTACACAGTAAGCTAGAACTGAAACAGGTATATAAAGACTGTCATATCAGACAATTAGCCAATCGGGCTCAGTGAAATTTCTAAAGCCTTTCTGGGCTAGGGCAGATATAAATTCCCATAGCTTTTTTGGGCTAGGGCAAATAGAACCAGCAGCAGAACTGAGGAGGCAATAAATACAAATACAAAATCTTTTAGTTATTTTACTTTTGTTTCTGTGGACACATCTAGAAAAAACTGAGAAATCAAGCATGTCTGCAAGACTGTATGGGTTCTAAGCTTAACACACACTCCTCAATGAGTAATGTTAAGCCTCCTTATTAATCCTTACCCCTGTCCATTAGGGTAAATGTGCACCAAAATCCACCTAGAAACTGAACCCAAAGGCAGCTGTTATCCTAATTATTCTAAGGTTTCATTTCATGCACAAAATTTTCTTATATGATATGTCCAAGGAATTAAGTACAAAATACAAGAAATGCGTAGCAACAAAATAACGCAAGTAAGCGAGGGACTCTTCTATACATGGTGACACTGTTGTTGTCTATTTAAACCATTCTAACTATTCTAAGTTACACAAGTTCAAGATCTCCAATTCTGACTATCGAGTGTAACCTAGAAACACGGCCTTAAAAGTTAAAAGAATTAAAACTGATCAGGTTCTAATCTAATCCAATCAAGCACGACTACAAGTTTAATCAATAAATCATAACATCATAATTTGATGAATTTTGACATTCCATCTGAGATATGATCAAGATCTACTAAACTATAGATTATAAATTAAACACCACGAGATTGGGTTTTAATTACATAATCCAAAAGGATAAAATATAAGATCTAGGTTTCAGTCAAAAAGTGATCTATTGATTAAGACAAATCCTATGAAATAAATCAAACTTAATAGGATAAATCTCCTATCCTGAATCAACGGTTGAAAGACAAAATAATCAAAATAATTTGTAAAATCTAAAAACTAACAAAATTAAAAATTCATTTATTGAATAACTCACTTATCCAATAAATAAAATCTAACCTATAAGCTAGTCCTAGTCTTAGGAGTAGTCCTAATATGAGGTGCAAAGTCCTAAGAAAAGACTTAGAAGAAATTTTAGGAAATTTAACATTTTGAACTAAAAACTGATTTTTAATACTTAGAATGATCCTATTATAGTTCAAATGTTAGTTATATTGACTTAGAAGGTAGTTTAGAGGTTAAAAATGGTTAACATAAATTTTGGGCAAAATGATCATTTTGCCCCTACTTAAGTGTCCAAAGAGCTAATTTTTGATTTAGGTCTCCAAATTGAGATTTCTTATTGCCAAATGATTCGTTATTATTTCACATGAAGATAAATAGTATGTACACCAAATTTGGATAAGAAATGGGTCTTATAGGTCCAAACTAAGGTTTTTAGCCTAAAGGGTATTTTAGTAAATTGCACCAAATAAAATCTAAATTTTTATGCAGTTTACTATTGGTTGCTGTTCAAGGATTCCATAGAGTCTAAGAACACTAAATTTTGATTTCTAATGAATTAGTTATAGCCATTTCAATTTATAAGGGCAATTTGGTAATTTTCTAAGCTAAGAGGGATCAAAAAGCTAATTTTTCCATTTGGTGTACAAATTTAGCAAACTCAGTAGCTATAGCTTCCCTATATCACAATGAGTACTTTAACTGGGAGTAGACCCGAATTAGACTTTAATTTGTCAAGTTATGACCTAATTACGGTTAGGGGTATTTTGGTCATTTTTGACTTTTCAAGGGTTCTGAACCTAAATATTGTTTCTGATTATTATTGGTTTTAAAATTTTAAGCTATCTAGCGTTTTAATTTTCTGATTTGGAGTTCAAATGACCAAGTTATGATCATTTTAATATTTCTGGGCGCTACGGCGCGCTTTAGCGCCAGACGGTGATTTCGTCTGTGCGAAAACCGCAACTAGTCAACTTTTGGGCTCAATTACTCTCAACCTAGAGCACTTCACATGCGGTGTCATATACCGTTGGAAAGATATTTTTAAGACCTTTCTATTGATATCTAAATCAGTACCATAAAAATTAAATTCAATGCAAACTATGGGGTTAATGACTGGGTGTACAGAAATTCGTATTAGCAACTTTACATATCATTCCCTATTGTTTACAGATTTTTATTTATTTTTGAGTTCCTACATCTTAAACATAGCTTTATAAATGCATAACTAAGGTAAAACAGAATCTTAAACATACAAACGAGCATAAAGACGAAATGGAATAGCCATTGGATTAACCAATGGAGGGAAATGGGGTACCTTTGACCTTGCAAGGAAAGGAGGAAGAAGACTTAGCAATCTTAGAGGAAAAACTTCTTCTTCTTCTTCAGCACAAGGAGCAATAATGGAGGAAGGATGGAGAACTCTCAGCTTGGCAGCAAGCAAATGAAGGAGGAGCTGAGCTCTTTCTTGAAGGGGAGAAGAAAGGGGAGGCCATTAAGAGCTGGGGAGGCTAGGAGGCATGGGAAGAGGGATGGCCTTGCCATTAAGATTTGCAATTAAGGGGAGGAGGAGAGGGGCCAGCTGAAAAAGGGAAGAGGTTTGGGCAGCCAACAATGCAAATTAAGAAAATAAATTTTCTTAATTAAATAATCATTTATTTATTTTCTAATTTCTTAATTTGCTTAAAAATTTAGATTAAATAACGCACTCTAAAATATTCCAAAAATTCACCCCAAGCTAATTTAGGGGTTAGGAATTCAATGATAAATTTGGATTTCGATTCAAATGATTATTTTATTATTCTATTTTTTGAAACATTTAATTATATTAAAATATTCGCAAAGACGTCGCGATGACTTCCAAATGCGTCCAAAACATCACCCCTAACTAATTTGGGGGTGATGATCGCAATGACAAAGTCAGATTTTGATTTTAAGGTCAAATTAAATACCTCAATTTTCTAATTAATTAAATATTAGAGTAATCCAAAATATTCGATTTAGCTCTGAATTGAATCAAATCTTCAGGGATTGATTCAAATGACCATATGAACTTAATAGAATGATAATTGAGATATGATCATGCTTAAATTAAGCTAGGTAACAACCTTGGGTTATTACAGACTCTCTCACTTAAAAATGATGTCATCCTTGACATCATTACTAAGAAGGTAAAGATAAAATGTAGAAAATTAAGAATGGAACTTTTGAATCTTAAAGATACCTGGATTATCAAAGAGACTTGGATAATTCTATTGCATATCGGCCTCTTTTTCCCAAGTAGATTCTTCAACAGAGCAATTGCTCCACTGAACATTTGCCATGGGAATAGAACAATTTATTAGTTACCTCTGATCACAAGCTAAGGTTCTGATAGGCTCTTTCATATAAGAAAGATCTTGCTGAAGAAATACCACTATAGATGAGAAGGATTACGAAGACACCTCCGTAGCGAGGAGATATGGAACACATTATGAACTGCAGAGAAAGCTTCAGCAAGTTTTAATATATATGCTACAGAACCAATTTTCTCTATTACTTCAAATGGTCCGACATAGCGAGGATTGAGTTTCTCGGCTACACTGAAACAAAATACACCTTTCATTGGGCTAACCTTAAGATACGCAAAATCTCCAACATTGAACTCCAAAGAACGATGATGGGCATCGTGATTTTTACTCTGGCGATCTTGAGCTACTTTAATTCTCTACTGGATCAATTGAACCTTCTTATTCATTTCTTCAACTAAATCATAACCATACAGTTGAACACTGCCTATTTCAGACCACGCTAAGGGCGTACTACATTTTCTACCATATAAGGCTTCATACGGAGCCATGCTGATACTTGATTGGAAACTATTGTTATAAGCAAATTCAACTATAGGAATATGATCTTCCCAAAAATCTCTGAAATCCAAGATACAAAGACGAAGAAGATCTTCAAGAATTTAGTTAACTCGCTCAATTTGACCATCTGTTTGAGGATAAAAAGTGGTGCTCAAGGCTAGGGTAGTCCCCAAGTCCTAATGCATAGCTTGCCAGAATTTAGAAGTGAATCGACTATTACGATCAGATACAATAGACCTTGGAATCCCATGAAGTCTGACGCTTTTCTTGATATACGGCTTCGCTAATTTCTCTACAGAATCGGTTTGATGCATTGGAATGAAATGTGCCAATTTGGTCAGTCGATCGACAATGACCCAAATTGAATCAGCATTAGATCTTGATTTGGGTAAACACATTATAAAGTCCATAGAAATATCAAACCACTTTCATTCAGGAATTGCTAGAGGATGGAGAAGTCCACCATGCTTCTGATGTTTCGCCTTGACTAGATTACAGACATGACACTTAGACACGAATTCAGCCACACTTTTCTTCATTCCCGCCCACCAGAATGACTTCTTTAGGTCTTGATACATCTTAGTACTACCAAGATGTACTTTGTAACCAGAATTGTGTCCTTCTACTAAAATCTCTTGATGTATGGATTTGGGAATCCATAAGCAATCTTCTTGATAGATTACATCACCTCACAACTGCAGGTCGAATCGATGACCACTTTCGATTTCCCCTTTAAACTTTAGATAGTTCTCATCTTTTGTTTGGGAGATGGAGACATCATGGTGAAAGGTTGGTTCAACTGTACTTATAGATATTAGAACGTTTAACATATCACCGCAAGTTGGCCTGATATCGAGTTTTTTGAATTCTTCCTCTAAAGGACTTGATGCTATTACGGAGGAGAGTGCAGCATGATGACTGAGCGCATCGGCTACAACATTCACTTTCCCCAGATGATACTGGATCGATAAATCATAATCACTTATTAACTCAAGCTATCTTTACTGATGATAGTTGAGTTCGCGCTGAGTGAAAATATACTTTAAGCTCTGATGATCTGTAAATATGGAACATTGGACACCATATAGATAAAGTTGCCAGATCTTTAAGGAAAAGACTACGGCAGCTAATTCAAGATCATGAACATGATAATTCTTTTCATGAGGTTTTAACTAACAAGATGCATAAGCAATAATCTTTCCTTCCTGCATTACCATAAAACCCAAGCCTATCCCAAATGTATCGGTATAGACTTGGTAGTTCAAACCTTCTTTAGGTAAGGTAAGAACTGGGGCAGAAGAAAGAGCATCTTTTAACATTTGAAAGGCATTCTCACATTATGGACTCCAGACGAATGGCACTACCTTCTGAGTCAACTTTGTGAGAGGAGACGCTATCTGCGAAAAGCCTTTGACAAATTTTCTATAATACCCTGCCAGACCCAAAAAGCTTCTAATATCAGTCACAGACTTTGGCTGCGACCAATCTTGAACGGTGCTAGCTTTATTTTGATCTACCTTAATTCATTGTGCATCTATGACATGTCCTAGAAAAGCAACTGAGTCAAGCCAAAATTCACACTTGGAATATTTTGTATAAAGCTCATAGTTTTGAAATTCTTATAGAATTAATCTAAAGTGCTTCTCATGATGAGCACTTCTTTTGGAATAAATCAGGATATCATCAATGAAGACTATGATGAATTTATCTAAATATGTTTTTAGTACTCGCTGCATTAAATCCATAAAGATGGATGGTGCATTTGTTAAGCCAAAAGACATCACCAAATATTCGTAATGTCTATAGCAGGTTCTAAATGCTGTCTTTTCTATATCCGTATCTTTAACTCTTAGCTGGTGATAACCAGACCACAGATCGATATTGGAAAATACCTTGGCTCCAGATAATTGATCAAATAGATCATTGATTTGTAGCAATGGGTATCTGTTCTTGATAGTTACTTTGTTCAATTCTCTATAATCGATACACATTCTCATCGATCCATCTTTCTTTTTCATGAATAAAACTGGCGCTCCCCAAGGAGATGAACTCGATCGAATAAGACCTTTTTCTAGCATCTCTTCCAGTTGCTTGTTAAACTCTTGTAACTCCTTAGGTGCCATACGATACAGAACTTTTGATAATGGTTGGGTTCCTGGAACGATGTTGATTGCAAATTCTATTTTTTGTGTAGGAGGAAGCCCGGGTAAATCTTCTCAAAAAATGTCGGCGAATTCATAGACGACAGGGTTCTTGGATATAGGAACATTCTCCTTCTTCTCTTCTAGTATTGTTACAAGGAAAGCTCTGTAACATTTGCTTACTAATTTTTTAGCTTTGATAGCATTGACTAAAGAAGCTCTTGTACTAAAGTTCCCAATAAACGACTTAGCTCGTTTACCATTACCCAGAGTGATCTTTTTCCTTTGGTAGTTTATGATGGCATCATGCTGACTTAGCCAATTCATGCCCAAAATGATGTTGAAGTTGGCTATTCGCAGGACTACAAGCTTGGCTTCAAATTCTATCTCTCCAATGGAGACAGGTATCTTGCAGAATTGATTGGATTATAAATGAGTTCCAGACGGTAGTCCTACATTTAAGGGTTTTGCTAAATGGTGTAATGACAAGTTGAGAGACCTTGTCCAGCTTTCATAAATAAAGGAGTGAGAAGCTGTTAGAGATTGAAAAGGAGGGGGGGATGTTCTAGGATTTAGAATCCACAAGGAATTAAATAAGATTGATTTCACTTTATTAATCATACTAGATAAAGTGATTGATGTAAGAGGCACAGTGGGTATCCATCTGCTAAAATGAGATGAAAGCTATTGTATGTATTGCTCTGAAGTTCTCTTCTGCACAATACATTCCGTTGAGTTTCTTCCTCGACATGTGGATGGGAAGGCATTAGTGAAATAGAAGTGATAGACGCTAATGAAAGGTTTTGGTGACTTGATACAATGGATGGTCTTCCAATTTAGTGTTTTTACTTTAGATTACTATTTACTAAAGCCCTTAATAGCTTCACCCAAAGTGTTAATCTCTCTAGAGAAGCTATGGAAAGCAAGGGGAGTGGAAGATGAACGTCTAGGATGCACTCCTACTTACCTTGGGAATAATGTATATTTTAAACTCCTAAGGGAAATTTCATTAGCCTTAGTGATTCCTGAAAGTAGGTTGTGATGTTATTATTTTTAGGGAGACAAAAATTTAGAATATGAAAACGGTAACTGGTTAAGAGTGATTTAAGACCTATTTGTTGATTTGAAATCCTATAAGGATTTATGTCTTGGTATGAAAGTTAAGTCCTAATATTTCAAGTTCATGATCTTGTAAATCTTATGAAGGTTTAATTCAAATTAGTTAGCTACATGATATACTTAAGTTTGTTCCTACTTAAGTTTTATTACTTATGAATGCATTTTCCATTCTATACTCTTATTATTCTGAGCTCATGATTATGGTACTTGGATGTAACTCATGTATTCAGTTAGTGATTGATTTGCAGAAGAATCATCCATTAGGTAGAGTGGAATATAATTCCTAATCTGACACCTTATGGAATTCTCTGATACCAACTATGGCGCCCTGCTCCTTAAGTCCATAATCATTAGACTAAGTAGTGGAGTGTCACTCTGGCAAATCCCTCACTTATTATTAGATTAGGAAAGATCCATAACCTACTAATAAGGGAAGGACGTGCACAGAATAACTAAGAAGATCACTCATTAAATATGATATACATATAGAGTGCAGAAGCAAAATAGAATAAACATTACATTCATTCACCATACATCAAGTAAGAAATACAACATAGCTCAATAAATAATAAAGTACAGAAAAGTAATCACAGTCACAGTACCTGTAGTATTACAACATTTAAATGCATAGTTTAAAAGACTAAATAAAATCTCTCATCCTCATAAAAGGCTAAGAAGAAATCTAGGCAGTGCCTATCTCTCCTGGCTGATGGTCCTCCTCTAAATAAGGCTCCTCTCCTTTAGCACCAAGCTCCTTAAACTATCCAAATCTGATATTATTGGTTTCGTAATACCAGGGCCCCAGCTAATAAAAAAAAAATCTTATTAGACAAATGTTTAGGTACATTTAGGCTGAATATTTTACATGAATTATTAATGTCACCATTTTATACTTAAACACCACGAAAAGTAAACTAAAAGCAGTCGAAGCAGTAAGCGTACAAATAATAAGGTAAGCTATAAATACAGCATTTATAATTATACAAATGTGAGGCAAAAAGCACACCTCAACAACTAAGTAAGGAATGAGCATATACATATATACAGTGTAGTAAGTAAGAGTACTGAAGGTAAAGTCTAAATCTAAACATGCTATTGATCACATGATATATGCAAGTTATAGATAGAAATTTGAAAGTAGTACATATAGTAAGCAGTAAATTCTAGCATCCTATAAATAAGTATAAGTGAGCAAGTAAGTAAGGAAATACAGCTGATTGAAAACTTGCATCACAATATAGTACACAGTAAGCTAGAGCTGAAACAGGTATGTAAAGATTGCTATATCTGATAATTGGCCAATCGGGCACAGTGAAATTCCCAAAGCCTTTCTGGGCTAGGGCTGACATAAATTACCATAGCCTTTCTGGGCTAGGGCAGACACTACTGTTGTCTATTTAAGCCATTATAACTACTCTAAGTTACACAAGTTTAGGATCTCCAATTCCTACTATCGAGTGTAACTTAGAAGCACGGCCTTATAAGTTAAAATGATTAGATTTGATCAAGCTGTAATCTAATCCAATCAAGCATGACTATAATTTTAATCAATAAATCATAACGTCCTAATTTGATGAATTTTGACGTTCTATCTGAGATCTGATCAAGATCTACTAAATTATAGATTATGAATTAAACACCACGAGATTGAGCTTTAATCACATAATCCAAAAGGATAAAATATATGATCTATATTTCAGTCTAAAAGTGATATATTGATTAAGGCAAATCCTATTAAGAAAATTAAACTTAATAGGATAAATTCCCTTTCCTGAATCTAGGGTTAAAAGATAAAATAATCAAAATAATTTATAAAATCTAGAAACTAACAAAACAAAGAATTCATTCATTGAATAACCCACTTATTCGATGAATGAAATCTAGCCTATGAGCTAGTCCTAGTCTTAGGAGTAGTCCTAATATGAGGTGCAAAGTCTTAAGAAATGGCTTAGAGGAAATTTAATATTTTGAACTAAAAATTGATTTTTAACACTTAGAATGATCCTATTTTTGTTCAAATATTAGTTTATTGACTTAAGGAAACTTAACCTAAATTTTGGGCTAAATGACCATTTTGCCCCTACTTAAGGGTCCAAAAAACTACTTTTTTATTTAGGGCTCCAAATTAGGATTTTTTACTACCAAATGATTCTTTACTATCTAACATGAAGATAGACAGTAAGTACACCAAGTTTGGATAAGAAATGGGTCCTATAGGTTTAAAATAAGGTTTTTGGCCTAAGGGGTATTTTAGTAAATTGCACCTAATAAAATTTAAATTTTTATGCAGTTTACTATTGGTTGCTGTTCAAGGATTCCATAGAGTCTAAGAACACTAATTCTGAGGTCTAATGAATTAGTTATAGCCATTTCCATTTCTAAGGGCAACTTGGTAATTTTCTAAGCTAAGAGGGTCAAAAAGCTAATTTTTCTATTTGGTGTCTAAATTTAACAAACTAAGTGGCTATAGCTTTCCTATATCACATTGAGTACTTTAACTGGGAGTAGACCTGAATTGGACTTTAATTTGTCAAGTTATGACCTAATTATGGTTAGAGGTATTTTGGTCATTTCTGATTTTTTTAGGGTTCCGAACCTATATATCATTTCTGATTATTGTTGGTACTGAAATTTTAAGTTATCTAGCATTTTAAAATTTTTGATTTGGAGTCCAATTGACTAAGTTATTGTCATTTCAATATTTCTGGGCGCTACAGCGCGCTGTAGCGCCAAACAGTGATTTCGTCTGTGTGAAAACTGCAATAGGTCAACTTTTGGGCTCAATTACTCTCAACCTAGAGTACTTCACATGTTGTGCCATATACCATTGGAAAGCTATTTCTGAGACCTTTCCATTGATACCCAAAGCAGCACCAAAAGATTAAATTATCAATACAAACTGTGGGGTTAAATGATTGGGTGTACAAAAATTTGTATTAGCAACTTTACATATCATTCCCTATTGCTTACAGATTTTTATTTTTTTTTGAGTTCCTACATCTTAAACATAGCTTTATAGATGCACAACTAAGGTAGCATAGAATTTTAAACATACAAATGAGCATAAAAGTGAAATGGAATAGCCACTGGATTATCAAATGGAGGGAAAGGGGGTACCTTTGACCTTACAAGGAAAGGAGGAAGAAGACTCGGAACTCTTAGAGGAGGAACAATAAGGAGGTACCTTCTTCTTCTTCTTCTTCAGCATAAGGAGAAACAATAGAGGAAGGAGTGAGAGCTCTCAGCTTGGCAACAAGAAAATAAAGGAGGGGCTGAGCTCTTTCTTAAAGGGGAGAAGAAAGGGGGAGGCCATTAAGAGCTAGGGAGGCTATGAGACCTGGGAAGAGGGATGGCCTTGCCATCAAGATTTGTAATTAATGGGAGGAGGAGAGGGGTCAGCCAAAAAAGGGAAAAGGGATGGGTTGCCAGCAATGCAAATTAAGAAAATAAATTTTCTTAATTAAACATTCATTTATTTATTTTATAATTTCTTAATTTGTTTAAAAATTTGAATTAAATAACGCACTCTGAAATATCCCAAAAATTCACCCCAAGCTAATTTGGGGGTGAGAAATTCAACGGTGAAGTCGGTATTCGATTCTGACGATTATTTAATTATTCTATTTTTTGACGCATTTAATTTTATTAAAATATTCACGAAGATCCGACGACTTCCAAATGCGTCCAAAACATCACCCCTAGCTAATTTGGGGGTGACAATCGCAATGGCGAAGTCGTATTTTGATTTTGAGGTCAAATTAAATATCTTAATTTTCTAATTAATTAAATATTAGAGTAATCCAAAATATTTGATTTAGCTCCAAATTTAGTAATCAAATCTTCAAGGATTGATTCAAATGAATATATAAACTTAACAAAATGATAATTGAGATATGATTAGGCTTAAATTAAGCTAGGTAACTACCTTGGGTTGTTACACTTGCTTTTGAATCGGACGGTTCGATATAGTTGAACCATGCCGTGCATCTCTGGGACAAGTGGAACTCTTTATCTAATGTGTCTTGCTGTTTACGATTTTAAACATTGGGTTAAGAATTAATGATAAATTAGTTAAATTAAATTTTATTTATTTAATCAATTAAAACCTAATTTCATTTCTATTATAACTTCTAATTTAGTTAACTAATATATACAAAATTATATACCGTTTTAATCACAAAAATGAGTAGATCAGTAATATGTAATCTAATTTCTGTTTCAACAAATATTTTAAATAATAAATAATTAAAAATTAATTAGCTAATTACAAATCAATTTCATCATTTTATGTGACCTAATTTGATCATTTAATGTCCAAATTAAATAATCAAATAGTACATTTAATTCACAAAAATGTGAGGGACAATAATATGAAATCAAATTTAATATTTGAACCCTAATTTTCTTAATCACTTTTTAACCCTAATGAGGAGTCTTGGAAATCCTAAATTTCAGACATTGTCCAAAATTGACCTACTTAATGTCATTTTCTCCTTATGATATAAGGATTTCAAAAAAATGTATATCATTTCTATTGGACAACAATTAGTGATTTTAGGTTGTTGACTCCTAATTAGGTATTATTGTGATTATTCTAATTTCATAGATTTGCATGTTTTAGATATTATAAAACCCTAGAATAGATAATATGTCACATTTATTATTTCCATATCAAATTTGATTACTTTTACTTGAGCTTAGTTCTCATTGTCTAGTTGTGTGAATCAATTACAAATTGCTTGATTCACTTTTTGACCCTAAGGTAGAAATCTTAGGATTAATTTAAACTTGAATTGTAGTTGATCCCTAGATCTATTAATTACACCCATTAAGAGTAGTTAGTCTTAATACCTTTGTAATTGTAGATTATTGAATCAACTAGGACTAGCCTTTAGTGACTAGATTAGAGCTTAGTTTATTCATCCTAATCCTTAAAGCCTTCTCTTGAATATCTTAAGAACTAGTAATAAGAATTCATAACTTACTTAGATTAGTTTACGAATCATATTGAATTTCTTGAGCATCAACTATTAGAATACTTAGACTTTGTAGCTCTTAAGTCCCATCATTTGCTTACTTTAAACCTCCCATTTTATTATAACCTAGCCAGAATAGTACTTGATTTGATAAAATCTTCAAACTACAACCTAGCTAGTGAACCTTGGTAGATTAAAATTTAACTTCTTATTTCTTAAGTTTGACAACTCTTTCATCTAAATCTTTCCTGCTAGTTACCTAAGCTTTGATTTAATTTTCTTAATTGAATCTTATAGTTTAGGATGGGAATAGAATTAGTTTTCATTTGTATTGATTATACTTATAAATTATTTTATCATCATAATGATTGAATTGAAACTAATATTTTCATAATCCCAACTACTACTATATTTATAATTAACTTGAGGTCAATATCTTAAAGTTAATTGGGATCTCAATTAGTTCCAATTATTAAGTAGGTCATTAAAATTAGATAACTTTGGATATCACTTAGTTGTAATTATTGAATTTTACTTGATTGCTTGCTTATCTATGAGCCTTATTCATTTGAATTATTCATATAAGACGTTGTGCATGAATAAGACTTTCACATTAAAACTATTAGGGGTTCATATTGTTAGATCAGCCAAGGGCAGGCTAAAAAGGAGTAATAGGGAGACCTCACATTCTCAGAGAGTGAATGTGAGTGTTACTTATTTTGACCCCGCTTTTCTTCACTAGTTAAACAGACATGTTTAACTCTTTTCATCCTGTATATGCTCGTAGAATGAGTACTGTTTAAAATAACTTCAATTAATTAACATATGAGATCTTCTTCTATCTTATAGATTGTCAAGACTCATCATAGCTTTTAGTTATATTACTTTCTATAGTTCTAGATCATGTGAATCTTATACTAATAGTCTAAGATCGTACTTTAATTTATATACTATGCATTTTTTATGTTTTAGTACTGTACTTTACTTATTTACAGTTTACTTAGGTTACAGTGAATGTTGAGAAAATTATATTTAAATCATTCACTATCTCTTTTCTTACTTAGCATAAGTTCTGTTGAACAGATACATGCTTTACTTCATTTACTTTCATATGTACTTTAGTTTCTTTCTAGCCTATATAGGATACTTTTACCCTAGTTTTAATTGCAGGCTAGGATATATATTTATGTGAGTATTCTAACTCACATTACCTTTTATTTGCTTTTATTTTTCCACACTTGTATGCTTACTTTCTGCACCCATACTCGTGCTTATGTTATAACTAGTAGTGTAACAACTCAAGTTGTTACCTTAGTCAATTAATACTAATCTCAGTCCTAAACTTGATCCTAAGTATTAATCAAGTCATTAGGAGTCAACCTCTAACACCCAGTCTGAATCAGGAGTCAAATGGATCGAATCATAATTTTTGGAAAATCTAAAAACCTTAAAATGTGACCTGTCTAAAAAATTTGATCCCCGCTGCGGCCTACCGTTTGCCCTAGCGTAGTAGAGGCTAGAGGCTAGGCTATTGTGAGTAAAATGACATCAAATTGAAAAATGGACTTCTCCGTTGCGCTCATTGCCCTAAAATTAGCTAGGGGTGGCGTTTTCGTGTCAATCTGGAATCGTTAATATTTTGACGAATATTTTAATAATATTTAAAAAACCCAAAAATTGGGAAAATAAAATACTCGTCAAATCAAAAATCAGACCTCGCCATTGCGTTCCTCACCCTTCAATTAGCTAGAGGTGAATATTTGAGATTTTTTTTTCTGAAGTTAATTCATTAACTAATTGAAATCAGGAATTTAAATAATAATAAATATTATTTAGCAGTTAACGGCGTCGTCCTCACGCCGTTCCCTTCAGCTAACGCCATCCGCCTCTCCGTTAATCTGGATCTGATCAATCGGACCGTCCAAATGGACGGTCGCAATTTCATCCTTGCCGTCTCGCCATTACGCGTATGCTGCGTGGCAGAGCGCAGCAAAGCGTGGCCAGTCGCTGCGAGCGGCGACCTCGCAGCCTCTGCTGCGCTTCCTTAACCCCTCCCACGGTGTTCGTATCCCAAATTTCGCAAGCCACTCAGGAGCGTCCGCGAGGTAGCGTATGCAAGCTTAGGTCGTGGCAAAAATCCCCGTCCAGGTACTTCACTTCTCCTCTAAGTTCCATTAATCCTTCCATGACCTTCAATTGCTGCGTATCGAAAATTCAGATGCCGATAATTGGCGTTCGAAGCCTCGAGCGATCATTTAGGACAAAATCTTCCCTAACCCTAGCGGCGCCGACTCGGGTACTCGAGCGAACCCTGGAACCCGCCCGCGCGTGCTCGGAAGGCGAAACGACGCTACCCGAACCTGGGCAGGTTCTAGCCCAGCCCGGCCGAAGTCGCGGACCCCACCTGGGGGCCTCTGCGTCTGCCGCGTGTTGCGCGGGCCCCGCTCGCGTATGCGTGAGTCAGCCGGTGGGACCCGAGGTCGGTTTGACTGGCGTCGGGTGGTCCCACTCCCTCTTCCTCGACCAGCTGGCTTCTGCCATGTGGCAATGCATGGTCCCCGCCATTAATGACCTGCATAAATTCAAATCATTTAATACATATATATGTATAGTTATTATATATATATATATATATATATATATATATATATATATATACACATTTTAGCAGCTCTGACTATAGGATAACAATGCATATATATATATATATATATATGTTATTAGTAGAATGAATAAGATTAATTTAGGTTTAGTGAGTGGCTAATTACCTAAAATTCACTATTAATAGTAGGATTAATTTAGGATAGTTAGTTTAGATTAATCAATAGGATTAATTAATTAATTAGTTAGTTTAATTAATTAATTAGCATTAATTAAAATCTGTAGATAATTTAATTTAAAACAGTAATTTAATTAATTAGTATTATATAAATTAAATTGTAAATTCATTTAAATTAAATAAATGAATAGTAAATTTTTGTAAATTAATTTAATTTAAATAAAATTTAAAAGTTTAATAACTTTTTGTACAATGATCAAACATAGTCAATATAGGTCTCATTTTATTCAGAAAAATAAAAGATATTAAATGACGTAATTTAAAAATTAGTTTCGGGGTACGTATAATGTAGTGACATTTAGGACCTAAATAAACCATCATAAATTTTAACCTAGTCATCCAAACATAGGCAATAAAGGTCTTTAAATACTCAGAAAAATATCCCCAACACTATAGAAGTATTAGTTTTCATATTTAGAGCTTAGTTTAAAAAGTAACATTTATGACCTTACCCTGAAATTAATCAAAATACTCCTAGCATTCAATTAATCATAACTTGATCAATTCAACTCCAAATTAAGAAATTCAAAGTTCTTACTAGCTTAGAATTTTTGTGTCATCAATAAACAGAAATAATATTTAGGATCTGAAATCTAGAAAATTAGAAATGACCAAAATACCCCTAACCCTAGTTAGGTTATAACTTGACCATTTGAAGTCCAAATTGGGTTTACTCTCTATCAACACACTCAATGTATTATAGGGAAGATATAGAAACTGAGTTTGCTAAAATTGGACCTCAAACAGAAAAGTTCAGTTTTTGTCTCCCGTTGACCGACAAAATTACCGAAGTGCCCTTAGAAATTAAACTAACCATAACTTAGTCATTTGACCTCAGAATTCTGTGTTCTTAGACTCTATGGAATACTTGAACAGTAAATAATAGTAAACTGTACAAAAATTTAGATTCCATTAGGTGTAAATTACAAGATTGCCCTTAGGTCAAAAACCTTAGTTTGGACCTATAGGACCCGTTTCTTATCCAAATTGAGTGTACTTATTGTATATCTTTATATTGGACCATAAGAAATTATTTGGCATTAAGAAATTCTAGTTTGGAGCCCTAATTCAAAAAGTAGCTTTTCTGACCCTAAAGTAGGGGCAAAATGGTCATTTTGCCCAAAATTTAGGTTAAGCATCTGCTGTAACAACCCATGTTATTACTTAGGTCACTTAGGACTAATCCAAGTCCTAGTTATGATTTTAGAACACTAATTAAGGCAATAGAAGATTATCTCTAAGACCTGGTTCAAATTAAGAATCAAATGGATTAAATCTTGATTTTGGGAATTTCCTAAAACCCTAGAAATTGATCTTTTAATTTAACCTCAAATCAAAAATCTGACTTCACCATTGCATTCACTACCCCCAAATTAGCTATGGGTGAAGTTTTGGAGGCATTTGGAAGTTGTTGGATTTTCGTTAAATATTTTAATATTATATAAATACTTTTACAAATCGAATGATTAAATACTCATCGAATCATAAAATTCAATTGTGCCGTTGCGTTTCTCACCCCTCAATTAGCTAGGGGTGATATTTTGGAAATTTTCAAAATATAAAATTTTAATTAATAAAATCAAATAAATACAAATAAAAAATATTTAAATAATAATTTAATATTAACTACTTAATGGCTCTACTTAGCGCCGACCTCTAATTCATTGACGCCGTCAATCGGGCGTCCAATTACGGAGGATTGTCCGATCGGATCAGTAGATCCGATCGTACGGTCATTAAGTCGTCTCCTCCATCGGCTCGACTGCACAAGGCGCGTGTCGAGCGATCCTACACGCGGCAAACACAGCCAATCGTGCGTGTCTTCCGCCGCATTCAGATCGCCTTTGCATGCTTTTTTGAGCTTAATCAATTGCTTGTTATCATCCTTTTCGATCTGAAGGAGTGGCAATCCTTTGAGAGCTTCATCCCGAAAAATTCTAATCGCCAGCCATCTCTTTACGGTACCTCCAATCCTTTTTTTCTTGATTTCAATTGTTAATTTATTTGCACAAAATATAAATATCATTTTTTGTGAATCATTGAGCATGACTAAGCTCGATCAAAATAATCAATTTTCAAACACTAAGTGCAAGAATCGTACATATTCATTTATCTCATCATTCGTATACCTCCATCTAGGGCTACCTTTTATCGATCATTTAAGCCATCTCAAGTTGAGATTTAACTGTGATTAGAAACCCCGTTCTGTACTACACGAGGCAGTGCGGGCTGGCCCCCAGTGCTAGTGAAAAGGTCGCCTCCTTCTATGCCCTAGTTTGCTCTCTGTCACCATTCGTGAAGAGAACGAGCCCTCGGGATGGGCAGGCTCGCTCGACCTGACCCGTTGCTTGCATGTCGAAGCCTAGGTGTCGGGCCCATCTTGTCAGGCCACTGAAATCAGTGGGCCCCACTCAGTTCAGTCTAGTGCGTTTCATGTCGACACGTGTCTTACCAGTTAAAGCTGTCGCTGTCGTTGGATCGGTTGCCGATCCCGCTACAGTAATCAAAGCAAAATTAAATATAATTTAACTTAAATCAGTAGTTGATTAATCATTAATTAACTAAATTAATTATTAAACTTCATTCATCAATAACTTTTAATCCTGAACTCCAAAGGTATTAGAATTATATGTCAATTTGTTCAGTAAAATTAGAGGAATAATGTGGAACTGTCAAATTTCCAATTGGAGCTGTACATCACATAATGACATTTAGGACCCTAAATTAAGCCCTAAATGTCTCAAAACCTCATTTAACCATAAATTTATGTACACTTAGCCAAAAATACCCAATATAGGTCTTAAAGTAATCAGCAAAGCCTAAGGATTAGACTAGTACTATTAATTTTGTTGTTTGGGTAATAATTTGACTAATCAGTTTTGGATCCAAACCCTAATCTTCCTAAGTGCATAACTTTGTAACATGTAGTCCAAACATAAGTAATATGGGTCTTAAAGTGATTAGTAGAACCTCTAGAATAACCTAGTAGTGTTTAGTTCTCTGTTTGGATTTATTTGAGCTTAATCACTTTTAGGACCTAACCCTAATTACCCTAATTAACCCTAGATCTACAATTGACCATAAGTTGGTCAATTGAACTCCAAATTAGGTCATCCATATATTCATTTTGATCAAAAAAACCTAATTAACAGTAAACTACAAAAATATTTAGGATCGAATGTTAGATTTCTTAAACAACCCTAATTATCTTAAAACTTAGTTAGTGAAGATTAGCAAATTTAGAAATCCAAATTGAGTGATTTAAATTTCAAAGAGCTTCGTGAGTATATTAGAACCAAGTAGTGTGGTTAGTTTAGTGATTTGATGATTAATTTTACTAATCATTCACTAATCACCTAAACCTTAATTAGGCCATAACTTAGCCAATTAGAGTCCAAATTGGGCCTACCACTAGTCATTGTGATCAGTGGATTATTGGTAATCTACAACCACTAATTTTGCTCAATTTGGGCACCAATTGGAAAAGTTAAGATTTTTGAACCTTAATTAAGAAACCCCCAAATTACCATTTTACCCCTTAGTTTGTATTGACTATAACTTAGCCAATACTTATCAGAATTCAATGATTTTAAGTTCTATAAAAACCTTAGATAGTAAGCAATAATAAATTGATAGAAAAATTAGGTTCCATTAAGCTAAATTACCAAAATTCCCATATGAGTCAAATTCATTAATTTGATCTCATGAGGCTTAATAATTACCCAAAATTAATGTAATTACTGTCTAATCTTACATTAGATAGTAAGAAACACTTTGCCCTTGAAAATTTCAGATTTGGAACCTTAGATCAAAAAGTGATCTTTTAGACCCTTAAGTAGAGGTAAAAGAGTCATTTAAGGTTTAGCATTATAAATCCCTAGAATCATATTCTAAATATTATAAACAATAAAAATAGTGATTTAAATCATAAATTATGTGAGATCAAGTCTTAATTAGATCATTAATCAAAATCTTATCTTATATCCTTAAGAAAACCTTAAGTAAAATTTATGAGTCCTTCTTCTTCCTTAGCTTCTTAGATCTTTCCATAAGTCTTAATAATATTAGTTAGGTGATGTGTCTAAGAGATACTCTTAGTAGTTAAGAGCTGTAATTCCTAAGATTATGGATAGATCTTAGGTTAAATTTCATCTATTGGGTAAATTGGGTTACTCAATAAGTTAAGCCTTGAGTTTACTAGTTTATAGATTTATCTTAATTTATTAATGATTATTTGATCTTTAAATCTTAGAACTAAGGATAGAGATCTATCCTAATGAGTTGATTGCTCATTAGGATTTGCCTTAACCTAATCTATGAGACTTGGGTTCCAAACCTTAGACCCTTAGATATACCTTTGGATTGAGTGATTAAACCCATTATTTGGAGTTTAATGATTAATCCTTTCATCATGATTTGGTTAATCAAGATAATTTGAGATTCTTAAATTATTAAAATAGGTCTATTGACTTACTTATTTAACTTATAGTCATCAGTGATTTAATCAATTAGGACTTGGCCAGTTCTAATTATTTTCAACTTATAAGGTCATGAATTTGAGTTACACTCGATAGTAGGAATTGGAGATCATGAACTTGTGTAACTTAGAGTAGATAGAATGATTAAATTAGATAATAAATGGATATCACTTATGTCCTAGTAGAGTCTCTTGCTCACTTTGAAAATTGATGTTATGCTTTCCTTATTTTTGAGCTTTATACCTTGGTTACATGTATTAGGCATAAGACATTTGAAAAGTCTTTCATGTCAAACTTATTTTGCATAGTAGCATTTGTATATGTCAATATCATTGTTGAGTTGAACATATGGTTATTAGAATGTAGCTTAATTAGTATGCCTTTTTGCGTACCTATACTTTAGTACAGCCAAGCCTAGACCTATAACCGGCTAGGATGGTATTTGTCTGTCTAAAGCAAGTCTAACCAAACTTAGGCCTAAGACCAGCTTGGATGGTATTCGTTAGACTTCACACTTCATATCCTTTTTCTCCCTTTGTTTGAAATAATAATTTAGGTGCATTTCTACTATAAGTTGATTATCTTGTTTAAGTCATAGTAATTTCAGTTTCATACTTTCTATTTTAGTCTAGATTTCAACACTTTCTTATTTACTATTCTTCTGGATTTATTAGATTTATTTCTACTTATAGGATGCTAGTTTTACTTATTGTTTACATTCATAGGATGTTAGTATCACTTTCAGTTACTTAATTGTTTCATATGTATTTTTACTTTATGCTTAATTAGCATGAATTTATGTTGATCATAGCATGTTTAGGATGAGTTTTATTTTACTTATTAGTATTTACTTTTCTTTTATAATTAATCATATTACTGTTATACTTGGAGGTATGTGCTTACTTCCTATTTTGTTATGTTATAGACTGATTGTTTATAATTGCCTTTCTCTTTCATATGCATTTTGCTCCTACATTTGCTTGTATGTTATTTAATGGTGATATCTAAATAACATAATAAATGTGCAGCCTAAAATGTACTTGGACATTTTGTCTAATTAGATTTTTCTTTTGTTGGCTGGGGCCTATCATTGTGCAACCGGCAATGGTAGACTCTGAGCTATTTGAGGTTGTAGAGCCTTCAAGAGATCTGCCTTTGGAAGAGGAGCATATTACTGAAGATCCTTAGTTTTCTTTCTGCATTATGAGGATGATTGATTTATTCTATTTCTGCTTTAACTTTTAAATCATATTATAATAATACAGGGCTAACTTTACTTTTAACTACTTTACTTATTCTGAGTTGGATATTCAGTTCTTCTTATATTGTGATGAATGTATGTTATATTTTATGCTTCCACACTCTACTTTCATGTATCTTTCATTTAGTGAAATTTTACTTTGAGAATGTCAAAGTCCTTAATTATGGTGGATTATGACGTGTGCCTAATCAAATTATAAGTAAGGATTTTGCTATTTAGATGACATCTCCACCATAATCATGTTAACTTAATAGTTAACAGGACTATGGCGAGGTAAGGCCGCCACAGTTGGTATCAGAGAATTCCATAAGGTGTTAGATTAGAAGTTGCATTCCTCTCAACCTAATGGATTGTTCTTCTGCCACATAGTCACTAAATAAATACTTGAAATAACATCCATATTATCATAATCAAGCACTCAGAATGAAAGGCATAAAATGGAAAATACTTCCATAATTAGCAAAAGTTAAGTAAGGACTAAATTAGAAAAGTGATAAATAGTATTATAACTTAGAAGAATAATTATAAGATCAATAGGGTCAGAGAAACTAAAATATTAAGCGTTGACCTTTATACTAAGAGACTTAAGACAATATTAGTAATTCAACCATCAATTAGATTAAAGATATAAGAAATTTAAAATTTGTGTGCTAAATGAATTTCTTCAGTATGCCATCTCCAGAAGATTAGATCTTCCACATTTGACTAAATTCAAAATTTGCTATGTTATACTTAGTATATTTTCTATCCTTCGAATAACGAGCATCCAAGAAGTATTGTAGCTTTTCCTTTAAGACTAAAATCATTTATATTTATTTTAGGATGAATCCTACAACTTCTCCCCTCAACACTGCTGATTCTTCAAATAGCAATGCCGATGTGGTCACTTCACTCAGGAGTATGGTAACTGCCATGTTAGAGAACCAATTACAACAAGTAATGACTATTCAGAAACTAATATCTGCTCTTAGTACCGCAAATACTGGTATCCTCTTCTGCATTCTTTACTCCTCATATTCTCCTTATCTCTTATCCGTCTACTAATGAGTTATTTAGTAGCTTCTTAAGATTGAGACTTCTAATCTTTAATGGAAACTTATCCCCCCACAGATATTGAGACTCAGTATAAGGCAACCAAAAAGAATCAAAAGAGCAAAGCATATCAAAAGGAATCTAGCACATCAATAGGACCAAACCAAGGATGTAAGAGACCACGCCCCTATAAAGAGTGATATTATTATGATCATTACTGTTTTACATGTGGTCATCATAGCCACAGATCAGAAATTCCATGCTTTCAAAATAATCAATGGAGTTATAATCAATCATTCTCATCAGAGCAAAGAATTCCAGGACACCTCACCTAAAGATTAGGAATCAAGGTCGCTACTAACATCACCACCGCCTATGAAAGAGTGTCCAACTGGGAGAGAGCAAATAGTTGCTCCTAAACTTCAAGAAACAATCATTTAGGAATAAAGGGATCTAATAATAATATTGTCCCAGGTAGATATATTCAATTTCATCATTTCTTTTAGCCATAAAGTTTATTTTTACTTCATATAAATTCAAATTGTAATGACTTAATTATGGTCATCATTTAATTTGAATCTTGCATTGAAGCCTAATCTTATGTTCAATATGTTTTATCCTTAATTTGACAATTGTCTCTTCCTTAGCATAGTTAATCAAACCTTAGATTCTTTTGGCAAGGGCATACTTTTACGACTTGTAGAAATAATCCTTCTTCAAAGAAGTAAATTATCCAACTTGGATGAATAACTTCTATTTCCTTATGTTAGATTGATTCAGAAATTGTGGTTGAGTAAATTATAATTTTGATTCTTAAAAGTAACCTATAATTGTATCTTATCTAATACACAATCCACTATTTAGATTATTTTTGTTAACTCTTATAATATTAATATAGCAAGTCATCTTATGTGACTAAATGAAATAGACCTTTCTTTTTCATAAGGTTAAATGTCCCAGTTGAATAATCACTCTCTTTATTTAAATATCATTCTTTAAATAAGTACGCCACTTGATTAAATAATAGAAGTCCTAGAGTGAATTAATTATATGATTAGTACACCACATATTCCTTAAGGTGAGATTACATAATGGTTAAATTATTTAACCTATATGTGTACGCTCATAAGTTTAGCTACAGTGAACCCTATTTCATTCTTAGTTCTAGCCTAATGATGATGTTCTAGCAAGTTTTAAACATAGGACCCATTCTAAGTCAAAGAATTTTTGTTCGTTGAAGATTAAACCATCCCTTAAATTGTAAAGCATTTGAAATATAATTTTTAGATTAGAATTTATAACTAATCCCTTGGAAACTATTTTAAATTAAAATTAATTAAGGTAACTGAATGAGTTGATCTTGTGCTTTCCTCTGCCCAATTTGATTGGATAGGAATCCTATTCCCTTTATTATAATCTTCATTAAGTGATGATTGTCACTTAAGTGAATAGCCTATTTGTGGAAAACCTTACTCCCTTTGAATAAGAAAATATCCTTTCCCAAATAGTTTAAGTTCAACCTTTTTAAATGTGTGCTTAGGTCATGATATGACTTAAGCATTTATTAATCAATCCCTTGGAATGAGTTCTCATTCAAGATGAATTAAAAGTTAGCATTTAGATTCTATAAATTTAAGCCACATATTGTGACTTGGACTTTAGCAACCAGTTCAAGAAATTTTGGCATAAGTTATAAGATATGACTTATAGCTGTAGCATTAGTTTCTTATTAATATTCTTAGTACTTATCCATATAAATAAGTGAGTTTCTTGCCATTACCAAGTCAAAATTTATGACTTGTGTTAATACATTTTGTAATCGTTAAACCTTGGATATTAAGTCATAATGTGAGACTTAAATTCTTAAACTTTCTCCTTAACTTTGAGGCCATGTATCCGAATTGGATATTGATCCTATTTGCCCTAATAGAACCTTTTAGTAAGAGATGAATGTCTCTTTATTAGTCCAAATCTAATATGGACTAATTCATATAGTTAGTTCATCCTTATTCCATCCTTAGTTAGAAATTATAAGCCGAACCATTTGGATTCATTATTTAGATTCTAATGATGGATCTTTGTCCTAAAATTCTAATAAGATTAAGTAATCAAGGAATGCAAATTCTTTTCTGTCAAGTCCTTGAATTCCAATTTATTGAATTAGAATCTGTATTATTCTTTAATCTTCATCATCTTATAGTGACTTAAACTAATTCACCTAAATTTTCTTAAGAGGAGAATATTATTTAAGTGTAAAACCTCTCAAGATCTTTGATCCTTAAAAAATCCTATACTTAGTTGTGATGTCACCTGCTAAGTACAAATCCTATATTATAATGACAGACCATAAGTTATGAATTTAAAGTTAACCATTAGACCCTTGAAGTGGCATTCAGTTTCAATGAATATTAACTTCTCTTTCTTTTAATTACTATCCTTATTAAGTGATGGTTATCACTTAGTTTGGTTAGTTTTTTTAAAGTATTAAAATGTCCTAAACCAATTCAATCTGCTAAAAACATCCATTACTACATTGTGGCAAGGTGCCATAACTGCTGTTTAATTATTGCAGGACTTTATGTGCCTGTAAATCTCCTCTAGCTTTTAATCTCCAAATGAGAATAACTTAATATTCTCATGAACTTTATGATCTTATCTCCATCTTCTTTAGTGAGAATTTAACCAAATCTATCACTTATTGAAAAGCCTATTAAAATCCTAAATAAGGATCAAAATCAATTATTTAACCAAAGTATCAAAACTTAATTAATAACTTTGATGATTATTCTGTTCCCATTGGATTAATATATACTCATTTAAATTTCTATAATTATACTTCCCTAACTCTTTTCATTTTCAATTCATTTTCTTAATTCCTGCTTCATTTCTTTCCACTGGATGATGTCGAGGACGACATCGTTCTTAAGTGGGGGAGTCTATAACAACCCAGGTTGCTACTTAGGTCACTTAGGACTAATTCAAGTCCTAATTATGATTCTAGAACACTAATTAAGTCATTAGAAGCTTACCTCTAAGACCTAGTTCAAATCAATGATCAAACTGATCAAATCCTGATTTTGGAAATTTCTAGAAATCCTAGAAATTGACCTATTTAATTTGACCACAAATAAAAAATCTGACTTCACCATTGCGTTCACCACTCCCAAATTAGCTAGGGGTGAAGTTTTGGAGGCATTTGGAAGTCATTGTATTTTTATCGAATATTTTAATATTATTTAAATACCCCGAAAAATTGAATGGTTAAATACTCGTCGAATTAAAAAATTCAATTACGACATTGCATTCCTCACCCCTCAATTAGCTAGGGGTGATATTTTGGAAATTTTCTGAATAAAAAAATTTAATTAATAAAATCAAATAAATAAAAAATATATATATTTAAATAATAATTTAATATTAAGTACTTAACGACTCTACTTAGCGTCGTCCTCTGATTCATTGACGCCATCAATCGGGCGTCCAATTGCGAAGGATCGTCCGATTGGATCAGTAGATCCGATTGAACGGTCATTGAGTCATCTCACCCATTGGCTCGACTGCGCAAGGCGCATATCGAGTGAACCTGCACGCGGCAAACGCATCCAATCACGCGTGTTTTCCGCCGCATTCAGATCGCCTTTGCATGCCTTTCTGAGCTTAATTGATTGCTTGCTGCTCATCCTTTTCGATCTGAAGGAGTGGTAATCCTTCGAGAACTTCGTCCCGAAGAATTTTGATCGCCAACCATCTCTATACGGTACCTCAGATCTTTTTCTTATTGATTTCAATTGTTAATTTAATTGCACAAATGATAAAGGTCATTTTCTGTGAATCGTTGAGCGTGACTAAACTCGATCAAAATAATCAATTTTCAAACACTAAGTGCAAGAATCGAACAGATTCATTTCTCTCATCATTCGTATACCTCCATCTAGGGCTACCTTTTATCGATCGTTTAAGCCATCTCAAGTCGAGATTAAACTGCGATTAGATAGCCCCTATTATGTACTACACGAGGCAGTGCGAGCCGACCCCCTAGTTCGCTCTCTATTATTGTTGTGAAGAGAACGAGCCCTTGGAACGGGCGGGCTCGCTCGACCCGACCCGTTGATTACGTGTCGAAGGCTGGGTCTCGGGCCCATCTTGTCAAGCCACAGAAATCAGTGGGCCCCGCTTAGTTCAGTCCAGTGCATTTCAAGCCGACACATGTCTTACCCGTTGGCGCTGTCACTGTCGTTGGATCAGTCGTGGGTCCCGTTGTTGTAATCAAAGCAAAATTAATTATAATTTAACTTAAATCAGTAGTTAATTAATCATTAATTAACTAAATTAATTATTAAACTTCATTCATAAATATATTTTAATCCTGAACTCTAAAGTTATTAAAATTATATGTCAATTTGATCAGTAAAATTAGAGAATTAATGTGGAACTATCAAATTTTCAATTGGAGCTATATATCACATAATGACATTTAGGACCCCTAATTAAGCCCTAAATATCTCAAAACTTCATTTAACCATAACTTTGTGTACACTTAGCCAAACATACTCAATATGGGTCTTAAAGTAATCAACAAAGCCCAAGGATTAATCTAGTAGTATTAATTTTGTTGTTTGGGTAATAATTTGACTAATCACTTTTGGACCCAAACCCTAATCTTCCTAATCTCATAACTTTGTAACCTCTAGTCCAAACATAGGCAATATAGGTCTTAAAGTGATCAGTAGAATCTTTAGAATAACCTAGTGGTGTTCAATTCTATGTTTGGATTAATTTGAGCTTAATCACTTGTAGGACCTAACCCTAATTACCCTAATTAACCCTAAATCTTCTCTAAATTAAATCATCCATATATTCATTTTGATAAGAAAAATCTAATTAATTGTAAACTACAAAAATATTTAGGATCCAACAGTTAGATTTCTTAATCAACCCTAATTACCTTAAATCTTAATTAGTGAAGATTAGCAAATTTAGAGATCCAAATTGAGTGATTTAAATTTCAGAGAGTTTCTTGAGTATATTAGAACCTAGTAGTGTGGCTGGTTTAGTGATTCGGTGATTAATTTCACTAATCACTCACTAATCACCTAAACCTTAATTAGGCCATAACTTAGCCAATAAGAGTCCAAATTGAGGCTACCACTAGTCATTGTGATCAGTGGATCATTTGTGATCTATAGCCATTGATTTTGCTTAATTTGGATACCAATTGGAAAAGTTAAGATTTTTGAACCTTAATTAAGAAATCCCCAAATTAAATTTTTACCCCTTAGCATGTATTGACTATAACTTAGCCAATACTTATCAAAATTCAATGATTTTAGATTTTATGGAAACCTTAGATAGTGAGCAACAATAAATTGGCAGAAAAAATAGATTCTATTAAGCCAAATTACCAAAATGCCCCTATGAGTTAAATTCATTAATTTGATCTCACGAGGCTTAATAATTATCCAGAATTAATGTAATTATTGTCTAATATCATATTAGATAGAAAAAAACACTTTGCCACTGAAATTTCAGATTTGGAACCATAGATCAAAAATTGATCTTTTAGACCCTTAAGTAGGGGCAAAATTATCATTTTGCCCAAATTTAGGGTTTAGCATTATAAAGCCCTAGAATCATATTTTAAATGTTATAAATAGTAAGAATAGTGATTTAAATCATAAATTATGTGAGATCAAGTCTTAATTAGATCATTAATCAAAATCTCATCTTATATCCTTAAGAAAACCTTAAGTAAAATTTATGAGTCCTTCTTCTTCCTTAGCTTCTTAGATCTTTCTATAAGTCTTAATAACATTAGTTAGGTGATGTTTCTGAGAGATACTCTTAGTATTTAAGAGCTGTAATTCCTAGGATTAGAGATAAATATTAGGTTAAAGTTCATCTATTGGGTAAATTAGGTTACTCAATAGGTTAAGCCTTGAGTTTACTAGTTTATAGATTTATCTTAGTTTATTAATGATTATTTGATCTTTAAATCTTAGAACTAAGGATAGAGATCTATCTTAATGAGTTGATTTCTCATTAGGATTTGCCTTAACCTAATCTATGAGACTTGGGTTCTAAACCTTAGACCCTTAGATATACCTTTGGATTGAGTGATCAAATCCTAGTATTTGGAGTTTAATTCTTAATCTTTTCATCTTGATTTGGTTAATTAAGATGATTTGGGATTCTTAAAATTATTAAAATAGGTTGATTGACTTACTTATTTAACTTATAATTATTAGTGATTTAATCAATTAGGACTTAGCCAGTTCTAATTGTTTTGAACTTATAAGGTTGTGAATCTGAGTTACACTCGATAGTAGAAATTGGAGATCCTGAACTTGTGTAACTTAAAGTAGATAAAATGATTAAATTAGATAATAAATGGATATCACTTGTGTCCTAGTAGAGTCTCTTGCTCACTTCAAAAATTGATGCTATGCTTTCCTTGATTTTGAGCTTTATACCTTGGTTACATGTATAAGGCATAAGATATTTGAAAGGTGTTTCATGTCAAACTTGTTTTGTATAGTAGCATTCGCATATGTCATTATTACTGTTGAGTTGAACATATGGTTATTAGAATGTAGCCTAATTAGTATGCCTTTTTTCGTACCTAAACTTTAGTACAACCCAAGCCTACACCTATAACCAGCTAGGATGGTATTCATCTGTCTAAAGCAAGTCTAACTAAGCCTAGGCCTAAGACCGGTTAGGATGATATTTGTTAGACTTCACACTTCATATCCTTTTTCTCCCTTTATTGGCAATACTAATTTTGGTGCATTTCTACTTTAAGTTGATTATCTTGTTTAAGTCATAGTAATTTGAGTTTCATACTTTCTATTTCAATCTACATTTCAGCACTTTCTTATTTACTGTTCTTCTGCATTTACTAGCCTTACTTCTACTTATAGGATGCTAGTTTTACTTATTGCTTACATTCATAGGATGTTAGTATCACTTTCAGTTACTTAATTATTTCATATGTGTTTTTAGTTTATGATTAATTAGCATGAATTTATGTTGATCATAAGCATGTTTAGGATGAGTTTTATTTTACTTATTAGTATTTACTCTTTTTTTATAAGTAACCTTGTTGCAGCTATACTTGGAGGTATGTGCTTACTTCCTATTCTGTTAAGTTATAGACTGATTATTTATATTTGTCTTTCTTTTTCATATACATTATGCTCCTACACTTACTTGTATATTACGTTTTAATTGTGATATCTAAATAACATAATAATTTTGTAGCCTAAAATTTACTTGGATATTTTGTCTAATTAGATTTTTCTTTTGTTGGTTGGGGCCCTATTATTGTGAAACCGACAATGGTAGACTCTGAGCTATTTGAGGTTGCAGAGCCTTCAGGAGATCTGCCTTTGGAAGAGGAGCATATTACTGAAGATCCTTAGTTTTCTTTCTCCATTATGAGGATGAGTGATTTATTCTATTTTTGTTTTAACTTTTAAATCATTTTGTAATAATACAGGGTTGACTTTTCTTTTTACTACTTTACTTATTCTGAGTTGGATATTTAGTTCTTCTTATATTATGATGAATGAATGTTATATTTTATGCTTCCGCACTCTGCTTTCATGTATCTTTTATTTAGTGAAATTTTACTTTGAGAATGGCAAATTCCTTAATTATGATGGATTAAGATGTGTGCTTAATCTAATTATAAGTAGGGACTTTGTTATTTAGGTGACCTCTCCACTATAATCATGTTAACTTAATAGTTAACAGGACCACGATGGGGTAGGGCTGCCACATTTGTAAGCCCTAGATTACCTTCTAAGTCAATAAAACTATTATTAGGACAGTAATAGAATTATTCTGTGTTAAAGTCAGTTATTAGGTCAAGATAGTTAAGTTTCTTAAATCTTCTCTAAGTCCTTTCTTAGGACTTTACACCTTACATTAGAACTATTCCTAAGATTAGGACTAGCTCATAGGTTAGATTTTATTCATTGTATAAGTGGGTTATTCAATGAATAAATCCTTAGTTTTATTAGTTTCTAGAGTTTTACAACTTATTTTGATTATTTTGTCTTTTAACCTTAGATTCATGATAGGAGATTCATCATATTAAGTCTGATTTGCTTAATAAGATTTACCTTAATTAATAGATTACTTTTAGACTGAACCCTAGATCTTTTATCTTATCCTTTTGATTATGTGATTAAATCCAATCTCATGATTTTGATCCATAATCTATAATTTAGTAGATCTTGATCAGATCTTAAGATAGAACGTCTGAATTCATCAAATTAGGATGATGTGATTTATTTCTTAACTTATAGTTGTACTTGAACTTATGTAACTTAGAATAATTAGAATGGTTTAATTAGACAACAACAAGTCACCATGTATAGAAGAGTCCCTTACTTGATTTATTTTGTTGCTATGCATTCCTTGTATTTTGTGCTTAATTCCTTGGACATATCATATAAAAAAACTTTGTGCATGAAATAAAAACTTAGAATAATTAGGATAACAGTTGCTTTTGGGTTCAGTATATTCTAGTAGATTCTGGTGCACATTTACCATAATGGATATGGGCAAGGAGTAATAAGGATGCTTAACATTACTCATTGAGGAGTGTGTGTTAAGCTTGGAACCTATATAGTCTTGCAGACATACTTGACTCCTCAGCTATTTTTGGACATGTTCACAAAAACAAAAGTAAATTAATTAAAAGAATTTGCATTTGTATTTATTGCCTCCTCTGTTCTCTTGCAGTTCTGTCTGCCCTAGCCCAAGAAGGCTATTGGAATTTCTATCTGCCCTAGCCCAAAAAGGCATTGGGAATTTCACTGGGCCTAATTGGCCAATTTTTTAATATGACAGTCTTTACATACATGTTTCAGTTTTAGCTTATGGTGTACTATATTATTGATGCATGTTTTAGTCAGCTGTGTTTCTTTACTTACTTGCTCACTTGTATGTACTTATAAGATGCTAGACTTTATTGCTTACTATATGTACCATTTTTAGATTTTTGTCTTAATTTAGTATATGTCATATGATCATCAGCATGTTTAGGATTAGACTTTACTTTCAGTACTATTACTTACTGCACTATATATACGTATATGCTCATTCCTTGCTTAGTTTTCGAGTTGTGCTTTTGTATCACTTTTGTCTAGTTATAAATGTTGTATTTATAACTTTTCCTATTCCTTGTACGCTTACTGCATTTATACTTTTAGTTCACTTTCAATGTGTTTAAGTATAAAATTGTGACATTAATAATTCATTTAAAATATTCAGCCTAAAATATACTTAGATAATTGTCTAATAAGATTTTCTTTTATTAGCTGGGGCCCTAGCATTATAAAACCGATAATATTAGATTCAAATAGGTTTGAGGAGCTAGGTGCTGAGGAAGAAGAGTCATTCATAGAGGAGGAGCATCAACTAGAAAAGACAGACGTTGCCTAGTCTTCCTTTTAGCCTATTGTGAGGATGAGAGATTTATTTTGAGTCTTTTAAATTATTCATTTAAATATTGTAATAATACAGGTACTAGGTTTGTAATTACTTTTCTACACTTTATTATAATTATTGAGCTGTAGTACTATTTCTTACTTGATGTATGGTAGATGGATGTATTATTTATTTCATTTTGCTTCCGCACTCTGTATGTATGTTAGATATAGTGACTGATCTTCTTAGTTATTCTATACACATCCTTCCCTTATTAGTGGATTTTGGATCTTGCCTAATCCAATGATAAGTGAGGGATTTTCCAGAGTGACACTCCTCTCCTTTGTTTAATGATTTTGGATTTAAGGAGCGGGGAGCCACAAGTAGTGATTTCCAATTAAATATTAATATGTTTAGCCAATCTTAAAATGTACTTAGACTGTTTAATCTAACCAAATTTTCTATTTCATGGCTTTGCCCTATCACATTTAAATGCCAAAATATGATAGATCAGGTGCATTTGGAGGCTAGCTGTTTCCGCTTTATAATATCATAAATATATGGCTTATAATTATTTGCAAGTGAGATTTTACTTTCTTACTTTCATTTAAGTTTATTATTGGTTTGTAATAATAATGTCATTTACTTTACTTTCACTATACTTTTGTTGGAGCTTAGCTTTATATTTAAATGCTTGAGATGTGATGAATGGATAGATGTAAATGAATGGATGTAAATGAATATTAATTAAGTCATTAGTTGTATATCTACTTTGTATGTTGATTGGAATTAGTTGTATACTAAATTGCTTATAGAATTGGAAAATAACTATATGATTAAATTTAGAATCTTTCCTTATCCATATTACATGCATTAAGTGATAATTGAATTGAGCATAACTTAGGGTAGATGATTGTTACACATGTATTTTTTCACTTTAAACTTTTAGAACAAGAAATAAGCAATCCCATGTAATGAATTGACTTTATATTAGAATTGGAAATGAGCAAATCCTATGTAATGGATTGGCTCTATATTAGAACTGGAACTAATCCATCCTATGTAAAGGATTGATTTTAAGTTAGTTTTAGGTAATTTTTCTTTTAATTATATCTTCCATTGGAATGGAAGACTTGTATGTCTACCCTGCAGGTGTTTCTTTAGCCAAATTATAATAAATACTCTGCTAAATTTTTTAAGAATTTAAGGACTTAGAAATTTTATTGTAAATTGTTGACTCATGTTTCACTTATTAAATATTTAGAATTTCATATCTAGAAATTACAAGTACTCACATAAATTACTTTTAAAATAGCATTCTCACATGTTCTTACATGAACTGCATCCTCTTATGTTTTACACATAATCCTTTTCATAAAATTCCCTTTTATCTTAATTTATGACCCTCTTCTAAATCCTTGGCCAAACACAATATCTAGTGATTGACGTATCAATGTTGAGTTAAGTGATTCTCAATATTGGGGTCATCACAGTTGATACTAAAGCAAAGTTGAGAACTTTAAGTTAAGATAAACACATCAATTCATCCAAAAGCAAACAACACAGTATAGTAAAAATAAATTGAATGACATCTTAGGACAGTAAATGCATTTTCAATTAAATAAGTGATTTAAATTTCTAACTCAAACCTTAATTAAACTTTTAGATGGGAAACTCTAGTACTGAACTAAGACTTTATACCAAACTGTTCTTCCAGTATTGGGAGTATGATCATTGGTATGGGTTTACGTTTGATCGTGCTTACTTGGGAGTATCTTCGGCAGGAGGTGACATTCTAAACAAAATTTTGAGGAATTGTGTGTTTCGAGGCGATTGTTTCCCTCAGTTAGCTAGGGAATGGCTCTCTCGTATTACTAAGATATTTGAGGCCATTGAATGCTCGGATCACTTACGCCTCCAAATTTTGGATGAATGTTTTAGTGACTACGCCATGGATTGGTGGTGCCATGCTTATGGAGCTCTCATTTGTGGATGTAGGCGTCTTCATCGTGCCTCCACTTATGAAGACTTTAAAAATATATTTTATGCAAAATTCTGTAACTAGTAGTACTAGTCTTCTTTTTGCTCAAGCTTCTTTCCCTTTTGTAGCTTTGTAAATAGCTTCTACTTTACTTATGTTTCTTTTCCTTTCTTCCAAAATTATAATCTCTTAAAAGCTTCAAATTTTAATGAGAATTTTCTTTTCCAATCTTCTTTAATTTTTGAATAGGGTTTTCTTTTGCTTTCTTTAGTATGGATCCCAATTCCAATACTCTTGTTGAATTAATAGTGGAAGAACCTACTTCCACTATAACTTCTCAAACAAATCAAATGTAGAATTTGTTAGATCTAATGAAGGTTATGGTAGAAGCACAGACTCGTGCAGCAGAAATGATGGCTTCATCCTACAACCCTTCCCAATCTTCTTCTGCTCCATCCCAAATATGTCCAACTCTTCCTCATGCTTCTTCTTTTATTATTCCTGAACTTCCTTTGGCTCCACGGCCATCTTCTGGCCCTGTGGTGGATGCCTACCTCCTCACTTTTCTTCATCTGAACCCTCCAACCTTCAATGGCTCAGTTTCCCATTTTGAAGCCATTGACTGCTAAAGGCCATCGAAAAGACCTTAGCTAGCATTAAGTGTCTGGAGAGTGAGTGCCTCCATCTTGTAACCTATTTATTCCACAAAGAAGCTGAATATTGGTGGGATAGTGAGTTGAAGACTTGCTTCTCAGATGTTCTAATGGAAGACATCCCTTGGGATGAATTCGAGCAAGTGTTCCATGAGTAATTTATTCCTCCTTTTTCCCAAACTATAATAGAAAATGACTTCATGTAGCTTACCCAAGGAAGTTGTTCTGTGCACGACTATGAGATGGAGTTCCGTAAACTCTCTCAATTTGCTCAAAATTTAGTCCATACCGAAATGACTAGGGGCACTAGATTTCTTTCTGGTCTTAAAGATTCCGTTAAAAGTCATTTGATGTCTCAACATCATGACAATTTTCCCAAGCTCTTGGAAGGTGCTCATATGATTGAGTACCATCAAAACCAAATGGATTTGAAGAAGCGCTCCCATCCTCAACCTTCCAGATCTGAACCCTCCAAAAGAAATCGTTCCCATTATCCTAAAGTCTTTCAGCTTACTTCTGGCCAAAATCCTAATCCTAATCAAAATCCTAGTCAGAACTCCAGGAAAAATCTACAAGGAAGACCTGGAGTAGTATGTAACAGACCCAATCCTTATGGGAAGTGCTACCACACAGGTGGTAGGTGTTACATATATGGCAGAACCAATCTTGGCCATTGGGACTGTCGTGCTAGTTAGATCATGGACAAGATAAAGATCAACCGCCAAGCTTCTGTGCAAAATCCAATTCCTATCAACTCTTAAGTGCCAGCACTTGCCTTCATGCCTCCTCCTACTAGTGGAAGTGCTCAGCACCAAAAGGGTATACCTTCTTCTTCCTCCAAGCAAGGCCATTATAGTAAAAAGGATAAGGGCAAGTCCATTGCTCAATCTCCTACTGTACCAAGGGTCTATGCTTTATCTTCTTCAACTTCCTCTGATGACAATAGCATTGTTACCGATATGTTTTAAGTTTAATTTCCTATTTTCTATCTTTCATTTTCTTCTGCAATTTTATTTTCAGCATTTTCCTGCTTTAATTTTCATTAGTGATAATTAGAGTTTATTTTCCCTGCTATAGGAATTCTAATTATTAAAAACTAGTTCTATGACACTCTCTTTGACACTGGTGCTATCCACTCTTTCATGTTAGTGAGTTGTGCCTCTTCCTTAAATCTTCAATATTTTAGTCTAGGTAGTCCCTTAGTAGTTCCAATGCCATCTGGTGCTAAAATGTGTGCTAATGAGTTCTATTTGGTAGACATCCCAATCAGTAACCAATTCTTCCAATCCAAACTTATAGTTATGTCCATTACGAATTTCGACATAATCTTAGGAATGGATTGGCTAAGTTTAATGCCATAACAGATTGCTTTCGTAAGTGAGTTTCACTTAAGGTTGGAAAGAAACCTGAAGTGTTTGTAGGAAAACTTGGCTTGACTGCATCCTTAGTCAATGCTATTGAAGCCAAGTGCCTTATTAGTAAGGGTAGCTATGTGATCTTAATAACTTTAATCGGTGAAGAGAAGCAAGTTAGTAGTACAGAAGAGACTATCATGTTTAAGTGATTCTAAGTGCGACTTTTTGGCTCAAGTTCGTGGTATTTCTAAGTCACGTGATTGATGCTGTAGTCATTAGAGTAGATCAAAAGAAAATCCAAGCTGTTCAACAGTGGGTCCAACCTAAATCTGTAACAAGATCTACAGTTTCTTAGGACTCGCTAATTATTATAGAAGGCTCGTTCCTTGATTCTCTCTAATTACTTCGTCATTAACTTAGTTAACTAGGAAAGATGTTTCGTTCATTTGGAGCACAGCCTGTGAAGAATCTTTTCAGAAGTTGAAATAGTTATTGACTTCTGCTCTTGTTCAAGTACTACCTCGTGAGGGTAAAGATTTTCAGGTTTATATTGATGCCTCTAAGGTAGGACTTGGTTGTGTTCTGATGCAAGATCGCCATGTAATAGCTAATGCTTCTAGATAGCTTAAACCTAATGAGAAGAATTATCCTGTGCATGATCTTGAACTTGCAGGGGTAGTTTTTGCTCTTAAGATTTGGAGACACTACCTGTATGGAGTTAAGTAAGAGATGTTTACTTATCATTAAAGTTTGAAGTACATCTTCACCCAGAAAGAACTTAACTGCCATCAGTGTAGATGGCTAGAGTTACTTTCTAATTATGATTTGGAAATCCAGTACCATCCGGGTAAAGCTAATGTTGTAGCTGATGCTCTGAGTCATAAAGCGACTTTATCTTTCCTTTGTTGCAATAAATCTTTGATCAAAGATTTTGTTAGATTGAATCTTGAGCCGATCAGTTCAACTGATATGGGCACTCTACTATTTGCTATTTAGTTAGATTGTTAAGGCTCAGAAGAAAGATTCGAGTTATTTTGCATTAGTTTTTGAAATCGTTAGTGGCAAGAGATCTGAATTAAGTCTTGATGATGAAGGTGTGGTATTTCAGAAGTCCAGGCTATGGATTCCTAAAAGCTTGCAGTTACAAATATCATCTGAAGCTCATAACTCTGGCTATGCAGTGCACTCTGGTAATTGTAAGATGTATCAATATCTCAAGCAATTATTTTGGAGGTCCATCATGAAACGAGATATAGCCATTTTTATTTCCATGTGCCATCCCTATTCCTTGGTCAAGGCTGAACACCAAGATCCTGGTGTACTTCTTAAGCCATTAGATATTATTGAATGGAAGTGGTCCGATATTTCCATGGACTTTATTGTATGTTTGCCTAAGAGTAGATCTGGATCTGACTCTATTTGGGTGATAGTGGATAGACTCACTAAGTTAGCTCACTTCCTTCCAATTTATTAGACGGATCCTATTGAGAAGTTAGCCAAGCTTTATCTTAAGGAGATTGTTTATTTGTATGGTACACCAAATTGTATAGTTTCTGATAGAGACAGTAGATTCACTTCTATATTTTGGTCAGCTGTTCAGCAAGACTTGGGGACGAGTTTAGCATTGGGTACTGCTTTTCACCCTCAGACAGATGGTTCGACTAAGCATGTTAATCAGATCTTGGAAGCTCTCTTGCATCTTTGTGTTTTAGACTTTGGTGGATCATGGGAAGATCATTTAGCATTATTGTTTTCACCTACAATAATAGTTATCAGTCCAGTATTGGTATGGCTCCTTATGAAGTTCTTTATGGAAGGAGGTGTACAACTCTAGTTGCTTGGATTGAAGTAGGAGACTCTCAACTTTATGGTTCCGAGTTAGTAGAAGAGATGACTAAGAAAGTTCAACTGATCAAGTGCAATGTGACTGCTGACAGGCCTAAAATACGCGTCTGCACTTTCACGCAAGTGTACGTGGTCTGAAGTAATAAGTGGAAAGTTTGAGTTTCTGGGATTTATCGAACCACAGAGAATTGGATGTTTTGCTACTAAGGTGTATCTATCATCACTAATGCTTAAGCTATCGATGTCTTGTTTAAGTTGATTCCAGAACAAGCACGACAATCACAGTAGTAGAAAATAAGTCAAATAAAAGGAAGAGGAGAGTTGGGTTTCTCCCACATGACATGATAGATACCTTATATATGATGATTCCTTAAGCATTTACCTTTCATTTTCCTTGATTTTAATCAAGTGCACATTGTCTTTCCTTGAGTTTTATCTCGAAGAATTATAAGTTCAAATCTTGTGCATAAAATGAACACACAGTCAGTTCTATTTCAGCACCAAGATCCTTATAAGATTTCAGGTTTATAGATCTTACCTCATCTCTTGATCATGGAGATGAGGGTTGTTAATTCTTAAGATCTTATAAGCATTGATTCCACTAAGAGCATCACACGCATCACACATAGTTGAGATGAGGGATTGATTTTATTAGGCTCAATAACTATGTCACCTCGTTCATGAGCACACAATTATTCCATTCCCTCCCTTAATTATGTTGAGCAACGAAGCTCAATTAATGGGTCTTAGCATCACATGCATCAACTCTTTAGTTGAGCTTAGATTAAGGTGCACTAAGCTCAAGAACTTTCTCATATAGTTCTAAGCTCTCATGCACTCATAAATCTAGCATCAAACCAAGGTGAGCTATGGAGCATAAGACAACTTAGTTCTTGAGTTAAGAAGTCTTTTTCCTTTGGTCCACATTCAAGTTCACAAGAGTCTTATACATTTCCTTTAGCAATTCATTAAGTTCACATTTTTTATTAACACTTGAGGAAAACTTCATACATTTCATAGTAACTATCAAAACATGTGAGATTGCCCCAACCCTCCCCAAGGGAGGTTTAGCTCTCCATTACAAAATAGTTGAAAAAGAACACATACATGGATATGACCCTTTTATGATCAATTAAGAAGAGAAATTATAAAACAAGAGCTTAGAAAATACTAGGAATGTTCCTTGGGAAGTTATCTAGATTCTTCTTCTCTCTGCTTGAAGTGCCTCTCTTAGGTCCCTGGTGCTGCCTTTCTCCTCCTTCTCCTTAGCAAGTTGAGCTCCTTCACCCTTGGGGAGTTCTTCTTCTCTTCTATGCAGCCCCTCTCTTTACTTAGGTGATGTGAGCAATTTTTGGAACCCTCCTCTAGTCAAGAGGGGAGGTATTTATAGATGAGGGGTTGCATCCTCATACCCAAGATCAAAACCAGCAATGCCTTTTAAAAATTCTGAGTAATGATGGCAAATTCCAATTGATGGGTGAGGTGACCAATATTTTTTATTGTTTTATCCTTCTCATCACATCAAAGAGATTTTTTTCCAATTAAAAATGGAGCTGCAGCAGAAGGAATGATGGATGTAGACAAGAGGCTGGTTGGGGGTCTTATCCCAGCCGCAATTAATACATCTGTCAGACTAAAAAATTGGCGGACGCTGCAGCGCGCTATGGCAAAAACAAATTGCAAAGAGGCTTGCTGCAGCACGCGATCGCGCCAGCATTACGCAAAATGCTCTCTACAGCATGCTGTAGCGCCAGTATTTGCAAATAGGCCCGCTACAGCGCACGATTGTGCCCGCATTTCGCAAACTGAACCGCTGCAGCGCACGATCGCACCCGCAGTTCGCAAACTAAACCGCTGCAGTGTGCGATCACGCCCGCGCTTCGCAAACCGAACCGCTGCAGTGCATGATCGCACCCGCGGTTTGCAAACTGAACCGCTGCAGTGCGCGATCGTGCCCGCGGTTCACAAACAGAACCGCTGCATCGCGTGGCAGCGGTTTGCCTTTAGAAATTTTGGAAAATTCTCCAAATTGCGCGAAATTTGTTAGATAGGCATTTTCCTAAAATCAATAAACAAAATTGGATTAAAGAGCAATTTTAATATGAGAAATAAATGAAATTTTTCTTTATTTAGGGTATAAATTATGGATTCATCAACTGCAGCTCAAGATAGACAGAAGAAATATCATGATGCTCATCATTATCAGTTGGGATTCCAAGTGGGCGATTGGGCTTATCATAAAGTTAGTCTGATGCGTGGTGTGCAGAGATTCGGTGTTTTTAGAAAGTTGAGTCCAAGGTATTTAGGACCCTTTGAAGTGATTGAAAGGATTGGAACATCTGCTTACAGATTAGAGTTGCCAGAAGACTTCTTGGTTGTACATAATGTGTTTCACATTTTATCACTAAGAAGGTGTTTTCTAGATCCAAGTCAGCAAGTCCAGATACCTGTAATGGAACTGCAACCCAATCTGAGTTTCATCGTTAAATCTGTTGCAATTCTGGGGTGGGATCATAAGCAGTTAAGAAACTGCATCATTCTTATGATCAAAGTCCACTAGCAGAATCATCCAGCTGGTGAAGCCCCGTGGAAGAAAGAAGAGGATATGCTAAAGAAGTTTCCAGAATTCTTTTCTTAATCAGGTAGATTTAGTTCTTTCATTTTCATTATTATTTCCTTAGACTTTCAAAGTATTTTTAATTTTCTTATTTTTATTTGTGGTGTGTCATGGGCGACACTCATTTTAAGGAGGTGAGTCTGTAATAATCATAGTGTTGCTACCCATCAATTAGTGACCTAATTAACTATAATCCTTGTCTATTAGTCTTATAATAGTATTAAGAGCCTCTATTTCAATTTTCATGTGATTTGGAGATCATTTGGAAATTTCCAATATTTTCTAGTTTTCTGATAATTCTGAGAATGCCTAAATTATTGATATCTCAGAATAAAAAATAGAGTCTACCATTGGTCTCACCACACCAAAATTAGCTAGGGGTGGTATTTTGAAAGTCTTTGAAAGTCGTTGAATTTTCCCCGAATTTTTGATAATATTTAAATACTCAGAAAATTAAGATAATTAAATTGAACTCCGATAAAAAATCCGATAGCATTTTTGAGTTCCCCACACCTCAATTAGGCAAGGGTGAATTTTTGAGATTTTTCGGAGTGCGCTTGATTATTTATCTTTGAGTAATAAACAATGTGCAAGTAATTATTCAATTAAAGTAAATAATATAAACTAATATATATAAATATTTTATTTTTATTTTGGCGGCTAATATTTTAAAGGCGCAAATTTGTTGTGGATGGCCGAACACGGGACAACGGGATGATCAAATCCTGGCGGTCCTGTGCTTCTTAAGTGAATCCAACGGCCCAATTTCATTTTGCTTATGGCTAGGATAGTCCCCAAGTTTTGATGCACTGCCTGCCTGAATTTAGAAGTGAAACAACTATCTTGATTAGATACAATAGACCTCAGAATCCCATGAATATACAGCTTTGCCAATATCTCAACAGAATCGGTTTGACGTATAGGAATAAAATATGCCAATTTGGTCAATCGATCGATAATGACCCAAATTAAATTAGCACCAGACTTTGATTTAGGCAAACCCATAACGAAGTCCATAGAAATATCAAAGCACTTCCATTCAGAAATTGATAGAGGATGGAGAAGTCCTCCAGGCTTCTGATATTCAACATTGACCATATTGCAAGCATGACACTTCATTACGAACTCTGCCACGCTTTTCTTCATTCCATGCCACCAGAATGACTTTTTCAGATCTTAATACATCTTAGTACTACTAGGATGCACTTTGTACCCAGAATTGTGGCTGCCACTAAAATCTCTTGATGCATGTATTTGGGAATCCATAAACGGTCTTCTTGATAAATTACATTTCCACGCAGCTGCAGGTTGAATCAACGACCACTTTTGATTTCCATTTTAAACTTCAGATAATCTTCATCCTTTGCTTGAGAGATGGAGACATCGCGGTGAAATGTGGGTTCAACAATACTAATAGATATCAGTACGCTTAGCATAGCAACATGCACTGGCCTGATATTGAGCTTTTTAAATTCTTCTTCTAATAAAGTTGACGCTATTACTGAGGAGAGCGTAGCATGATGGCTGAGCGCATCAACCATAACATTGGCTTTATCGGGATGGTATTGGATATTTAAATCATAATTGCATATTAGTTCTAGCCATCTCCACTGACGACAGTTAAACTCATGCTAGGTGAAGATATACTTTAAACTGTGACGATCGGTAAATATGGAACATTGGACACCATATAGATAATGACACCAAATTTTTAAAGTGAAGCCTACGGTAGCTAGTTTGAGATAATGAACAATATATATCTTTTCATGCGACTTCAACTAACGAGATGCATAGGCTATAACTTTTCCTTCCTACATCGGTACACTTACCAAGACTATACCAAATGCATCGATATATACTTGATAGTTGAGACCCTCTTCAAGTAAGGCCAGTACCGGGGCAGAAGAAAGAGCATCTTTTAACACTTAGAACACATCCTCACATTTAGAACTCCAGATGAATGGCACTGCCTTTTGAGTCAATTTTGTGAGGAGAAGCTATCTGCGAAAAGCCTTTGACAAATTTTCTATAATATACTGCCAGACCCAAAAGGCTTCTGATATGAGTCACAGACTTTGGTTGTGACCAATCCTGAACTGTGCTAACTTTATTTTGATCAACTCTAATTCCTTGTGCGTCTACGACGTGACCCAAGAAAGTAACAAAGTCAAGCCATAATTCACACTTAGAATACTTGGCATATAATTTGTGGCTTCTAAGCTCTTCTAGCACTAACCTCAGATGGTTCTCATGATCAGCTTTGCTCCTTGAATAAATCAGTATATCATCGATGAAGATGTTGATGAATTTATCTAAATATGCCTTTAATACGCACTACATTTAATCCATGAAAATAGATGGTGCATTTGTTAAATCGAAAGACATCACCAGAAACTCGTAATGTCCATAACGAGTTCTGAACACAGTTTTCTCAATATATGCATCTTTAACTCGCAACTGGTGATAGCCTGATTGCAAGTCAATTTTAGAGAAAATTTTAGCTCCGGATAACTGATCAAATAGATTATCGATATGCGACAATGGGAATTTGTTCTTGATGGTTACTTTATTCAATTCCCTATAGTCGATGCACATCCGCATTGAGCCATCCTTCTTTTTCACGAATAAAGCTGGCACTCCCCAAGGAAATGAAATTGGTCGAATATGACCTTTTTCTAGCCTCTCTTGAAGTTGCTTGTTCAGTTCTTTCAGCTCCTTAGGCGCCATGCAATATGGAACCTTCGACAGCGGTTGGTGACAGACTTTAATACATTTGCACTTGCATGCTAGTGTACGTGGTATGAAGTAATAATTTGGAACGTGAGTCCCAAGATTTATCGTCCTCAGGGAATTGGATGTTCTGTTACTACAGTATATCTAGGTTCAAAAATGTTTAAGCTATGTGTATTTTGTTGAATTGATTCCTAAACAAGCACAACAATTCTTAGTAGAAGAATACTATGATAACAGGAGAGGAGAGTTGGGTCTTTCCCACATGATATGCTAGATGACTTACATATAATGATTTCTCAAGCATTACACTTTTCTTTACTTCTTAATCAAGTGCACATTGTCCTTATTAGAGTTAACACCAAGATTTACAAGTTCAAATCTCGTACTTTGAAATGAACACACAGTTGGTTCTATTTTATCACAAAGACCCTTATAAGATTTTTAGATTAATAGTTTTCCTCTTGTTTCTTGATTATAGAAATGAGGGTTGTTAGTTAATATCTTATAAGCATTGATTTTACTAAGAGCTTCAATCGCATCATGCAAGGTTTAGATAGTGGAGTGATCTCATTTGGGCTCAATAACGATGTCACCTCATTCATGTGCACTCAAAGAACCCCTCCATCCCTTCACGTATGCTGAGCAGTGGAGCATATTTAGTGGGTCTTAACATCATACGCTTCTACTCCTTAGTTGGGCATATATAGAGGTGCATTAGGCTCAAGAACTTTCTCACATGGTTCTAAGCTCTTATGCACTCATGATTATAGCTCTAAACTAAGGGTGAGCTATGGAGCACAAGACTTGTTTTTAATCTTGATATCATTTAGACCATTGTAATTTTGTCCACATTTAAGTCCAAAATAGTCCTTTACACTTCTTTAACAAGTTATTTAATTCACAAATTTTATTAAAGCTTGAGGAAATTTTCATACAAAAGTCTCTTTTAATTCATGTAGGATTGCCCAAACCTTCCCCATGGGAAGTTTAGCTCTCCATTACACAATATATTAAGAAGGACACATACATGGATAAAGACCCTTTCATGATCAACTAAGAAAGACAATAAGATAAGAGTTATAGAGTACTAGGAATGTTCCTTGATGGAGTTTTTTGGATCTTCTCTTCTTCTTGTTCTTGGTTGCTTCTCCTAGGTTCGTAGTGCTGCTTTTCTTTCTTCTTCTCTTTAGCAATAGGAGTCTTTCTTCCCTTGGAGACTTCTTCTTCTCTTCTAAAGTAGCCCTCTCTTTACTTAGGATGTTAGTGAGCCAAGTTGGGAACCTCCCTTAAGTCAAGAAGAGTTGGATTTATAGAGGGGCTGCCTTCCTCTTCCATTCTTCTCAAATTTTGCCTTTTCTTTCTTAAGAAAAATATGTCATTATTTCAAATGCAACTTGAGGGGTAAAGTAACCCTACTTTTCCATTCTTTAGTCTTTACATCACTTCAAAATATCAATTCTCCATTAAAAATAATTTTGCTACAGAAGGAATGATGGCTGGGAGACAAGGAGCAGGTTGGGAGTCTTGTCCTAGCCTCATTTAATGCACTGTTCAGACAAAGTTTTGGCGCGCTACTGCAGCGCGCTGTAGCAGCTCCAGCAGTTTGAAATTTGTGAAATGGTCTGCTGCAGTGTTCTACAACATTCTAGTTTATACATTGATGAACCGCTACAGCACGCTGTAGCGCGCTATGGCGCCAGCGCTTTCGCAAGTTGGTCCGCTACAGTGCGCTATAGCGCTCGAGTTTCACAAGATGACCCGCTGCAGCACTATATAGCTCCAGTGCTTTGCAAGTTGATCTGCTAGAGCACGCTATAGCGCCAGCGCTTCGCAAGCTGATTCATTGCAGCGCGCTATAGCGCGAGCGCTTCGCAAGTTGGTCTGCTGCAATGCGCTATAGCGCCAGTGCTTCGCAAGTTGGTTCGCTGCAGTGCGCTATAGCGCCAATGCTTCGTAAGTTGGTTCGCTGCAGCACGCTATAGCGCCAGTGCTTCATAAGTTGATCCGCTGCAGCATGCTATAGCGGATTTCTTCTAGAAATAATTTTAATTTGTCCAGAATTGTCCAGACTTTGCTGGGTAAGCATTTTTTCCTATAAAGTAGGCAAAATTTGATTAAGGAAGCAGTTTAATATGAAAATGAATGAAATTTTCCTTTAATTATGAAATAAATTATGGATTTATCATACCCCCACACTTAATTTCTTGCTTGTCCTCGAGTAAGTTTAAAATGGTATTTTTCTATTTCTTAGGTATAAGAGTTACCAATTAATATCAATGAAGGTTTGATTTGCATTTCAAAGCTCTTGCTTAACTAAATTGACAAGAGCAATTGACATCATTTAAAATTTTCTAAGCTGGGTTATGAACAAAGGTTAATAGAGTAATCTTCAATTCATAAGTAGTTTTGCTTGGTGCTTAGTAATGGGGAAGGTTCCTTGAACTAATAGAACTAGGGAGGTAGTGAGTAATCAAGAGTTTTGTGCCATATATGCTACTTCTTATGAATCACAAAGATGTATAATTTTTAGAAGAGATATTTTTCATCATCCTTTTTAATTTTTTTCTTTTGGGAGGGATATTTTTTTTCATCCCTATTTTTAATTAAATTTTTTTTTTCTTTTTCAATCTTAGGGAGAGATATTTTTCTTCATCCCAATTTCCAAACTTTGTGATCATGAAGTTCTACAGGAGCCTAGCACACTCTTTTAGATTACTCACCTTAATCACTAGTTTTATTTTTATTCCAAAGCCTTCCCCCATACTTAGTCCTTAGCATTGATTTAAATTTTGAAGATTAGGCCCAACCTAAAATCATTCCCTTGCTTCGATGATTTAATGATGTCAATGAGTTAGTCAATTTTTGTTAAGCAACCTTTGGTTGATTATCAATTTCTTCATTGATATATTTTTTTTTGTAACTTCCATAAACTTGAAAAATTCAGAAAAATTTGCCATTTACAAATTATAAAAAATTTTGGGACTACGATAATCCATAATTTAATTCCTTAAAATAAAAATAAAAACAGTAAAAGAAAAACACACAAAATAGTAGCGCAAAATAAATTATGCAACCTATTTATTCTTGGGTTGCCTCCCAATAAGCGCTTGTTTTAACGTCTCATCCTGACACATGTAGGATCTCTTATGTGATACCTTCATCCGGTAGGTATTGAAGGGTCCATCCTCATTTTTCTTATAAAACACTTTCATCCAAGTACAGCTTTAGATTATTTCCATTTACCTTAAAAGTGTATCATTTGAAGCGACTTCAACTGCTCCATGAGGTAAAACCTTAGTGACAATAAATGGTCCTGTCCATCTTGACTTCAATTTTCTTGGAAATAATCTTATCTTGAGTTAAAAAGCAGTACTTTTATTCCCGGTTGAAAATATTTTGGCTTGATCAGCTTATCATGCCATTATTTTGTATTTTTCTTTATATAATTTTATGCTCTCATAGGTGTTTAGTATGAATTCATCAAGTTCATTTAATTGTAGCATTCTCTGTGCACCTGCTTTTTGTTGTCAAAGTTCAATTTTTTTATTGCCCAAAAGGCACGGTGCTCCAATTCTACCAGAAGATGATATGATTTATCGTAAAGAGCTTATAAGGAGATATTCCTAAAGGAGTTTTAAAGGTAGTTCTATATGCCCATAGAGCGTCTTGAAGCTTTGAAGTCCAATCATTTCTATTTTGATTTACAATTTTCTCTAAAATTTGCTTAAGTTCCCTATTCGAGACTTCAACTTACCCACTCGTTTGAGGGTGGTATGGGGTTCCTACCTTATGTCTTACCCTATAGCTTTTTAGGACACTCTCCAACTACCTATTGCAGAAATGTTTTCCCCTATCACTGATTAGGAATCTAGGTGTCCCAAATCTAGCTAGCACGTGCTCCTTGAGAATTTTAATAACAATTTTAGCATCATTGTTCACACATGCTAATACCTCAACCCACTTGGACACATATTCTACTGCAACAAGAATATACATATTAGTTTGGGATAAGGGAAATGGGCCCATGAAGTTAATTCCCCACACATCAAATAACTCAACTTCAAAAATTCCATTCAAAAGGAGCTCGTCCCTTTTTCTTAAGTTTCCAGTTCTTTGGCACTTATGACAACTTTTGACAAAGTCAGCTATATTTTTGAACAGGTGGGGCCAAAAGAATCCAGATTGAAGTACCTTTGCTGCCGTTCGCTCAATCCCATGGTGTCCCCCATAAGGAGATGTGTGGTAATGATAGAGAATATTTCTGATTTCGGTGTCAGGAACATATCTCCTTAGGAGTTGATTGTTGCAACATTTGTACAAAAAGGGATCATACCAAAAGTAATTTTTAATGTCAGCAAAGAATTTCTTTCTTTGTTGGTAGTTCATGTCTTTTGGTATGACTCGTCTTGCAAGATAATTGGCAAAGTTAGCAAACCAAGGAAAGTGATTTGAAGCAATATCATATAGCTTCTCATCAGGGAATGATTCACTAATTTTGATCAAATGATCACTATCAAGGTGGGTCAATCTAGATAAATGATCTGCTAGCACATTATCACTCCTTTTCTTATCTCAGATTTCTAGATCAAATTCTTGCAAGAGCAGCACCCAACGTATCAAGTGAGGTTTTACTTATTTCTTTTGAAGGAGATACTTAATAGCTGCATGATCAGTGCAAGCAACTATTTTAGACCTAATGAGATACGACCTAAATTTAGTGAAGACAAAGATAATAGCTAGGAGTTCCTTTTTTGTGGTAGCATAATTTCTTTGAGTATCGTCAAGGAGCTTACTAGCATAGTAAATTGAATAGAAGGTCTGTTCCTTTCGCTACCCAAGGATAGCACCAGTTGCAAGGTCACTCGCATCACACATAATTTCAAATGGGAAATCCCAATTTGGAGTAGAAATTATTGGAGCAGAGATCAAAGCAGTTTTAATGGCGTTGAAACATTTTAAACAATTTTCATCAAATTTGAAATCAACATCCTTCCCAAGTAATCTACAGAATGACAAACTTATGTTGGAGAAGTCCTTGATAAATCTTCTGTAAAACCCTGCATGCCCAAGGAAGCTTCTAATTCCCTTCACATTGATGGGAGGGGGAAGTTTTTCAATTACCTCAACCTTGGTCTTATCAACTTCTATCCCTCTCCTAGAGATTAAATGACTAAGGACAATGCCTTCTTCCACCATGAAATGACATTTTTCCCAATTTAAGATTAAATTTGATTCTTCACACCTTTTAAGAACCTTTCCCAGATTTATTAAACAATGATCGAAAGAGCTCCTGATAATAGAAAAATCATCCATAAAGATTTCCAAAAATTCCCCTATCATATCAGAAAAAATAGCCATTATACTGTGTTGGAAAGTAGCTGGGGTATTGCACAATTCAAAGGGCATTCTTCTAAAGGCAAATGTCCTAAAGGGGCAGGTGAAAGTTGTTTTCTCTTGGTCTTCAGGTGAAATTAGGATTTGATTATATCCTGAATACCCATCAAGAAAGCAGAAATAAGGATTTCCTGCCAATCTATCAAGTATTTGGTCAATAAATGGGAGGGGATAGTGGTCCTGACGAGTGGCTTTATTTAATCTCCTATAATCAATGCACACTCTCAATCTGGTTACCATTTTAGTGGGCATCAGTTCATTATTTTCATTGAAAACAATTGTCATCCCACTCTTTTTGGGAACCACATGAATAGGGCTCACCTAAGGACTATCAGGGATGGGGAAAATGATTCCAGCATCTAAGAGTTTAATGATTTCTTTGTGAACTACTTCTCTTATGTTAGGATTTAATCGCCGATGAGGCTCAATTGATGGAGTGGAGTTATCTTCCAAAAGGATATGGTGCATACAAAGAGTTGAACTAACCCCCTTCAGATTAGCTATACTCCATCCAATTACTTTCTTGTTCTCTTTTAAAACCTTCATAAGTGTATTTTATCATGGGGTCACTTGATGCTGAGTTAATAAGGAGGAGATTATCACGGGAAGAGATTCATTTTCCCCTAGATAAATGTATTTTAAATATGAGGGAAGAGATTTTAATTCTAATTCTGGAGGAAATATTATAGAAGGCTGAATTATTTTCCTCTCCTTAATCACTTCCTTGTCAGTGAGATCCTCATTTTCCTCATTTGCTAGCATTCCCTCTTCTTCCACATCTACCATTAACCAAGCTTCTTCTATTAAATTGATTCTCCAACAATCCTCATTGGGCTTAGATGGGTGCCTCATAGAATCATTCACATGAAATTTCACTTCCTCATCCCCATATGGCAACCTCAATTCCCCTTTATTGACATCCATCAAAGTTCTTCCGGTGGCCAAGAGTGGTCTACCAAGGATAATGGGAATTTCTTGATTTTTATCTTCCATATCTAAGATTATAAAATCAGCAGGGAAGATGAATTTATCCACCTTTACAAGCACATTTTCCAAAATTCCTAAGGGGGTTTTTACAGATCTATCAGCGAATTGAAGGAGAATAGAGGTGAGTTTTAAATGATTAATTTCTAACTTCTTAAATATGTAAAATGGCATCAAATTTATGGATGCACCTAGATCACAAAAGGCTTTTTGGAATGATTGGCTTCCAATAGTGCAAGGGATAGTGAAACTGCCATGATCCTTTTTCTTAATAGGAATCTTCTTCTGAAGGATTGCACTACATTCTTCTGTTAATATAACAGTCTCCTTTTCATCAATCTTTCTTTTCTTGGAAAGAATATCTTTCATAAACTTGGCATAACTCGACATTTGCTCTAAGGCTTCAGTGAAAGGGATGTTTATTTGAAGAGTTTTAAAAGTTTCTAAAAATTTGTGATATTGGACATCCAGTTTCTCCTTAGCCATTCGCTGAGGATATGGGATGTGAGGGGTCACTTTGAGTTGGTTTCCAGGTTGATCATTTTCTAACTCCCTTACATCATTCCTCTCTTTTCTGATCATTTCTTCATCCCCCTTTTTCTCTCCAATTATCATTATGTTTTTATGATTCTCCTCTCTCACAACCAGTTTTTCCATTTTCCCACTTCTTAGGGTTATCGAGTTTTCTGACTCCTTTGCATACTCCCCAATGACTCCTACTAATGCTGGTTTCTATACATGTTTCATAATTTCTTTTAGCTTTTGTTCTATTCGTTTCACTGACTCCTCTTGCCTTAAAAGGGTGTGTTCATGCCTGTTCAGCGTGGCATCAGTTTTATTCATGAATTCAGTTGTGGAGGTCCTAAATTCAATAAAGGAGTTTTCCAATCTTTCTCTATTTTTTCCATGATTCAGGATTACATTGACATTTCTTAACTCACAATCTTCCTCCTGATAAGAATTTATATACCCACATTCTAGCTTTTTCTTGAGTTGAGAGATTTGGTTTTGGAGCTCCTGAATTTGTTGTGAATTTCCTAGTGAATTTTCGGGTGAGTTACATATATTTTTATTAAGGTGATCATTCCTCTAGAGAGGCCATTGGTAAGCATTATTTGCCATTTCTTCGAAGAGGTCATAAGCCTCTTAGGTTTTACTGCTTATCGAGCCTCCAGCGGCTGCATCAATGAGAGTCCTTATTGGAGCGTTCAAACTATTGTAAAAGGTTTGAACTTGCATCCATAAAGGAAACCCATGATGTGGGCATCACCTTAAGCACTCCTTAAAATGATCCCACCCATCGTAGAGTGTCTCACCTTCCAATTGAGTGAAGTTGGTTATCTCAATTCTCAGCCGAGCAGTTTTTGCAGGAGAAAAATATTTAGCTAAGAATTTCTTAGCCAAATCGTCCCAAGTTCAGATCGAATCACTCGGGAGAGAGCTGAGCCAACTTTTGGCTCTATCCCTCAATGAGAATAGAAAAAGCCTTAAATTAACTGCATCTTCAGAGATGCCATTAAATTTGAAGGTGTCACAAATTTCAAGGAAGGTTGAAATGTGTGAGTTTGGATCTTCAGTGGCTAATCCCCCAAACTGGTAGTTTTGAACCATACTCAGTGTGAAAGGTTTGATCTCAAAATTGTTAGCTTCAATGTTAGGCCTTACACTAGCATGAGGGATTCCCCTAATAGTGGGTAGTGCATAATCTCTCAGTGCTCTTCCCCTCGGCTCTTCTAAGGGCTCTCCAGGATTTTCATTAAAATTTTCCATAGCAGCTTGTTGAGTTCGTAAAAGATTTTGTTCTTTTCTAACCTGCAAATAGGTTCTCTCAATTTCTGGATCAAAAAGATATTCAGTGCAGACTCTTCTACTCATGCACGACCAAAATAAGGCTATCAAGAACAAATATGGCAGTAACGTTTAAAGATTCAGCAAAATAATAAAAAAGATCAGAAAAGTAAATGGTTAGCACATATAATTACAAAAACCAAACATTAAAAATTATATGCAAGGATTTGCTTAAATCACCAATTATTGATAGATTCTCCTTAATACAAAACAAGTACCAATTCCCTGGCAATGATGCCAAAAACTTGACAGACTTTAATACGTCTGCGCTTACACAGAAGTGTACGTGGTCTGAAGTAATAATTTGGAACGTGAATCCTGAGATTTATCGTCCTCAGGGAATTGGATGTCCTGTTACTAAGGTATATCTATGTTCAAAAAGGGTTAAGCTATGTGTATTTTGTCAAATTGGTTCCTAAACAAGCACAACAATTCTTAGTAGAAGAATATTATGATAAAAGGAGAGGAGAGTTAGGTCTCTCCCACATGACATGCTAAATAACTTATGTATAATGATTTCTCAAGTATTTCACTTTTCTTTACTTTTTAATCAAGTGCACATTGTCCTTCTTAGAGTTAACTCCAAGATTTATAAGTTCAAATCTTGTGCTTTGAAATGAACATACAGTCGGTTCTATTTCATCACAAAAACCCTTATATAAGATTTTTAGATTAATAGTTTTCCTCTCATTTCTTAATTATAGAAATGAGGGTTATTAGTTAATATCTTACAAGCATTGATTTCACTAAGAGCTTCACGTGCATCATGTAAGGTTTAGGTAGTGGAGTGATCTCATTTGGGCTCAATAATTATGTCACCTCATTCATGAGCACTCAAAGAATCCCCTCCATCCCTTCACATATACTGAGTAGCGGAGCATATTTAGTGGGTCTTAGCATCACATGCTTCAACTCTATAGTTGGGCATATATAGAGGCGCATTAGGCTCAAGAACTTTCTCACATAGTTCTAAGCTCTTATGCACTCATGATTGTAGATCTAAACTAAGGGTGAGCTATGGAGCATAAGACTTATTTTTAATCTTGATGCCATTTAGTTTATTGTCATTTTTTCCACATTCAAGTCCAAAATAGTCCTTTACACTTCTTTAACAAGTTATTTAATTCACAAATTTTATTAAAGCCTGAGGATATTTTCATACAAAAGTCTCTTTCAATTCATGTAGGATTGCCCCAACCCTCCCCAAGGGAAGTTTAGCTCTCCATTACACAATATATTAAGAAGAACACATACACGGATAAAGAGCCTTTCATGATCAACTAATAAAGACAATAAGACAAGAGTTAGAGAGTACTAGGAACGTTCCTTGATGGAGTTCTCTGGATCTTCTCTTCTTCTTGTTCTTAGTTGCTTCTCCTAGGTCTGTAGTGTTGCATTTCTTCCTTCTTCTCTTTAGCAATAGAAGTCTTTCTTCCCTTGGAGAGTTCTCCTTCTCTTCAAAAGCAGCCCTCTCCTTACTTAGGATGTTAGTGAGCCAAGTTGGGAACCTCCCTTAAGTCAAGAAGAGTTGGATTTATAGAGGGGCTGCCTTCCTCTTCCATTCTTTTCAAATTCTGCCTTTTCTTTAATATAAAAAAATCTATCATTATTTCAAATGCAACTTGATGGGTGAAGTGACCCCTACTTTTCCATTCTTTAGTCCTTACATCACTTCAAAATATCAATTCTCCATTAAAAATAATTTTGCTACAGAAGGAATGATGGCTGGGAGAGAAGGAGCAGGTTGGGGGTCTTGTCCCAGCCTCAATTAATGCACTATTCAGACAAAGTTTCGGTGCACCGCTGCAGTGCACTATAGCGCGCTACAGTGGTTTGAAATTTGTGAAATTGTTCGCCGTGGCATGCTGCAGCATTGTAGTTTGTACATTGATGAACTGCTACAGCGTGATGTAGCGTGCTATGGCACCAGCGCTTTCGTAAGTTGGTCCGCTACAGCGCACTATAGTGCTAGAATTTCACAAATTGATTCATTGCAGCACGCTATAGCGCCAGCGCTTCGCAAGTTGATTCGCTGCAGCGCGCTATAGCGCCAGCACTTTGCAAGTTGATTCGCTACAGCACGCTATAGCGCCAGCGCTTCACAAGTTGGTCCACTACAGCGCGCTATAGCACGCTGTAGCGAATTTTTTCCAAAAATAATTTGAATTTGTCCAGAATTGTCCAGACCTTGCTGGGTAAGCATTTTTTCCTGAAAAGTAGGCAAAATTTGATTAAGGAGGCAATTTTAATATGAAAATGAATGAAATTTTCCTTTAATTAGGAAATAAATTATGGATTTATCAGTTGGGTTCTAGGGATTAACTCAATCGCAAATTCAACTTCTCTAAGTAGTGGAAGACTAGGTAGGTCTTTAGGAAAGACATTGAAAAATTCAGGAACTATTCGATTCTCAAAAATAGTAACAATTTTTTCTTTTCTCCCAGTATTATTACGAGGTACACCTCACAGCCTTTTCTGACTAACTTTTTTGCTTTCATCGCATTGATTAACGATGCTTGGGTACTAAATCTTCCTATGAAGGATTGAGACTAACTTCCACTGCCAAAAGTGATTTTCTTCTTTTGGCAATTTATGGAAGCACCATTTTTGCTTAGCCAATTCATGCCTAGAATTATATCAAAATTTGCGATTGGCAATATGATTAATTTAGCTCCATATTTTTTATCACAAATCAGAATAGCAATGTTGCAGGATTGTTGGGATTGCATATGGGCTCCAGCTCCAAAAGGTAACCTGATACTTAACATGTTTGCTAATCAATATGTTGGTAGCTTAAGAGTTGTAACCCAGCTTTCTGATACGAAGGAATGACATGCTCCTGTATCGAAAAGAATATTGTAAGATTTATCATTTATTATAAGGTGCCTATGATTATAGTAGTTATGATAAGAATTGCTATTCAAACATTTGAAAATACTGAAATAGTAAAGACTGAATAAAATTAATTTAAGACATACCTGAAATGACATCATTATCTTTAGGTGCAGAGGTGAGAGTTAGCATATAAACTAGCATAGGAACTGATGGTTATTTGCCTTGGGGCTTGATATACTCAAAATTTATAGCAAAACTATAGTGTTAAACTTTCAAATCATCATATATTTCTATATACTTTGAGTGGAAATTACACTTTTTTAGGAAAAATGACAAAAATGGGAAGCATACCTGAAGAACTAGAAGGAAGACCACTGTAGTGCACGCTGCCGCAGCATGCCACAACGTGCCATAGTGGTCCATTAAATTCCCTCACCTGGAAGTATACCTGAAGACTTGGAAGGAAGACCTCTACAGCGCGCCACAGCAGGCCGCAACGTCATTTCCCGGAAGTAAAAATAGAACATTATGCAGAATAACTGAACAGTGCCAATCCGCTTTCTCGAAAGATAAATCACTGCAGCGTGCTCCAAGCAAGCTCCAGCATGCTATGCCACATAAGGATTTATACTAACCTAGAACAAAAGCACCACAACTCGCAGCAGTGCGCCGTAGCACGCCATGGCGGCATATTTAATTAATCATTTGAAACTTTATGTGAACTAATCGAACAGTTAATATTCCGCGTTCACAAAAGTTTAATCGCCGCAGTGCGCCACATCATGCTACGATAGAATTTTTGGTTATTTATACAAACTAAATGTGATTTAATGGAATAGTTATTAATCTACCTTTTTGAAAGTTCAACCACTGTCGCGCGCCTTCAGCGCACCACAGCGGATAGGTGGCAACCTCAAGGAAATCATCAAAATATACAATAGAACAGTATTTAAACTTCAGCTGCTACTGCACGCTGCGATGGAACAGTATTTGGATCAAGACCGCTACAACGTGCCACAGCTCCCGCTACATAAATTTTTAGAAACTCCATTAAATGCAGCATGGGAAAAGCTACAAAATAAAACCTTTGGTTTCCCCCTGCCTCTTAAAAATAGAATGAATATTAAAGCTGGGGAAACCAAGGAGACTAGGCAGGATAAATTTATAGGTTTTGCATTGAAGTGGAAGGATATGAAGAGTCATTAGTTATTAATGCTTGGGGTTGAAAAATTACCTTATTTATGGGATAATTTCAAGCAAAAGAAGGGTTCCAATTTCTGATATTCGAAGGACTAAAAGAAAGGCTACAAGAAGGAAAAGGAGGAGAATTCTCCAAAAGAACAACAGTGATCCATGAAGAGTGAAGAGAAGTAGATAACAAGGGAGAAGGAGGAGAAGTTAAGCCGAAGGGTAGGAAGAAATTCAAGAGAACCCCAGAAAATATCTAGGTGCTTCCTAGTATTTTTTCTAAACTTTCTTTTGATTATTTTCTGCTATGAACCGATATCAAGGTTTTCTTCCTTTGGCGTGTATGCTCATATTTATCTCGTAATGGAAAGATAAACCCTCTTGGGGAGGGTTGGGATGTAGTTATAGGAAAATGTAAGGATATTATGGTGTAATAGAAATGTTTGAATGAATGAAAAAGATTTCTATTTAAACTGTCTATAATTGTGGAATGCCTAGATGAACTCTTATCAATTTATTTTGCTAAAACTAAAATTAAAATGAATTATAACTTAAGGAACTTGAGTTCTAACCTCATCAATTGGATAAGAGGAAGGAAGGTAGTGCAGGTAGAGCTGAGAACTATATGACAAGTTCTCAAAACTAACTTACACATTTTCCTTAAGAGTTATACCAAGAGATTTGATGCTTGAGAACCAAGTTCCCATCAACTCATGCTCTGCGGCTCAGCAAAGTAAAAGGGATGAGAGGATGTTGGGAACCCAATGGATGATGTGACATAGTCCATTGGATCCAATGTATCATCTCATCTAGCTAAACCACATGTCTAAGCATATGACGCATTGTTGATGGAAATCATGTTTGTGAGATGTAAAAAGTAAATAAAGATACTTGATAACCTAGACGTAGGAAATCAAATCACAATCTCATAAAGGTTTAAGTGTCAAGGTAGAACCCCAAAGCAAGTTCTCCTTATTACACTAAATCTGAACCTGTTGTAATTGGAGGATTGCTTCATTTCTAACAGTGATCACATTATTTAATTAGGCATAAATAAATCAATTTATACATTTAAACAAAGAAGTGACAACACCAAATCCTTTTAAGTACTACAATGAAACCCTAACTCTCTCTTTGAACAAATCGTATCTTATCTTAAGGTCAATTGCATTGATAATTTAGGAACCAAATCAAACCAATAATTAATCTTTTAAATATTATTGAAAGAAGTATAACTTAGTATCAAAACCACCATTCCTAGAGGACGATAAATCTTGGAAGTAACTTCCACTTATTACTTCGGACCACGTACACTTGTGTGCAAGCGCAGACGTGTACTTTATGTCTGTCAAGTTTTTGATGCCGTTGCTGGGGATTGGTTTTATTTTGTATTAAGTACAATCTTTAAGTAAATAGTGATTTAGACTTTTTACTTTATCATTATATATATTTTCATTTTTTATAATTATATCACATTGTGCTAACTTTAGTGTAAATTTAGATTTGCATTAGTTCTTATTTGCTGCTAGAAAAAAAATTGAAAAATTCCTAAAAATTGTGTTGAAATATACTGCATACTACTGTTTGCTGAAATTTTATATGCTGACCATTTTTCATGCTGAATTATATTGTTGAACTTGATTACTGTGACTTGTTCTTACTCACTGTAATCTTTAAACTACATGAGTAGGAGAAACTTTTCTGAATTTTTTTTTGATCCTGAAATAGGTAGAACCTATCTTTGAGCTAGGAGAGAACAAGTAATCTTAAAACAACAACAAGTGCACATGGAGAATTTAGAGGTCAATCCCGTAGAGTCGGTAATAAATGCTAGGAGAAGACTCCTTAGAGAATATGCACTTCAAACCGTAGAAGGAGTTCAAAATGCTTTAGTTAGACCTCCAATTCAGGTGAATAATTTTGAGATCAAACCATCGACTTTAAATACGATCCAAAACAACCAATTCAGTGGTTTAACATCAGATGACCCTAATGTGCATATTTCAAATTTTCTAGAAATATGCGACACTTTTAGATTCAATAGTGTATCCGATGATGCCCTTAGGTTAAGCTTGTTCTTGTTTTCACTGAGAGATAGAGCAAAATTTTGGCTCAGCTCTCTTCCTGGCGAGTCCATTAGGACTTGGGATGTGGCGCCCCACCCTTTAATCCACAAGATTAAGCTAAGGGGTGGCGTGTCACTCTGACTAACCCTTCACTTAATATTGGATTAGGATGAAATCCATAATCCACCTAATAAGGGAAGGAGTAAGCACAGAATCAAATATTCAGTCACTATTTAAGAAATTCATATAGAGTGTAGAAGAGATTTAAATAAGAAATATCCAAGCATCATAATATGAATAGCATGAAATATAACTCAGAATAAATAGCATAGTAATCCAAAACATACAGTCATGAGTACCTATATTATTACATCATACTAAATAACAGCTCCTTCTAAAGGCTCCTCCTTTAGATAAGGCTCCACCTCAAGCACCTGAGTTTCTAATTGATGGGTCTCTGCCTTTGTTAGTTTCACAATGTAGGGCCCCAGCCAAAAAAAGAGAAAAATCTTATTCAACAAATTGTCTAAGTACATTTTAAGCTGGTAAATTTTATGTGTTCTGTAATATCACCATTTAACATACTCTAAGCAATAATTAAATCAGTAGGTGAGCAACTAGCACAATAGAATAGAGGAAAAGCTATAAATAATATTTATAACTTAAGCAAAAAGTAGGCTAAGACATGCCTCAAATATAAGCTAAACAAAGTAGGGCATATAAGTATAGTAACTGAATAAGTACTGAAAGAAAATACTACATCCTAAATATGCTAGTGATCATAAGAATTATGCAAGCTAAATGAACACACTCAACAATGATACATAAAAGCAGCAGTAATAAATCTAACATCCTAAAATATATATAAGTAGAACAAATGAATAGATGAATGAATGAAAATACTGTATATAAAATATCAATACTATATATGAGCATCCGTGTACTAACTGCCATACAGAAAAGAGCTAATCTAGCCCATTGAATATCAATAGGATCTTAGCATCAACAAGGAGGCTAAGGCGCAAAACTATATTCTCCTAGCGTCATCAAGGAGGCATAGGCAGAATATAAGGTTTTCTCCTACCATCATCAAGGAGGCATAGGTAGAAAATATAAGCATAGTCTTCTCCTAGTGTCAATAAGGAGGCATAGGCTAAAGACATAACTGAGAGATAGCTCTAACACATGCAATTTATCTTTAATCATTTATCTTAATGTTTTCATAAGGAATCTAAGGAGTCTCCTTAATTTTCTAAAATTTTATTCATGCATCAAAGTCTTATATAATATGTCCAAGGAAATATGACACATAATATAAGGAATGCGTAAGCAACAAAACATAAATAGAAGCATGGGACTCTACTAAGCATGGTGATATCATTTATTTTCTAATTTAACCATTCTAACTATTCCAAGTTACACAAGTTCAGGATCTCCAATTTCTATTATCGAGTATAACTTAGAAGCTTGTCCTTATAAGTTAAAATGGATTAGAACTAATTAGGTTCTAATTTAGTTCAATCAAAGATGATTATTAGTTAAATCAATAAATTATACGTCCTAATTTTATGAATTTAAACATTTTATTTAAGATCTGATCATGATCTACTAAACTATAGATTATGGATTAAACACCACGAGATTGGGCTTAATCACATAATCCAAAGGATAAAATATAAGATCTAGGTTTTATTTTAATAGTGATCTGCTGGTTAAGGCAAATCCTATTAAGCAAATCAAACTTAATAGGATGAATTTCCTATCTTAAATCTAGGGTTGAAAGGCAAAATAATCAGAATAAGTTGAAAAATCTAGAAACTAATAAAACCAAGGATTCATTTGAATAACCCACTTATCCAATGAATGAATTC